>QRFJ01000872.1:65459-283331 GCA_006176705.1 Cocos nucifera
CTCAAGACCCTGCATAGAAGTGCACAGATGAGCACTAGAACCAGAGTCAAGCACCCAACTGGATGCAGAAGAAACCATAAGGTTAGACTCAATAATGAGCATACCTCCAGAAGGACCTTCCTTCTTGTTCTTCAGGGTGGCCAGGTAAGTAGGGCAGTTCCGCTTCCAATGGCCGTCGCTGTTGCAATGGAAAATACTTTCCTTTGACATCGGCCTTTTTCTTCGATTCTGCCTTCTTCTTCTTTGCTCCTTCCACCTTCTGCTTTTTCACAGACTTCTTTTTCTTTCCATAAGACTTTCTTTTGGAAGAAGTCCGTTCCATAGCAAGAACTGAGCCTTTAGAACCTTTCATAGAAAGCTCAGCGGTAACCAGCATATTCATTAATTCGGCCAAGAAATTTTGAAGTTTATGCATGTGGTAATTCATGATGAATTGCCCATATGCATCAGTCAAGGATTGCAGAATAATATCATTCTGCAGATCCAAGTCTAACTTCACACCGAGCTTCTCAAGCTCTTCCATGTCCTTGATCATTGTCAGACAGTGATCTTGGACTGACTGCCCATCACGCATCTTAGCCTTAAAAAGTCATTTCGTGACTTGATATTTGGCTGCGCGACTCTGTTCACCAAACATCTCCTGCAGGTGAGCCAACATTTGGCGAGCAGTCCCGATATCTTCATGTTGGCGCTGGAGCTCATCAGACATCGAGCCCAACATGTAATATCTGGCCTTATTATCTTCGTCTATCCATTTTTCCAGAGACGCTCTCTGTTCAATGGATGGACGGGCTGGTAAGGTGGGAGGGTCCTGGTCCAATAACATGGGTTAACTTCTCGGAAACCCAAAATAATTTTGTAGTTCCTGAGCCAATCTTTATAATTGGGTCCGGTCAGTCTATGTGTGTCCAGGATACGTGCCAATGGGTTGGACGCAGACATTTTTCTGTAGAGAGTCAAAGATTCTAGTTAGATACTGTAATTATTGACTTGACCAATTTATTTAGGGAAATTTTATTTTTAAACAAATTAGCTTCCCACTATTTTCTCGGATCCCTACACTCCCTCTGTAGAGATGCGAAAATCTCCATGATTAATGATTTCTAGTGGGTGGTGCGGTCTCACCAACTGACTCATCACCTCACCTAACAGTTATTGGTGATGGGTTAGCCAATGAGTGAACAACTCTTGTTCAATGATTCTCTAATCATGGTGCACCCAAACTTGGTCTCTAATTCATGAATCTCACCGTATCCGAAATATTGATCCACTCCTTAGTTAAGTCAGACCCACCATTTGCATAGACTGGATTCCTAATTGAGTCTCTCACCGTATCCGAAATATTGAGCCCAACTCATCCTCCAGCCCATAGCATCCAATGCCTAATAGACATGGTTGCATCTTCCCGGTGCAACTGAGCCACTGTATCCAGTCCGAGAACAATCAACCCCGGGAAGGGCCCGCACATCTACAATGGTGGAAGACCTCAGACTTAATCTTTTCTTAGGGAGAATTGATTCAGGTCTCATTAAACTAGACTTGGCATTAGTCATAACAATTATGACTAACCTAGTGGCATGGGTTAGCTCGGATTATTGACCACCTCAGATCAGAACTGTGTCAACAGATATGGCCAGGTAAGTGAGACCGGTGGAAGGAATATGCCATTAACTCGTACAAGAACGCATTCAGGTCGAGTAGCTTCCAATTAAAAACCAGTCGGTCGTATGTGCCAAACTTACCTTAGACACCAAATTGTTGAGTCAGAACCAATTGGGTTAGCCTACAATCCAGACTCTAACCTCTGAGCCTAATTAGGTCTTGCTTGATCGTGACTCGATCTTGACCCAGACTTAATCCTATTAGGCTGGTCAATTTAAGCATTGTTGATCCCATCTAACCAACTCTTGATTCGGTTTGATCAACCGCTTAGACCTAATTGAGCTACCCAAGCCCGAACCCAGTATTATGAATATGTCTTAGATCTGAAATTCTCAATTTTAGACCTAATTAATATTTCCATAATCTTAATTTTTAATTAAGTAGGGTTCATAAACAAAATATGCACAATAAATCCTAGGGTTTCAGGATCTAGGGTTTTGCAGAAAGTAAGTTTTGGATTTCTGATTAAGGACGAACACGCAGCACCCCTACACATCATAAGAACACCCCATCGAATGGGAAGAGAGGGCCTTTAAACCCTTCTTCGTTCTTATGACCGGACGGCCAAGAGGAGCGCCTTAATCAGGAACATGCAATACTACAAAACAGTTTTAGATCTATATCATATATCTCATATACAAATTAGATCTAATCATGGCATATTTTGCATACATCTCATGTATCGAATCATGCATATTTTTAGATCTAAATTATCTCATAATAATCTAAAAAATTAGATTTAAATTGATCTAATCAAAATAAATTCTAATCTAGACAATTATGTAGAACTATTCTACAACTAGTCTAGACATGCATCAATCATATCTCATATGATATTTAAAATTAAATAATTTTTATTTACTATTTTTTAGATGTTATTATAATCATTATAATATCAAAAAATAGTAAATAAATAGATCTAAAATATGATTTAATCAAATTAAATTAAAAATATGCAAGACTATTCTATAGAACTATTCTATTTTAGAACTAGTCATGCATATTTTCTAATCTTAGATCCAAATTATTTAATTTTAATTTTTTCTAATTTTAGATCTGATCACATCTCATGTGACATCTAAAATCACTTTATTTTTAATTAAAATAAATTTAAAATTAGATCTAAATACTTTTAGAACCTTGGCTCTGATACCAGTTGAAGGAAAATCCTGATTTTTCGGACCAGGTTCGTTCAGATCTGATCAGATCAAGAGATATATTTCAAAAAAAAATTTCTTTGATCTAGATCAGATCTAGAATATTTTAGAATCTGATTTTTATTATTTTAATAATTAAAATAAATTTAGATAAATTAAATCAAATTTAATTTATCTTGAAGTGGGTAATCCTATTACCCGTAGATGATCCTGTAAGCAGCGAAAGGTTCTGGATCTAGCCACGCAAGCGCCTGGCCTCTACCGGTATTCACTCAGGCTGGATCTAGAGATCCTCTTCTTCTCTATCATGTCTCTAAGAATTAGATCTGGATCTGATCTGGAGGATCTTCAAAACTTCTTTCGAAGATCAGCAGTTGTCCTTTGCAGCAATGCAGCCTTCTAGCTTTTAGTTGCCTTTCTCTCGTCTGGATTGCACCAACCAAGGTCCCAAACACCTTTGGGCATGGAGAGGAGAGGAAGAAGTTGGCGTCGAGGAGGAAGAGGGAGGAGGCCTTGGGCGTAGGATTTTTAATTTTTTCCAATACAAATAGGAGTTGGGCGTAGGGTCTTATTTATAGACTGTCTGTGATCCAACTCCTCTTCTTTCCAACCAATCACAACTCTTTATGAAATCAGATCTAAATTTGATTGATGGGAATAGAGTCCCCTAGATTCCTCCTTAGAGGGCGCCTAAGACCAGTCAAAGTTGGTTCTTAGGAGAACTCTAATTGGAATCCAAAAAGGAGATGGAGTCCCTGTCCAATAAGGACTCCTGGGCACCTCCAACTTGGGCACATGGCAAGGGTGGCATGTGCCCTCCTTCTTGCCAGGTTCTGATAGGAGGACAAGTCCACACCAGCCCTCCAATAGGTGCATGACATGTGGACAGAAGTCAAAGTATCTAATGGTCAACATTTGACCAGTCAAAGGTAGACTTTTGACCAAAGTCAAAGGATGAAAAATGGCAGGTGACCAAAAATGGCATAGGTAATGTCTTACAAAATAAGACAACCTTTTCTAACTTGGACAAGCCTCCAGTCAGACCATAGTGAAGGCCTCTGATTGAGCACAAACTCCTTTGGCTCAGACAGGACAACTTATTTATGATAGTAAAAGAAGAACGTTAGGTTCAATCGAGTGCTAGCACGATTTTCTTGAACCTAATTGAATCTCATTCAGATCAATTGAACTGGATCAGTTCAATTGATGATCACCAGATTCAAACCCTTGTTTGTGTGACCCAGTTAGGTTCAGTTCTGTATGGTAATGGGATATGTCATGATCTCTATCATCGACATCATCGAAACTCCTTTCGATGGATCAGAACTCTTCTGATTCGAACAGCTAGAATGATCGATCATCTAAATCATTCTAATTGCTCCCAAAATCCACCAGTGACACCTAGCAGTATATGGTGGCAACCCATCAGAGCTGAATGCGAACCTCTTGGTGCAGCTACCTGTGTGATTAAGTTCTTCTATCTTGAGCCCCGATCAGATTAGGGTTAAGGTGAACTCGTCAAACCCTAGTTTCTATCATATGATGTAATCATTCGATTCAAGTCCGATGTGAAAATCTAAATAGAAACTCTTTCTATTATTTCACTCTGCCATGGCCATGGACTTCTGGACTTGATTCTCATGATCATCATAGGGCTGCTCCTCTACCACCGAGGTAGATAGATTCCATCTTGATGCTATCCAGTTCCTACAATGAACATGCTATAGCCAACATACACCTCAGGGTTCCATATGGCTAGGAGATCGAGTAATGGTGTAGTCAAACTATAACACCCTCAAGGTGAACTGTCCGATGCATCTCAGGTCAAAGAACCAGACACACTACTGCAGCATCGAGTCAGTCATTGACGAGAAGGTAGACTCCCTAATGACTACTCGAGGTGGTCACGCTCAGTGCCCTCGTTCTCTAACGAGTACCTGTACTCTCGCTCCGGTGTCTCCACACCATAGACTCAAGACTCATCTACTAAAGAGAAGCGATTGTATACCAACCTTCCGGATTAATCACCATCCTCGTGATGATCCCATGGTCGGGAGCATTTTATGAGTTAATAATGATTATTCATGTCTTAAATTTTCAACTCTTGAAAATATGAATTATCATTATCATTAACTCAAAGGATGTATCACAGACACTAAATACACATATGTGATAGAAAATAACCCATTTTATTGATATTAGTCAAAATTATAATTTTGCCCCTAGAAGTGTATTACAAGTGTCAGCCAATTCTGGCTTCTAGGGCACATATATCTAATAGATAAACCATTATAAAAAGTTTCTACCTAAAGCTATATGGGTAATTAATGGTGTGGACATCTCCTCAGTGGTTTCTTAAAATGCTCCAAAGCCTCATACAGTGTCTCCATCTTCATCTGTACAAAAGAAGTAATATCATTATGCATCTTTGCAGTCTTGAAAGGTAAAAAGTATTTGGCTAAGAATTTCTGGACTAGGGCATTCCAAGTAGTGATAGAACCTGCAGGAAGAGAATAAAACCAACTTTTAGCTTCATCCCATAAAGAAAAAGGAAATAGCCTTAGTTTAATAGCATCATTCGACACCCTATTAATTTCGAAAGTATCATAGAGTTTAAGAAAATTAGAAATATGGGCATTCGGATCATTCTGTATGTGTCCACTAAATTGGATAATTGATTGAATCATTTGGACCATCGCTGATTTATTTCAAAAATGTTTGCTTGCATAAGTGGTCTCCTAATGCTCGAAGCTGCATCAGCTATAGATAGTGTGATGTAATCATTTAATGGACGATGTGCCACTTGAATAGCTTCTTGCTATCCTTGTGCTACCATATCTAATTCCATATTAACGTCATCTAGATCTTCAGTCACCATATTTCTTTCTTGATTTGGTCTTTTGATGGTCCTCTCTATTTTTGGATCAAAAAGTACTAGGTCACTATGTCCAGTGCATGTCATGCACCGAGCACAAACCTAAAAATAAAATAAGAACAAAAATTTAAAATAAAATTTTAAAATAAAATAAGGATCAAAATTTTAATATTATTTTAGACACAATCTCCGACAACAGTATCAAAAACTTGATGCATGCAAATCTATCGCTATAGCAAGTGCACCAGTCGATCAAGTAATAAAGTGTGTGAGTAGAATATCATCTCTAGAAGATTGAAAAATAAGTACTGAAAAACTCTTTCCTAGACTTTATTTAGAGAATCGATTAATAAGAAGTAAAAAAAAAAAGAAGAAATAAAAAATAATTAATAAATTATAAGAAGATAAAGAGGATATAATTATTAGGGTTGAATTCAAGAGCAGTAGGATACTAAGGCAATTGGTTTATCAACTTAATCAATACAATATTCAAATAATCATACAAATTAGTTAATTTTATTTCATGTGACGGTGGAGTCTCCTAAGATATTCACTACCATTTGGTCCAAGCATAACAAAACTATCAATATTTATTAACTACCCTTTAGTTCAGGTATAATTTAAATAAATACTGATGCATTAATTTATATGAAACCCTCTAATTAAATTACGTTACATTCAAAGCGTACTAAAATTTTCACATGCATATAAATCTTAATTTGATTCAAATACAAGATATATAAATCAAGAAGCAACAACATAGACATACTTGATCTATATCATCTATGTTCATCAAAATAATTAAAAGATGGCCAGTAATCTAAAAGCATTAAGCATAGATTTATATACTCCTTATGAACAAAATAATATTGATATAGAGTCATCAAAAACAATAAAAATAAATAAACCTAATTCAATAATTAAATACTAAGAGTTAAGTCGGATGTCAATTCTATAGAGATTAATGGAGTTATGTTCACTTTTAATTAGGATGTTTAAGAATTTTAATTAAATTGCAAATACTAAAAATAAGAAAGAATGAGAATATGGTTGAAAGAAAATAAAAGTTTGAATTAAACTAAAATTATAATTAATAAACAAACAAATATGAAATACATCCCAAGGTTTCAATTCAGCTCTTTTTAATAAAATATAAAGTAGTTCTTTACGATGTAATTAGTAAAACTATGATTGATCCCCGATTATAACCTATCTTTACTGGGTACAAATCGTAGTGCCTTGATCTGTTCCTACGTAGTTATAGATTATTTTAAGTATTAAATTATAAAAATAAATAAATATCCTATAGCCCGATCCCAATCACAGCCTATCTCGCTGAGCATAAATCATAGTAGGATTCACCTCTACATAGCCATAGGTTATTCAAAGATCTAAACTATAGTTCAAGCATTAAGCACAATACTTGAGTAATGAAATAGATATTTTATTCATGGAAGAAATGATCATTATAATTAAGATCTATTTATATGATAAAGAAACTAAATTATAAATATTAAAAGAACTTCCTCTACTCCCTTGGAGAGTTGGAGTTTAGCCACATATGGTGTCTACAAGCATTATCTTCATGGAAAGAAGACAAGAAAGAAGACTCATGGCTGCCACTCTTTTTTTCTCCCTCAAAAATCATTTTACAGGACTTCAAAAAAAAAGAAAAATACCAAGCTATCTATATTTCTTCTCGGCTTCTCTTTAAATAATATTTCAACCCATGTTAGCATCGTTTCTTTTTCCACATCTCAGGCGTGTCCTCTGCATGAAGTTCATGAATCAATCTGCATAAACAGCATCCAATGTCAGAAAATCATTCTGCAAATCCCTCGTTCTGTTCTGCATCTGCTTAGGTTTATGCATCGCGTAGCTTCCTTTCTCCCATATTCATTTGAATGCCTGTAGCGTCCAGCCACCATCCATATATTTTCGTGTGAAGAAGCCACAAAGCTTTTGTTGGTACGGCGTGGACCACACGGAAGAAAACTAGAAGCCAATTATATGCTTTGTTTGGAACCAGCTCACAACACCCACTTTACTCCTCCTTGAGCATTAAATATATTGTGGGCACTCTTATTTAATGTTATGGTTTTGACTGAAGGCTAGCTTCAAACTTTGAACGGCATGCACCCATTTTAACCTTGGTGAAGCTCCTGGTGCTTGGATTTTGGCTATTTAGGTCTTATTGCATATGTAGATTTTTGTCAACTCATTATTCCATCAGTATTTGAGTTTGCTTTAAATTTGGACCCATTTGGACCTTCATCAATTTTCTACAAAATAAATTAAATAGCATCAATTCTCAACTAATTAACTTAATTCATGATATATTTAGGATCTCTAATATATTAATTCTCATATTTATCATACCTTTCAACTTAACTTTTGCTCGTCCTCGAGTAAAATAGAAAAATCAGTAATGGATACCGACTTGTCCTTGAACTAAAAGTTATATTAGGCAATTCTAAAGTCAGTTGATACCCAGCTAGATCATCAAAGAGGTACTTCATCAAATTATTAATTTTACCCATTCAGTGGTTGAGTGAAATCCATAAAAATTCTTAGAGATTTTTTTTTACCAACACTCAACTCTACTCTTTAAATCTTCTAACTTGATGTGAGTTGAGTCTATTATCTTCTTACAATTTAGTCTCCTTTATTATCTTCTATCTTCTCTCTCTTTTTTTTACTTATTTTTGTTGACTTTCTTGCTGACCCTTATAAAAAGTTTTCAGTCAATGACTTCCAAACTAATTGGCTTTAGGGCATTAAGTGTAGAGCATCCCTCAAACTTACTGACTCGAGTCCAAGAAAAGATATATATGATTTTATACTCGATTTCTTGCATCCCCATCTTTTGATACGAACCATGATGCTTACTTAGGTGAAGGGGCGCAGTTACTTAGTAAAATAATGAAAAAATCTTTTTTTTAAATATATAAGCAAATACTAAGGAGAACTTTTGTATACTTCAACCTTGTCCCTCAATTCCGATGAAGCAGATTATTTGTTGAGATCAGTAAGAAGAGGATTCTAAAATCACTCCAGAATTTATTCTGATCTAAACCCTACAATTTATTGGGCTTTCTTAATAATTTATCCCTCAATATCTCTAAAATTATCTAAATCGTTAATCATTCATCAATTAGAATGCCCGTTTGACTTCAAATCAAGACAAAATCTGGTATACAAAACTGATTATGATCATACTTGAGGACTTGATTAATTTAATTATTCACCTTCCTAACTTTATTTCTATTGTCCCCAATGGAAGAAGAGAATAGCAAGTAGAATAGAGAAAAAAAAAATTGCAAGGAAGGATATCACCTAGATTTGATGTGCTCGTTCATTGTCAGGTGAGGGGTTCTTCCTTTGTGGGCGTGATTGGTTCATGACTCCATCTGGGCCTTAGATAAGATGCTCCCCCTAACTTGGTTGATTGTCCTTCTTAGATTTTTCTTTCAAAAGAAAAGAAGCTAGATAATTTTTAAAAATGCATAAACTGGATTGCCACCCAGGAGCGCTAAGTTTAAAATCTTCTATTAGACTGAGCTGAGTATCATGGCGGTACCGGATCTATTAGATCAATAGATTCAATTAATTTTTCATCACTAATTCCATCTATGTAAGGTTTCAATCACTGACCATTCACTTTAAAGATGTTCTCTTATTTAGGATCTCTGAGTGCTACAGCTACATAAGGAAATACTTGAGTTACAATGAAGGGTCCATCCCAGCAAGAGTGAAGTTTTTGGGAAAAAAGATACAACTTAGAATTGAAGAGCCATACTTTTTGATTGGGCTTGAATGTTTTTTGTGTAATAAATTTGTCGTGGTATGCTTTAGTTTGAGCCTAATAAATTCTAGTACTTTCATATACTTCATTATGTAGCTCTTCAAGTTCATTTAGTTGAAGTCTCCTATCACTACTACAAAAATGGCCTATGGCAGCGCTTACTATGGCAACGATTTTCGAAACCGCTACCATAGCACCTATGATAGTGGTTTTTGTTAACCGCTGCTATAGGTACGATATATAGCAGCGATTAACGAAAATCACTGTCATAGGTCGGACTTATAACAGCGGTTACAAAAAACCGCTGCCATAGGTCGACCTATAGCAATGGTTTATTGTAACCGTTGCCATAAGTCGAACCTATAGCAGTGATTACTAGGAATTATTGCTATAATCTGATTTATGGCAGCGGTTAATTATAACCGCTGCCATATTTTTTTTAATTTTTTTTAAATATTATATAATTTTAAATTTTAATATCCATCTTCATTATTTATTATCTAAATAATTATCATTAGAGTGTCATCGCAAAAGATCACCTCGATCCGATAGCCCTAGCTTCGTCGATCAAAAAAATTTAATTTTGATGACCACGAACAATGATGCGATGATCTGATAGATGGAGACCTTCATTGGATTGAGAAATCTATAATAATAATCTCGGTGATGTTTGTAGCATACTATCAAAGTTTCACTTCAATCGAATATCATTATCTTGGTGAATTTAGTATAGGTTAGTTTCGACCGTTAAATGATAAATGATTGATCAAAGGATCAAACGGTCTTCGATTATGAGATAATTTTTTTTATAAATGATCTTGGCTATTTTAATTATTTTTTATGGTGGTGATTATAAAATTCAACTCGTGAGATGAAGAACGATCTAAAACTATACATCTCTTGATAACCATTCTTAAACTTCATAAGTTGTTATGCTCATGCTTTTGCAATATCTGCTTAATATCAATAGTTTATATGAAAATAATTTAAATTTTACTATCATTGCTATATAAAATATTTAAAATTATAATAAAGATCATTTAACTAAAAAATTATCTCATAATCAGACGTCGTTTAATCCTTTGATCGCTTGTTTCTAATTTAACGGTCAAAATCATTCCATACTAAATTGACCATGATAATGATATCTGATTGAAGTAAAACTTCGATGATATACTATAAACATCATCGAGATCATCGTTGTAGGTTTTTGAATCCATCAAAGATCTCCATCTATCAGATTATCATATCATCATTCATGATCGTCGAAATTAAATTTTTCTGATCGATGAAGCTAGGGCCATCGGATCAAGGCAACCTTTTGCGACGATATTCTAATAATAATTATTTAGATAATAAATGGTGAAGATGGGCATTAAATTTTAAAATTATATAATATTTAGAAAAAAATGAGAAAAAAATTATTTCCAACCTATAGCAGCGGTTATCAAAAACTACTGCTATAGATCTACAGCAGCGGTTATCAAAAACCACTGCTATAGATCTACAGCAGCGATTATGGAACCACTGCCATAGATCTATGGTAGTGGTTCAATAACTGCTGTCGTAGGTTAGATTAAAAATCTCCAAATTTTCCCTTCCCTTCCTTGCGTGCTCAATCTCTCTCGCTCTCTCTCTCCCCCTCATCTTCGTCGTCGATGAGGCTCCTCCTCCCTTCCCTTCCTTGCATGCTCAATCTCTCTCGCTCTCTCTCTCGACCGCCATCATCCCTCCTTCCCCCCGATCGGCATCGCCCCTCCTTCCCCCAGACTAGCATCACCCTTCCTCCCCCCCGACCGACGTCGACCATCCTCCCTCCCGACAGGCATCGCCCCTCCTCCCCCCTCAGCTGATGCCACCTATCCTTCCCCCTCCCTCTCCAGCCCCCCCATCCTCGACGGCCCTTCTTCCCCCTCCCTCTCTGACACCCCCATCCCAGCCGCCCTCACCCCCCACCTATCCCCCCACCCCTCCATCCGACCCTCCCTCGGCCCCCAGCGAAACCCCCTCCGATGAACCTCCATTCAACCCTCCCTTGGCCCTCTGCGAAACCCCCCCGACGAACCCCCCTCCACCCTCACTCGGCCCCCCGCGAAACCCCACCCCCCTCCATCCGACCTTTCCTTGGTGCCCAGTGAACCCCCCTCCGGCGAACCCCCATCCGACTCTCTCTTCGGCCCCCACGAAACCCCACTCTCACCATCACCACCATCATTCTAATCCTCCCCTGATCGAATGCGAAGCCTCCTTCAGCCTTCTCGTCACTATGCCCCCTTCCCCCTGGCCCCCCATCCCCGACCACCTCTGTTCTCTCTTTTTTTTCTCTTTTTCTCTCTTCTCTATCTCACTATCTTACTTTTGTTTCGTAGATTACCTCTAGTGCCGTCATCCTCCTCTAGCATCGTCACCAGCGATCCTCGGAGCTATCGGTATGACCCGCTCTCTATAGCCGTAGGTATAATTTTTTTAAAAATTTTATAGTATTATTTATTAATCATGTATATTTATAATAATTTATAGAATATTTATAATAAATATTATAAATATTTATTATAAATATTATAATTATCTACATACCGTAGTTTTTGGATCGTGCCATGGCGGTAGCCTTGGGTCGTGCCATGTCGGTGATTGTGGACTAGATCTATCAATGGATTGGGTTCGAATCAGAACCTGGATATTCATATCTGAATCTAATTTTAATTACTGGTATCGGATCCAAACCCGAATACCAGACGGATCTATACTTGAGAGAGAAAGGGAGGGATCCGACCTCGCTGCCATCATTGGGAGGGAGGGGGTCTGGCCTCACCGCCATCATTAGGAGGGAGGGGGTCCGACCTCATCGGTGAGAGAGATCGAGAGAGGGAGAGTGGGAGATCGAGAGAGTGAGAGAGGGAAGGAGGGGTCCAGCCTCATCGGCATCACTAGGAGGGATAGGGTATGGCCTTGCTGATGAGGAAGATCGAGAGAGTGAGAGAGGAAGGGATGGGGTCTAGCCTTGCCAGCGAAGGAGATTGAGAAAGGGAGAGAGGAAGATCGAGAGATGGAAAAGCTGGGAGGGAGGGGTTTGGCCTCACCGCCGTCGCCGACGAGAGAGATCGAGAGAGGGAGAGAGGGAGTGATCGAGGGGATGGCACACAGCCAAGCCGGCTTGGATACGCAGCCAAGCCGGCTTGGATACGCAGCCGAGCCAACTCGGGCCATGATCGAGTCAATTGAGGGAGGACCCTAGTTGGATATCTCAAGCACGGAGCCGACTGTCTCAAGAATGGAGCCGGCTCAACTTTCGAGCAAATAGAATTTGATATATCATGATGTTATATTGATTAATGTTCATTAATGTTGCAGGTCACGATGGCACCGAAATGCCATCTAGCTTTCACCCCTGCCTCTCGACGGGTTATCCGTTGTTCTGCATCCGAGGAGCAGTCGGAGCATACTTCATCCACCTCGGCATCGACTGCTCAGGGACCTTCACCGTCGGCATCTACTCCACTGGTGGCATCTACTCCACCGACAGCTGAGCCTCTACCATCGCGGGCATTTGAGTGTACATTTTTATTATATTAGTACAACTTTATTTTTTATATAGTATTTGTATCTTATGTATTTGCATAACATTTTTACATTATAGGTGCATCATCTAGTCGAACATTTTGCAGTCCCACACGTATGGCATACGTGTGGAACCACCAGCATCAGGTGATGGTACATTATGATGTGGAGGGCATGCTGGTAGGAGAGATCGTGTAGGAGATGCATTCCTTTTTTGGAGTACTTATGAGGCGGTCGGACATAATTCCCGTAGAGCCCAGAGACTGGTATTTGATGGATGCTGCCATCAGGGATCGGGTATGGAAGGAGATATGGATAAGTACGTGCATCTTAGTTATATTTATGCATTTTATATGTTTACACTATATATGTTTGATTAGAATAATTTTATAACTAATTTTTGATAAATTTGTGCAGAGGAGGTATGACTTCTCCAATCACGAGAGGGCTCGAGATGTCTGACTGAAAAAGATTGGGGAGTTATACCAGAGTTACAAGATCAAGCTCCACAGAGGATGGCTCGAGCACCGACAAGACACTCCGGAGGAGCTTGTTCTCTGGATACAGGATTGTCCTTCGAGTTAGTGGGAGAGGATGGTTAGACACTAAAGGAGCTAGGAGTTTAAGGTAAAATTCCTAACTTTTAATTTTTTTAATAAGCTTAAAGTTTTATTTAAATATTTTTAAATATCTATTATTTATTTGAATACTTGTTAGGCTACCTTCCATCAGAATTGAAAGAACCGTGTAGCCCAGGAGTATACGCACACTCTAGGCCGCGAGTCTATGGCTAGTCATGTGCATAGAGAAGTAATTAATTCTAAATCTTACTAGATAAATTAAATTCATATTTTTTATCATCTTTCTGATAAATTTATTCTTTGTTATAGTTGATGAGAGATGAAGTGATGCCCAGCCGTAGTGAGATCTTCTGATCCAGCCGCACAGACAAGACGAGCAGGTCGATGAACACCGCGATCGGGCATATTTTTGAAAGTATTAAAAATATTAGTATATATGATTAATATTATAGTATTTCTTATAAAATTTTATTTTAATTTATAATTATAGGATCAGTTAGATGCACTCACGAGCGAGGGCTTGGATACCTCTAGGCCCCATGACCATCTGTCTTAGGTCTTGGGGCTTGAGTACTCTGAGAGGATCCGATGCAAGCCCGGACACACACTGATGAGCTATTGGTCCGAGGTGAGCATCTTCTCATAGACTTTTAGTGTTGTCAGTTGGAAGGAGCTTGAGGAGGCATTGGCATGGGTAGATCATGCTGCGATGTGGGCAGATCGGACTGAGCAGCGTATCTTATCTGGAGGGCATCATGAAAGATATGATGTCGACGCTCAGCGTGGGTTTTGAAGTTACAAGCTTTGAGGATATGTTGGTCCGCATTCTAGCTCTAGCTCTAGCTTCGACTCCAGCTCCATCTCCAGCTCCAGCTCCAGCTCTAGCTCCGGCTCTCGATGATGATGACGACGACGATAATGTAAATTTAGAAGACTTTTGATGTATTTTATTTTTTTTAAAAAATATTATAATTAATTTTATTCGATAATAAAATTTTAGCATTTCAAAATAATTTTTGTGTTTATTATATATTCTTATGTTATGTATCTGTATTTATCAAGTAAAATATAAAAAATAAAAATTTTATTTTTTTAATTATTCAAGATCTATGGTAGTAGTTTTATAACCACTGCCTTATCCATGCCAACCGTTACCATAGGTCCGATGCCAACCGTTGCCATAGACCTATGGCGGTGGTTAGGAAATTACTGCTATAGATTACTTATGGCAGTGGTTATATAACTATTGCTATAGATATCCTATGGCAGCAGTTACATAACCGCTGTGATAGGTCGATCTATTGCAACGGTTTATAAACCACTGCAATAGGCAATCTATGGCAACGATTCTAACAACCGCTGTAACAACCACTGCCATCGAGCTATGACGATGGTCGTAGTAGAAGCGGTTAGAAAACCACTGCCATAGCCTATGGCAGCAATTTTTTGAGCTATGGCAATAATTACAAACCGCTGTCGTAGCTCTTTTTTATAGTAGTATATTGAAACCCGCATTTTTCATGTCAAAGTTAAATTGCCGTATGGGCCAAAATGTGCGATGTTCCAATTCCACCGGCAGATGACAAGCTTTACCGAATACAAACTGATAAAAAGACATTCCTATGAATGTTTTAAAAGCAGTACGATAAGCCTATAATGCATCATCCAAGCGTGCTGACAAGTCTTTTCTATCGGGCCTTACCATTTTTTCAAGAATATATTTGATCTCCCTATTGGAGACCTCAACTTGGCCACTTGACTGGGGGTGATAAGGTATGGCAACTTTATGGATTATTCCATATTTTTTTATTAGTGTCTTGAAGTGCTTATTCGTGAAATATGTACCCTCATCGCTAATTATAGCTCTTGGGCATCCAAATCGACTGAAGATGTTATGCTGAATGAACTTGATCACAACTTTGTGATCATTGGTTCGGGTTGCCATAGCCTCTAACCATTTTGATACGTTATCCACTACTACCAAAATATACTTAAATCCAAACGAGGAAGGAAAAGATCCCATGAAATCAATTCCCCAGACATCAAAAATTTCAATTACAAGAATAGAGGACAGGGGCATCATATCTTTTCTTGAAATATTCTCTGTTTGCCGACCAAATTTATGTACATCTTTGAATAGTATCGGCCAATAAAACCCACTTTACAACATCTTTGCTGCAGTTTTCCTTCCACTAAAATGTCCCCCACATGCTAGCAAGTGGCAGAAGGTAAGAATGCTTTGGACTTCACACTCTGGGATATAATGTTAGATTACTTGATTTGGGTAATATTTGAACAACTCTAGTTCTTCCCAAAAATAGTACTTTACTTCTGAGAAAAATCTATTTTTTTCTTGTTGCGTCCAGTGAGATAGGATTTGTCCCACTACCAAATAATTTACTATATGAGCGAACTAGGGAAGACCAGTGGAAGAGATTGAAAAGAGTTGTTCATCTGAAAATCTATTTTTGATTGTTTTCCTATTGTGTTCTACCAAGATTCTAGAAATGTGATCTGCTACCAAGTTCTCGGAACCTTTTTTGTATAAAATTTCTAAATCAAATTTTTGTAATTAAAGGATCCATCTAATCAGCCTAGGCTTTGTATCCTTTTTGGATAGCAGATGTTTCAGCGCTACATGATCAAATTATACTAGGACCTTGGAGCCCAAAAGACATGATCTAAATTTATCTTGGATAAACACAATGACAAGCAATTCTTTTTCGATCATGGTGTAATTCAATTGAGCATCTGAAGGAGTTTTGCTTGCATAATAGATTACATGCAGTTTTTGATTGAACTTTTGCCCTAGGACTGCCCCTACAGCATAATCAGAAGCATTACATATAATCTCAAATGGTAGGGTCCAATCCAGAGGTTTTATGATCGGTGCAGTGGTTAAGATAGTTCTGAGTTTATTGTAAGCGATTAGGCAATCTTTATTGAAATCAAAAGAATTTTTCTTGGCAAGGAGGTTGCATAAGGATCTTGATATTTTGCTAAAATTCTTAATAAAGTGCCTATAGAAATCTACATGGCCTAGAAAGGATCGTACTTGTCTAACCAAGGTTGGGGGAGGCAATTTCGAGATTACTTCAATCTTTGCTTTATCTACTTCGATCCTCCGCTTGGATACAATATGTCCGAGCATGATTCCCTCATGAACCATAAAATGGCTCTTCTCCCAACTTAAAATCAGATTTGTTTCTACACATCGTTGAAGAACCTTGGTTAAGTTCTGAAGACAATCATCAAAGGTAGAGCCAAATACCAAAAAATCAACCATAAAGACCTCTAAGAATTTATCGATCATATTAGAAAAGATGGCCAAAATGCAACATTAAAAAGTGGCTGGTGCATTATAGAGACCGAATGGCATACGTCTGAATATGAATGTTCCATATGGGCACATGAAGATGGTCTTTTTTTTATCAGTTGGAAATACTGGGATCTGGTTACATCCTAAATATCCATCCAGGAAATAGAAGAAACTTTGTCCTGCTAGCCGTTCTAAAATTTAGTCAATAAAAGATAAAGAAAAATGATCTTTCCTAGTAATAACATTCAGCTTTTGATAGTCTACACATACTCGCCAACTAGTTGTTGTACGAGTAGGAATTAACTCGCCCTCATTATTCTCTACTGCAGTAATACTTGACTTCTTAGGTACTACCTGGGTTAGACTAACCCATTGGCTATCCAAAATTAGGTAGATAATTTCAGCATCTAGCCATTTTACCACTTTCTTTTTCACAACTTTCCACATATTTGGATTCAATCTTCATTGCATGTGATGCATCCAAAGGTGATGTATACAAATAGAAGGATCTATACCCTTCAAATCGGCAATTGACCATCCTATAGCCTTTTTGTACTCTTTGAGCACCCCTACAAGTTTGTCTTTCGGATCAGTGGTTAGGTCAGATGCAATGATCAGTAGGAGGGTATCATTAGATCCGAGAAATGAATATTTCAGCATGGTAGGAAGAGGCTTTAGCTCTAAGGTAGGTGGTGCTTCTAAGGATGGTACTAAAGGACTTGATTGAGTTGGTAATTGCTCATACTTTATAGTCCAAGGGGGAGTGATGCTAAAATTAAGAGGTTCTAGCAAAGCATATACTTTTTTAGTATATCCATCGATATCAAAAGTATCCATTCCAAAATGTGTTAAGCATGCCAGTAAAGGATCTGAGTTGAGCAAAGTAGGAGCTTTATCTTCTATAACCTCCTGTAACAAATTGATCTCATTATGGTCGTATGTAGGTGGTCCCTGAGATGCATTGAAAATATTCAACCTCAACTTCTTGTTCCCAAAAGATATATTTATAACCCAGTCCTATAATTTATACAAGCATTAGTGATTGCTAAGAAGGGTCTACGTAGGATGATTGGTATTTGGCTGGGGTTATTGCCAGATTCCATATCCATTACAAAAAAATCAATAGGAAAGTAGAATTCATCTACTTTCACCAACACATCTTCCAGCATTCCACGAGATACCTTAATGGATTGGTCTGCTAGTTGTAAGATCACCATCATGGGCTTTAACTCTCCAAATTCAAATAGATTATATACAGAGCTCGGGAGAAGGTTGACGCTTGCACCTAAATCTAATAATGCCTTCTTAATCATGAGATCCCCTATGACATAAGAAATAATTAGGGTACCTAGATCTTTCAGTTTGAATGGAGCAATTTACTGAAAAACTGAGTTGGCCTGCTCAATTTGGTGGACTTTTTGTGGTATCTGTGCTTAGATTTTTATTTTTGTGTATAGAGGTCCTTTAGAAATTTGGCATAAATTGAAACTTGCTTAATGGCATTAAGAAGGGATAAGTTTATTTGAACCTATTTAAATAGTTCCAACATTTCTTTCATTTTCATACTCTTCTTATCAAGATGTAGAAGGGATTCTAAAGCACTGGAAAATGGAGCTTTAAGTGCAAGTTCTAGGTTAAGAGGTTCTTCTCTTTTTTCAGATTTCTTCTTTTCTAGTATGGCTGGAATTAGTTACTCTAGTTGTTGGGTTACTTCAGGTTGATTTAAGATTTTTTCACTTCTAAGGGTCATAATCAATTTGGCATGTTCGAAAAAATTTTTAGAACTAATGGAGCTTTCATCCATGTACTGCCCTTTTGGGTTATTGATGGGCTGACTGGGTAATTTGCCTTCTTTCCTCCTACTGAAAGCTATTGCTCGCTGACCTATTTGGGTCTCTAGCTTTGCTATTGACTATGTATGGGATTAAAGGAGTTGGGTATTCATTTCTAGTCCTTTAAGTACTTGCAACATCTTTTCTTCGAAAGTCAAGCTATGAGTACTCAGGATGGGTTGAAGAGGATTCTGGTATTGTGGCTAGGATGGATGCCGATAAGTTGCATCCAAATAACCTGATCTTTGTTGCACCGGAGGAACTACTGGTTGTAATTTTCACAAAAAATTTATATGGTTTCTCCATCCAGAATTGCACATACTAGAATAGGGGTTGTTCCCTAGTCTATGAGTAGTTTGGGCTTGATGGACTTGTTCTTGCACATATTCAAGAAACTGTGATGCAACTGGATAGTCACTCACACAGTGAGTGGGGCTCGAACAAAATGCACATATATCTTGCAGTCGACTGGATGGAGAAGAGGAATGTCCCATACTTAATAATCGATCTAACTTTTAGGATAATTCATCTACCTTATGATGGATATCTATGGAGTTTTCTACTTCATAGATTCCACCATTCTTTGTGTTTAACATGGGTTTATCTCTAATAGAGGTAGACATATGATGTAATAAATTTTTACTTAAAATTTCAAATAATTTTCATGCCTCATCTTCATTTTTGAGCATGAATGTCCCACCACATGATGCATCGACCATTTGTCGATGTCTTTCAGATAGCCCATCATAAAAGTATTAGATTAACTGCCACTTTGGTACAGCATGGTGGGGATATTTTCTAATAAGATTCTTTAACCTCTCCTATGTTTCCTAAAATATTTCTCCATCTAATTGGAAAAATCTAGTTATTGCTTTTCTTATTTGATTAGTTTTTCCTATGAAAAAATATTTCATAAGAAACTCTCCTTGGAGTTGGTCCTAGGTTGATATAGTCATGGAATCCAAAGTATATAGTTAGTATTTGGCTTTGTCCTTAAGTGAGAAAGAGAATAATTTCAACCTAAGGGCATCATCGGAGAAGTTGTGAATCTTGACAGTTGAGCATATCTTAAGAAACTCTTCAAGATGTTTATAAGGGTCCTCGTTACTAAGTCCATAAAATGAGGGTAACATTTGAATTATACTGGACTTAATTTCATATTGGGTAGCTTCTACAGGAGACACTTGAATATAAGAAGAGTAGGTATATGTAGGAGTAAAGTACTCTTTCAACTGCCTAGGTGGATCATTCTCCTTATTTTAGTCCATGCTTTTACATCTATTGGCTCTAAAGGTTCTTTCTATTTCTGGATCAAAAGGTTGAATTTCTGGTCATAACGATGTACAACCAAGCATACACCCTACGATTATACCTTAGAGCAAACATAGAAAATTTTAGTTTTTATAATTTTTTTAAATAAAGTGAGAAAAGAGTGAAGAAAATCTAAAGAGAAGAACCTAAGAATCTTAAATCTATGAGAAGGGGGAAAATTAGTTAATGTTTAGGTGTCAGTTGCAATCAAATTAAACAAGCATAGACTCTCTATCCTAGGGTTAATCTAGATCTAGATTGCTCCTAACTTTCAAGACCATCTTTGAGCACTCCAAGCCTAAGACTGACTAACTGACTTGGTCAAGTAAGTATAAGTTGTGGAAGGTTTCCTATTCGTTGCTTTACTTAGACACCAACTGAGTTGGCCAGATCAATCAACATAACCAATTGAAAACTACTTTCTTAAACCACTTTCCATAGACACCGAGCAATTAACCAATTTGCACTCGATCCAACTCTAGAGCATTCTTATCCTATTAAGCTCGAAATTCCTAGAGCTGACATTTAATTGATTTTAAAATTAAGGTTTGGGTTAATACACGATGAAGACTATGATTTTTGGGTCAAGGATGGGTGATCAAATTCTCATCTTATCTGATTAATGGGTTATTGCTCTTAAGATTAATTTTAGAGATGAGATGCAACAAACCAAGATGTCCAATTCTTATGATTAGCACATAGTCAAGACTAAATTAAATTAATTTATTTCTCTTTTTAGATTTTATAATTAGGTCTCTAATTTCCTAAATGGCTTATAAGGTGTTAGTGTAAAGATTTTTTTTTTTTAAATTTTGCTGGAATGTAAGTTTAGCTTAGTAAACTAGGTAGTTGGAAAATGCTACAAACTAAAGATAGATTAAAAATAAAAAGTAGAAAGCAAATAAAGTATTTTTTTTAAAGAACTAACCTTGCCAATGATCTTCGACAACGGTGCCAAAATTTGATGTAGAGTCATCAATAACAACAAAAATAAATAAATCGGATTCAATAATTAAATAGTAAATGTTGAGTCGGGTGTCAATTCCACAAAGATCAATGGAGTTATATTCACTTTTAATTAAAATATCTAAGAATTTTAATTAAATTATAAATACTAAAAATAAGAAAGAGTGAGAATACGGTTGAAAGAAAATAAAAGTTTGAATTAAACTAAAATTATAATTAATAAATAAACAAATATGAAAGACATCCTAAGGTTTCAATTTAGCTCTTTTTAATAAAATATAAAGTAGTTTTTTATGATGTAATTAGTAAAAATATGATTGATCCCCGATTATAACCTATCTTTACTGGGTATAAATCATTGTGCCTTGATCTGTTCCTACGTAGTTATAGGTTATTCTAAGTATCAAATCATAAAAATAAATAAATATCCTATAGCCCGATCCTAATCATAGCCTATCTCATGAAGCACAAATCATAGCAGGATTCACCTCTATGTAGCCATAGGTTATTCAAAGATTTAAACTATAGTACAAGCAATAAGCACAATACTTGAGTAATGAAAAAGAGATTTTATTCATGAAAGAAAGGATCATTACAATCAAATACCAAAATTCAATTATACTGAATATTGCATCAAAAGAGTAGCTACACCTTAGCCTTAGTAAAAAAAATTTAGTTCATGATAAACAAAATAAAAATAGCAAATAAAATAAAAAACATGAGAAAATCCAAACAAAAATTTACTTATTGCTGAATTTTGCCATTTGTTGCTCTTAGCATAGAGAATTTGATGAAGAAGAGAGCTGCTACTTGTGCTGGGTGATGAAAGATGGAAGAGAAAATAAAGAAAGAAGAAAGAAAAATTAAAAAAAAAAAAAAGAACTTTCAAACCTCTCTCTGTCCCTCTGTCTTTCCCTGCTGTTCTTCCCTCTCTTTTCTCTAAACTATTTTCCTATTCTATGTTCTCTGTTGTCTAGCTTTGTTACCTCCTCCCTCTATTTGGCAGTAGGCCTTTCTATAGAGTAAAGAGACTGCTTTGATGAAAATCTTGGTGAGATTGGGATTAGAAGTCCTGAAATAACTAGAATAGAGACCCTGGATTGATTCTAAACATCAAATAAGCATCAAACAGTCCAAAATTCCCTTAAAAACCATGTTTAATCTCCCAAATCAGGTACAATTAAATAGCAGCCATCCAATTGAGCTTGATGATGAATTCTGGGCTATTAGATAGCACCCAGGAGAGCTTCTATCATTTAAATAAAACAAGGAATCATCTCAGCCGTTGGATCATCACCGGCTCCTCCCTCAACTATCAGATAGCACCAAAATCATAGCCATTCACCTCTATAGACCAATCGCAAACCAGGTCCTTCCATGGACCATGCCATTCATAGCTAATCAGAAGCCATAGCACTGCATGAAATACCCAAAATGCTCTGCCCAGTGCACTTTCCGGTTCACCATATGCTGCGATATTTTCTGATGTCATTGTGATGTCAGCGGGGCTGGTTGGTTCAACGGATGGTCTATTGTGGTCAGGCTAGGCCGGCTGAGCTAATTTTTTTAATTGATTTGGTTTGGACCGGCCAGCTTTAATTAATTTTTTTTTTTTTGAAAATTGATATCGAGCTCATTTGAAGTCTGTTTTGCTTTAAATTTATTTT
Source organism: Cocos nucifera (assembly GCA_006176705.1). Lineage (NCBI taxonomy): Eukaryota > Viridiplantae > Streptophyta > Magnoliopsida > Arecales > Arecaceae > Cocos > Cocos nucifera. Next base: position 88,193 of record QRFJ01000872.1, read on the forward strand.
CTTTGAATCAAAAAATTAAGCTCTTCACATTGGTGACCTTCTTTCTTATAAAAAATAAATAAAAATATTAATTTCTTAAAAATAAGATAAATTATTTTATAATTTAATACTTTTTTATTATATTTATATCACTTATCAATCCTCGAGTAATCATTTAAAATACTTTCTAGCAAGAAAACTCAACTATTTCAATTTTCCATCAATTACGAATTTCATCTATAATTTGCTTCATGATTCCTTCTTTTTATATAGGTAATCCAAGATAACTTTCAATAAATTCAAGAGTGCTATCATATTCTATAATCATATCAAGATTAAATCCCCAAACTAAATCCAACGCTAATATAATACAACCTATCTATATTACTAAAAATAAAATATATCCTATTATATTAGTTACTTAACCATGATGATTTTTTCAAATTTCATCTGTGTCAATCTTCTATGCTTCAGTTCTAAAGACCAAATAATGTATATCCATGAGGGAACCTACAATATTGTATAACAATTTAATCAACTTTAAGTACCCATATTTATTTTGAGGTATTCAGTCAAGGTCTTAATTCTACCCGAACTCTCACTAATGTAACTTCTTATGGTCTTTAACCTAAGCTTTGATCCACTCTATCATACCCCGATCCAAGTAGCCTAATAGGTAACGTGATGGCCACACACTCTCTAAGGCAAGGCTCTAAAGAATATATAAGGCCAACTTTTTTATCAATACATGATCACATTAATCTAACTCAGAAAGTGGTAGAGAAAGCAAACTTCTAATTTTATTGATTTAAATAAAAATAGTTCATCAATGTCTCATAAGATTGATTTATATAAATCAAGATCAATATCTAAGCAAATATCCTCTAAGATCCTATGCTCCTCTCTGCTCGGTTTCAAAGCCCATAGAATCTTCTAGATCTAAAAGAAATGCATAAAAGAGAGAGTGAGCTTTATGGGCTCAGTAAATTACTAGTATCTCTAAGGGATCAAGCATAATTTATTTTTTTTAAAATATAATAATAATAGATGCAAAAGTCAATATAATTTAAATGTTTAGAATATGCCATGCACAACAATAGAATTTAAAATATTTTCTCAATTTTTGATGACTACAGTCACAATTAGCCCCATGACATGGCCTAGAAGAGGCTAACCAAAAAATACAGAATACCCATTCCATTGGCATGTACCAGTGATTAGCCCCAATAGTTAGGCCCAGAAGGGAACTAGCTTTGATTCACATTGCCATGATTAGCCCTATGATAAGGTAAAGAGATTAGTCCTGACACTACAATAAAACTCATTTTTAGTGGTAATTTATTAGAGTCAAAAGCCAAATTACCACAAATGTAATTTAAGATATCAAAATTTAGTGGCAAATAAAAATAATTATCATTAATATCTATTTTTTTATCAATAAATGTATAAATTGCTATTATAAAATATATTTATACTAGCATTTATTAGTAATTACCATTATAAATCATATTTATACCGACATTTATTAATAATTGACATAACTTATTCATTATTTTTTTTATTTTTTTATCCATGTATTTTTTTATTTTTTTCGGCCGATTCCATGCTTACTCTCCTTGTTTCGTGCATGAAAAATACTTTCCCCACTCTGGCTAAACCTTGTGCACTATTACTCCCTTCCCTTCCCTTCAGTTCATCCCCAACAATGAAATCCTTATGCCCTAGTTGTTGTGCCGTTTGTCGTTCATCACCATTGCCATCGTTGTCACCATCGATCATCTTGGCTGACCTTGCCTCATCCAGAGGTTAGCTTCCATCTTCTTGCCCCTCTCTTTTTCATCTTCTCTCTCTCTCTTTCTCCCTCTCTTTGGCTAGAGGACCGATGTTGTTCCTCTCTCCCTTCCTTTGTTCCTTTCTCCCCTCTGTTTTGCCTCTCCTCCTATCTTTATCTTCTCCAGCTCTTCTTGTGAGATGGTGATATCTCCTTCCCTTTTTCTTCGAGCACCAAGGCCTCCTCCAGCAATCGATGGCCATCGAGCTCCTCTATCTTCTTCTCTGTCTCTCTCACTCTCCCTCTCTTTTTTTCTCCCCTCTCTCTCTCTCTCCCTCCCTCCCTCTCCTCCCCGCTCTTCCCCAATCATCTTCCCTCCCTCCGATGAATGGCTAACTCCAAGGCCTTCTTTCTCTTCTCCGACTGATGGCTAGGGTATCCTAGCTCTTCCTGCTACAAAAGGGGTCCCACCTACGTCCAATGTAACTAAAGCCAGATTTAAAGAACCACAACCCTATCATCATCCTAGCATTCCACAATCCAAGGTTCAATTATGATTATTCAACTTGATTGAAGCTATCAAATGATTTTTTTGGTTCATTATTGTGATAAAAAATTTCTTTTCATTTAATGCTATTCTGTACCATTTGTTATATTGGATGTTTGGGATGAACCTTTTAGACCCACTTGGATGATCCAATTTTTGCTTTTATGCTTTAAAGAGAGGATTTTTTTGATAAGAGTTGGAAATAAAAACCTTATGTTTCTATAAAATAGTCAAGCATCCTGTGCATTGCCGGCCTTATAGTTAAAAAGATTTTGGAAAAAGGGGAAGGTCTAAAAAGATTTTAGACCCACTTGGATGCTCTTTTTTTACTTCAAATTTATTGTTAGTAGTTCAATGTTCATGCGTATTGTAAATTGCTTCAAAGGGTTACTTGTTAGTAGCTTTTTAATATTGTATGTTTGAGTGAAATCGAAGAACTTTTCTAATCTGTATTGTAGATTACAAGTAAATTATTTTGTTTGACTGGCTACCATCACATGGGAATAGTGACTAAAATGGTGGATTTTGTTTCTTATGTTGCTTTTGAGTCTATTGATAACATATATTATTGCTAAATAATGATCTCACTGTTCACTACTAATTGCTCTCACTAATTAATGATCTCACTATTTGCTTTAAATGGCAGATTTTGATCCTTGGGTCACATTTCTTATAAAGAAAAATTCTCGACAAATGCGCATCTTTATAATGATATGATTATTATGCTGATTTCGATCCCTTAGATTATGTTTGCATATTTTGACATCTACAATATATTTTATGTGTACATGTACAAAGTAGAAATGTATGCTGCATCTTCATTAATTCCTTTTTTGAATTCTAGAATAGCTAATTATTATGGATAATCATAAATGCAAGAGATGGATGGATTGTAGTAGAGTTAGTAAGGATTACTTGGATGGGGTAGAGAGTTTTCTTAATTCAACATTCCAGTCTGGATCTACTGATGAAAAAATTCTCTGTCCTTGCAAAAAGTGTATACGTTACTATCATAGAAACCATGCAAAGGTTTATGATCACTTTGTAGTCAATGGTATATATAATGCATGAGTATGATGCTTTGGATTCCGTTACACATGCAACCACTTCTAATAAAGTCACCATTAACGGAAAGAAACATCAAGAGGCAATGATATGGTCAAAATGATATGTGAACTAAATTTAGAAATAGAGCTAAATTTAAATTCAAAAATAGAGCCTTTAGGTGAGGCAAATTTAGAAAGATTTGTAGAATCAGAATCCAAGGAGTATTCTCAGCCAGATGTTGAAAAATTCAATAAAGTGATGGAAGATGCAAAGAAAGAATTATATAGAGAAAGAATTATATCCAGGCTATGAGGACTTTACAAAATTATCCTTGTTGTTACTTTATATCATGCAAAGTGTTTGTATGGATGGTGCAACTCGAGCTTTGATGCATTGTTGGATGTTTTGAGGCATGCATATCCTAACAATGATATACCAAAATCTTTCAAGGAAGCAAAGAAGGTTATTGAACTATTGGGGCTTAAGTATGAGAAGATTGATGCTTGTCCCAATGATTGTCTTTTATTTAGAAAGGAATATGCTAATGATGATTCATGCTCAAAATGTGAGGCTTCTTCATGGAAGAACAATGAGAATGACCAACTCAATGACGTATCAACTTCAAAGAACTGAAAGAAGAAGAAAGTTCCTACAAAGATTATAAGGTATTTTCCCTTAAAATGGAGACTCCAAAGATTGTTCATGTCATCTAAAATGGCATATTTGATGAGATGGCATGCAAGGGACCGCAAGAAGGAAAATGGTATTTTGAGACATCCAACTAATTCTAAAGCGTGGGAACATTTGGACAAAAGGTATCAAGAATTTGCTAAAGACTATCATAATATTAGGTTGGGGCTAACTAGTGATGGTTTTAACCTATTTGGATCAATGTGAAGTGTATGCAACACATGGCCGGTGATTCTAATTCTCATATAATTTGCCATCATAGAATTGTACGAAGCAAGATTACTTTATACTATCATTGCTTATACTTGGCCCAAAGTCGTCTGAAAATGATATTGATGTATTTTTACAACCTCTTATAGAAAAGTTGATTGAGTTATGGGAGGTTGGTGTAAAAACATATGATGCATCCATGTAGACGACATTTCAAATGCATGCAACAATTATGTGGACTATACATAATTTTCCAGCATATGAAAATCTTTCTGGTTGCAACTACAAAACATTTGATCTTTCACAATGAAATTTTTTTGTTGCTAAAGGTTGCTTTTTCGTCACAAAAACTATTAGTGATGAAAATTAATTATCGAGAAATCCTTATAGCAAAAGTTTTTAGTGATGAAAAAAATTTATTTCATTGCCAAAACTTTTCAACCACGATGGAATGAAAATTTATTATTAGCAATGAAAAAGTTATTTCGTCATAAAAACATAGCGACGAAAAAAGTTTCATCCCAAAAAAGAATTTTTTTGCGATGAAAAATATCTCATCGCTAATTTTTGCGATGAAAATATTTCATCACTAAAAGAAAAAAAAATTCATCGCTACTTTTAACAATGAAATATAATTTCATCGCAAAACTATTTCTCATGACAAAATATGATTTCATCGCAAAAACTATTTCTCGCGACAAAATTTTTTGTCATTAAAATCACTCTTTAGCAATGAAATTATATTTTATCGCTAAAAGTAGCATCGAAATAAAAAATATTTGGCTCTAATTTTGTTGGAATCCCCTATTCAAATATAGAAAATATTCCAAATAATCTATTCAAATCTAAATAATATCTCGAAACATACCACATATCAGATATGTTTAATACACTATCATATCAAACAAAACATAATATATATACAAATAATATCCATCAGAAACATACATAACTAAGTTTCATATCTATCATTAATAGATATAAAAGTACGAGTTCACAAGTTCATACACCATTTAAGATATAAAATCCTACAAACTATGCATAATCAAAGTTATTGGCCTCATTCTCTCCTCCAGGTGTCAATCCCTAACCTGATGTATGTCTCGATGGCGGTGCAGAGCTGGCATCATGCAGCTTTAGATCTACTAACTCAGAGGCAACAATACCAAGTCATCCCACCATTGCACCTACTATCCTCTCGAGTGTTTGGCTATAATTCATCTAGTAATTAATTTGATCTTGCATCAAGCTCATCGATGTCCTAACTGCCTCTGGCACCACGGCATCATCAGACCATCCGGAGTGGCTAGATGATGAACTACAATATGATTTTTTCAAAGAATGCATACTGTGCCCAAACCCTAGCTACCACCTAAGGACTGCATCCAAGATCGCATCATCAGTCATGAAACAAATGGGCTATGATCCAACATCGCTATCAGATCCAATCTCCCTCGTCTCCTGCTCTCTCAGCTACAACATCTTTTTCTTCACAATAAACCAAATAATATTATTAGTTTGTTTCAAAGGCTTCAAAAGAATTTAAAATATGGTACAATACTTACATGACGTTGCCTCGCCTCCTCGGCTGCTTTTGTTCTGATAAAATTTTTCGTAGGCATCGACCCCAAATAGTCCCTATTCAAACAAAAGAAAAGGAGAAAAAAAATATCAAAGTAATTTATACATTCAATAAGAACATCCTAGAGCATGCAATTGCAAATGTAGTTGCATACCATCCTCTTCATTCCTTGCGCAAAAGATACACTACCTTATGTGTGAATGGAATCAATCTGACTCTTATTCACCTTGTTCGCCTCGGATCGTCACTAAAAAGTATGTATAGTTATAAACAAAGAAAAAGAATAATAATATCAAAATAACTTGAAACACTAAACATACCTTAAATGCCTTGCTCTTAAAATGCTCGCACAACCACCACCAATCATCACTAGACCCGACCCAGTTTCTATAAGGCTAGGTCACAGAATCAATCCCCCTCGCTCATAGATCATTGCAATATGTATAAAGCCTACATCACTAATCCATGTCCTTGTTTGCAGCCATTTTGTGGATACATGTCATCACTTCTTCATTAGTGCAATCCTCGAACATAATGATATCCTGTACATGTGAACAAGACTGTCAATAGATGTGTTGTGGAAAGAATATAAATATATATTAACTTACCTTGATGTGAGAGACAAGGGCATCATGGAATCCAGAGGCGACATGCTTGAAACTTTTGGTGGCCCATAGAAAATGATTCCACATGAATAAACTGATCTCGTTGGCAACTATACTCGCCTCTGAGCCAACTGGATACCCCAAAATATTTTGTACTTTTGGCTTTTCATTGTGTGTATGCATGTATTTCTCCAAGACCAGGCCCTTACTAGGTCCACGCATCATGCATCGCTACTATGTGCCTGCACATGAAAATTTATAAAATGAGCATATATCATCTACTAATGGATGTATATAACAAAAAAAATGATGTACATAATTTATAAATGTAAGAGAGGTATACCTGTAGGGGAATGATGCTATGACGCTATGACCTCCTACTGGACTGGCTTCGGCTGAGCACTAGCCTATTTCGCAGACTCGGATGGCTGACTCTCATCCAAGTCCTCTGATTCGTCACGAAGAAGGCTAAAATGAGGGAGTGTGTCAATCTTTGGGGCCTAACGTCTACTCCACGAACATCCACACTCAGGACCAGTCCTGATACTGTAATGGTTAACATACTTTGAATAAGTACATAATCATAAAAACTAAAATACTACATGATGTGATAAAAAAATAAATTGAATTACTTAAACATATTAATTATTATTCTCAGAATCTGAACTCATATCCATATAGTCATCCTCAATAGGACTCGTAGAAGATGTTGAGCCAAAAATACTATCATCATCATCATTGATGAAGTCATCATCCACATGTGATTGTGAACACAAATTATTGTTGACTGTTGCCCGTGCCAACGTTCCAACAATAGGAACATCCTCAGGTTCACAGTCATCTCGTTGCAATTGTCCTATGTCAACGGTGTCATCTAGCACTAATATGTTATTCGATACTTGCATTTGATATGTTTTGCTTTTAATAGTTGCACGGATTTGATTCTCAAGATCTTCATCATCTAGGTACGTGAAAAGTGTGGGATCGAAGAAATGTCTATGCTGAGCCCTTGTTGCAACTCGTCAAGGCCCTTTCATTTTGGTGTCCTCAACATACCATACCAATCTTGCTTGCTTTGCAAAAATGTAAGGATCACTTTCGTACCACAAGTGATCGGTGTGGACATTGACGAGCTAAAGGTCTATAACAATTGGCCCGTATCATCCTAAATCATACCATTGACACTTGAATAACACGACCTATCGAAGACCATATATCTCAGCTCTATAACATCAATGCCAAAAAAGTCCATTATCTCACCCTTGTGCTACCCTCCATGCATATTCCATAATTCTATGTGGTTCGATCACGATCGTAATTTTTTGTTAAGAAATGCACACCATTGACTATGCATGCTGAATATACCAATACACATTTGTCAGGTTTTCATGCAAATGCAGCTAAGTCATCACTGATGCAGTTGGGATTGTCTGCACATAGCTGGGCTACCTACAATTAAAAGTGCAATAAGCAGCTTATGTTAGATAAATAAAAAATATGTAAACAAACCTTGAGTCATGGTGAACATTGACGTAGCTTACCCATTCGTCAAACCATGATGCAAATTGATTCCTATGTCATGCCACTGCTAATGTAGGATCGATTCATATGAGTTCACTTTTGTGCTTGCTAAAGTGATATAGTAAAATTAAATGTGAGTTCATACAATATCAACATTGAAAAAATTAAATGTGTATACTCACATCATGCATGCTTCCACCTCCTCATAATTGTTTAGCACATACCAATGCATGTCGTCCATTTCCTGTGGTGTCAACATCCAAAAATCTGCTTTACCATATAGTCTGGCAATGTTGGAGAACACGGACAATCCATCAGTGAGAATGTCATCACCATCAATGTTCCATTGTGGCCTTCTAAATTTGGTCTCCACTCTCCAAAGGTACATAGAGCAAAATGTCAGACATTCATTCATTACATGTGCCTCTGCTATTGAACCTTCGGGCCATGCTTTGTTAGCAACAACACTCTTATATTCTCGCATCTCCCTATCCAGTGAAGTGTTGATTGATATACATACATAATAAGTTTTACAATAATGAATAATAAGTTTTACAATATCATGCAATTACCTTTCAATTGGATATATCCACCTCGTGCATATTGGCCCACCCAATCTAGCCTCATGTGGTAGATGAATCGAAAGATGTACCATGATATCAGAGAAGGCAAGGGGGAATATCATCTCCAGCTTGTAGAGAGTAATGATAATCTTCTTCTCTAATACATCAATTTGACTTTGCCTCAATGTCTTTGTGCATAAGTCCCTAAAATAAGTTCCCAGATCATGTAATGCATCACACATTATTCGGCAAGAATCCATGCAAGCCAATTGGGAGCACATGGTAATCGTGAGTTTCATCCTGACAGTCTTCCCATCTTTTGGTCTGATATACCATTTCAAGCTTGAGGCATATCCATTGAGAAATCTCACTAATCTCAAATATGTAAGAAATTGATTTCTCTCACTTCAGTTTAATACAAAACATGCTAATGGATTGACAAGTCTATCCTCCTATTGAATCAAATGTAATTCCTTTCTAATCCTCATGTCCCCCAAGTCAAAATGAGCCTTCATTGTATCCTTTGTTCTTCCTTCGATATTGAGAATGGTGTAGAACATGTTGCCAAATATGTTCTTTTCAATGTGCATGACATCAAGATTATGTCGGAGGAGAAGTGTTTTCCAATATGGAAGATCAAACAACTTGCTCCTTTTTCTCCAATTTCTGATACTAGTTCGTATGCTTGATTGGCTGGCCGGACCCTTACCAAGTACAATATCTTATAGGTCGAGTAGTTGATTTAAAATATCATCCATAGACCAGAATCTTGGTCGGGCATGCCATTCATGTTTGCCATTGAACTTAAGACTTCTCCTCCATCTATGATCATCTGACAAGAAATGTTGATGGTCGGTGAAACAAATCTTTCCATAAATACAATCCGATGTAATGTCATCGTTACAAGTTGAACATGCTTTATATCCTTTTGTGCACTGATAAGTGATAAAAATATACTAATAAAAGTATTAAATTATAAAATAAATTAATCTATTTCTTTAAAAATTGATATTTTTATTAATTTTATGTAAGAAAAAAGGCAACCAATGTGAAGATCTTATTTTTTTGGTTCAGATGAAATAAATTTCAGGCAAAACGAACTTCAAACGAGCCCGAAATTGGATTTCAAAAAAAAAAAAAATCGGTTCGGTTCAAATCGATTCAGAAAATTGGCTTAGCAGACCGTCCGGCTCGACCGCAAACCAATCCGTCGATGCAACACTGACGTCAGGATGATGTCAGCATTTTTTACGGCACATAGTGGACCATTTGGAGGGTAATTTAGGAATTTTATATGAAGAAGCGCGCTCTGATTGGTTGAAGAATGCGGTGGTCTATGCAACACCAGGCTCGTGCATGGTCTATAGAGTGTAATTTGAAAATTTTGTCTGATCCAACGGACGCCTTTCACTGAAACTCGATCGGACGATCGAAAAGAAAGCACTGATGAACAGCATCCACAGCTCCCAGTTAAGATCCAATGGCTGAGATTCATCCTGACGTTGAACTAAAGATCAAAAGCCTTCTTTCTATGCAATCGGACGGCCCAGATTCAATCCAACGATTGATCCAATGGGTGGCATGAAATCCGACTTGATCTGGGTTATTTTAAGGAATTTTTAAGTGATTTTTGGACCGTTTGATCAACATCCAATGATCAGAATTACCCAGATCCTAATTTGAGTTGTTTTGGGAGTCTTAAACCTAATTTCTAAAGGATTTTTGGAGGAAATCAATCTCTTAATCTATATGAAACCTGATGTTGCCATAAAAAAAAAAATTAGAGAGAGAGAGAGAGAAAAGGAGAAGTCGCAAAGTCAGAGAAAAAGAGAGAAAAAGAGAAAAAGGGAGAGAGTCAGAAAAAAAAAAAAAGAAAAAGAGAGGAGAGAGGTAGAAAGAGAAGAGTGATTTGTGAGAGAAAAAAAAAAGATTTTTTTCTTCGACAATCAAGACATCGATCAAGGAGCCTCTTCTTCTTCACCAAGTTCTCCACATCAAGAGCAACGGATAATCAATTTCAGCAATAAAATAGTCTAATTTCTCTATATTTTTTATTTTATTTATTATTTTTGAATTTGTTATCATGAACTAAATTTTCTTTTACTAAGGCTAAGGTGTAGCCATTCTTTTGATGCAATATTTAGTGTGATTTATTTTTAAATTTTATTCATGAGGAGTATATAAATCTGATCTTAATGCTTTTAGATTACTGGCCATCTTCTAATTGATCTGATGAACATAGATGTTATGGACCAAGTACATCTATGTTATTGCTTCTTGATTATATACCTTGTATTATGAATCAAATTAGAATTCATATGCATGCGGGAATTTTAGTGCACTTTGGATGCAACGTATTTTAATTAGAGGGTTTCACAAAACTTAATGCATTAATATTTATTTAAATTACACCTGGATCAAAGGATAATTAATAAATATTGATAGTTTTACTATGCCTGGACCAAAGGATAGTGAATAAATTAGGAGACTCCACCGTCATATGAAATAAAATTAATCTAAAAATCTGAATATTGTATTGACTGAGTTGGTGAATCGATTACCTTAGTAATACATTGCTCTTGAGTTTAAAATCCTAATAATTACACTCTCCCTATTTTCTTAAAAACTTTTAATTATTTTTTTATTTTATTCTTTAATTTCTTATTCTCATAAATCGATCTTCTAAATAAAGCATAGGAAAGAGCTTTTCAGTACTTATTTTCCAATCCTCTAGGGACGATACTCTACTCATTCACTTTATTACTTGATCGATTGGTGCACTTGCCATAGCTATAAATTAGCACGCATCAAGTTTTTGGCACCGTTGCCGGGGATTATATCTAAAACAATATTAAAATTTTGATCCTAGCTTTACTTTAGAAATTTATTTTTAATTTTTATTATTAAAAAAAAAATTTAGTGCATGATACGTACTGGACATAGTAACTTACTACCTTTTGATTCAGAAATTGAAATGACCATTAGAAGACTACAACAAGAAAGAAACATGGCAGCTGAAGATCCTAACGACATCAATCTAGGATTGAATATGGCGACTGAAGGACAGCATGAAGCTATTCGACTAGTACATAATCCATTAAATGATTATATCACACCATCTGTAGCCGATGCAGCTTCGAGCATCAGGAGACTGCCTGTACGAGCAAACAACTTCGAAATAAAATTGACGATGATCCAGATAATTCAATCAATTATCCAATTTAATGGACACATGCATGATGATCCGAATGCCCATATTTCTAATTTTCTTGAACTTTGTGATACTTTTAAAATTAATGGGGTGTTGGATGATGCTATTAGATTAAGATTATTTTCTTTCTCTTTATAAGACAAAGCTAGGAGTTGGCTTCATTCTCTTTCTGTAGGTTCTATCACAACTTGGGATGTCCTAGTCCAAAAATTTTTAGCCAAGTACTTTCCACCTTCCAAGACTGCCAAGATGCGCAACGATATCACTTCCTTTATGCAGATGGATATGGAGACACTATATGAGGCTTGGGAGCATTTCAAGGAACTGCTGAGGAGATGTCCACATCATCAACTATCCATATGGCTTCAGGTACAAACTTTCTATAATGGTTTATCTCCTACTAATCGTTCTATGATTGATGCAGCAGTAGGAGGAACCATTAATCAAAAAATGGAGGAAGAAGCTTTCGATCTGATCGATGAGATGGCATCAAATAGCTATCAATGGCAGACAGAACGTATGATGCCAAAAAGACTAGCAGCTGTGCAGGGAGTAGATTGCGTGCCAACCTTACTAGCTGAAATTGCAGCCCTTAGAGCCAAAGTCAACAACTTAAAGGGAACAGCTATGCATGTTCAGAGCATTACTTGTGACCTATGTGGAGGAGGACACGATACGAGCAATTGCCAGACAGGTAATCCTTTTGCTAAAACAACTGATACAGCTAATTATATTGGTAATTTTTTCAGGCCGCAACAAAATAATCCCTACTCCAACACATACAATCAAGGGTGGAGGCAGCACCCAAATTTCTCATGGAGCAATCAAAATGCAGCACAACAGCCACCCCCAGGATTCCAAGTACCTGAAAAGAAGTCCAACATGGAAGAGCTGATGGTCAAATTTATGCAAAACCAAGAAGCAACTATAAAAAATTTGGAAGCCAAACTTAGGCAGGACCAAACAGCAGCAATTCGAAACTTGGAAGATGCAAATAGGTCAAATGGCTAAGAATAATCTCCGAGAGACCTCAAGGGATCCTTGCCAAGCAACACGGAGACCAAATCCAAGGGAGCAAGTCAATGCTATCACCCTAAGAAGTGGTACAAAGTTGGAGGAGCCACATCAGAAGAAAGAGACTGAAGAGCCAACTACAAATAAGGAACCATCAACTAAAATTCGTCAGTCACCAAAACAACCAGCAGATGGATGGTCTCCAGGTATACGATTTGCTGATCCAAATGTGAAGCCCTACGTGCCGCCACTACCATTCCTAGAGAGACAAATACAGCATCCAGATAAGAAATTTTCTAACTTTTTCAAAATTCTAAAGAATTTACATATTAATATTCCTTTTGTAGATGCTATTACTCAAATGCCCAGGTATGCCAAGTTTCTCAAAGAAATCTTAACAAATAAGAAAAAGCTGAAGGAGCATGAGAGAATAAATTTGAATGAAGAATGCTCAGCAATACTTCAAAATAAATTACCACAGAAGTTAAAAGATCCAGGAAGTTTTACTATCCCCTGCATTATTGGTGATTGTAGTTTTGATAAAGTTTTATGTGATTTAAGAGCAAACATTAATCTCATGCCTTTTTCTATTTTAAAGAAGCCAGGTCTAGGAGAACCGAAGCCTATCACTATTATCCTTCAATTAGCGGACAGATCCATCAAATATCCAAGAGGTATAGTGGAGGATGTCTTGGTAAAGGTAAACAAGTTTATTTTTTCTATTGATTTTATTGTTCTTGATATGAAAGAAGATTATGATGTACCCCTTATTTTAGGGAGACCCTTTTTAGCTACTGGAGGAGCTTTAATAGATGTTCAACAAGAAAAATTAATTCTTAGAGTCCAAGATGAACAAGTTACTTTTAATGTTTTCAAAGATACTAAACATCCTGATGATAATCAAACTTGTTTTCTAATTGATATTATTGACAATCCATTATATGAGAATTCTGTAGAAAATAGGTTTGAGACTATAAAAGCTAGCAATGTCAAATTGAAAGAGGACTCGATCAAACATGAAAGTATTCCAATTGAAGTGGCACCAGATTGATCCACTTTAGAACTCAAAGAAAGTCAAGCTGAAGACTATAAATCAGAACTACTAGATAGGTTGTTTCTTTTCTTTTTAGTTTTGATCATTTTTCTTTTATTTTTTAGTAATTTGTTGTTGCTCTTTTACTGCTCTGGTGTGTATTTTCAATTTTGCAGAAAAATCAATGAGAGCTCAAGCAAAATTTCAAAGCTCCAAAGAATCCAGACTGAACCAAATCAGGTGTATTCCTTCCTATCCTTTATTGCACCCTTTATTTTTCTTTCTCCTTTAAGACAATGTAGAATAAGTTAAAAAAAAAAAAAATCATGTGTCAAGAAGAAAATCTTGAGCAAGATAAACTGGATAAGTGATAAAAGATAGAATTATTTGCTAATGAATGTAATGAGTTAAAGAAGTAGATTAGTTGGTCAACTTTTAGCAGCCTACTTAGGTCATTAAAAGACTATTAGCACTTCTTTATTGCACATGCACACTAACAAGGCAAAGTAGGTATTGATTATAAGGACCAACTGAGGATTCAATTATCACTAAAAATTGATAATTAATATACATTCTAATCAAAGAAACTTGAATTTAAGGAAAGAGCTACCTGCCTAAAAATAAAGTGCAAAAGATAGAGTATATGTGGATTGCCCAAAGCCTAGTAACTGGGTCTCTGCACCTAGGTCAAGTGTGAAAATTCACGTAAAATGGTGAAGGAAAGGCCAGGATGCTCAGCACAGCAAAAAAAAAAAAAAGAAGACAGTGTGAAAGCTACCTTAATTCATGAGTATAAAATTGAGAATGTATAGAAAATTGACCAAAATAGGTGATAAGAGAGGATACTTTTGTTCTTTTAATTTAATACTGAAATGCTAAAGTTAGTCATCACGAACACAAGTGCTATAGATCTTTGATGTACTCTAAGAAAGTTTTTAATTGTATTGACTGAAAAATTTGCTTCTGAAGCTTAATGCTTTGTTAGCAGTATTTTCTAAACTTTTTGACCTTTAATCCTAGATTTTATCTTTGTGATGGATAATTTTATTGAAACATGGTATTAAATAAATAATTGCTAAAGGACTAGCAATGACTAAGTTGGAGGGTGTGATAAGTGGTAAAAATATACTAATAAAAGTATTAAATTATAAAATAAATTAATCTATTTCTTAAAAAATTGATACTTTTATTAATTTTATGTAGGAAAGAAAGCCATCAATGTGAAGATCTTATTTTTCTGATTCAGATGAAACAAATTTCAAGCAAAACGGACTTCAAACGAGCCCAAAATTAAATTTCAAAAAAAAAAAAAAAATTAGTTTGGTTCAAATCAGTTCAGAAAACTGGCTCAACAGACTGCCCGGCTCAACCACAGACCAACCCGCCGATACAACACTGACGTCAGCATTTTTTATGGTGCACGGTGGACCATCTGAAGGATAATTTAGGAATTTTACATGAAGAAGCGCGCCCTGATTGGCTAAAGAATGCGGTGGTCTACGTAACACCGGGCTCACACATGGTCTACAGAGGGCAATTTGAGAATTTTGTCTGATCCAACGGGTGCCTTTCACTGAAACTCGATCAGACGGTCGAAAAGAAAGCACTGATGAATGGCATCCACAGCTCCCGATCGAGATCCAACGACTGAGATTCATCCCAACGTTAAACTAAAGATCAGAAGCCTTCTTTCTGCATGATCAGATGGCCCAGATTCAATCCAATAATTGATCCAATGGTTGGCATGAAATCCGACTTGATCTGGGTTATTTTAAGGGGTTTTTAAGTGATTTTTGGACCATTTGATCAACATCCAACGATCAGAATTACCCAGATCCTAATTTGAGTTATTTTGGGAGTCTTAAACCTAATTTCTAAAGGATTTTTGGGGGAAATCAATCTCTTGATCTATATAAAACCTGATATTGCTGTAAAAAAAAAAAAAATCAGAGAGAGAGAGAAAAGGAGAAGTCGTAAAGTCAGAGAAAAAGAGAGAAAAAGAGAAAAAGGGAGAGAGTCAGAAAAAAGAAAAGAAAAAGAAAAAGAGAGGAGAGAGGTAGAAAGAGAAGAGTGATTTATGAGAGAAAAAAAAAAGAATTTTTTTTCTTCGACAATCAAGACATTGATTAAGGAGCCTCTTCTTTTTCACCAAGTTCTCCACACCAAGAGCAACGAATAATCAATTTCAGCAATCAAATAGTCTAATTTCTCTATGCTTTTTATTTTATTTACTATTTTTGAATTTGTTATCATGAACTAAATTTTCTTTTACTAAGGCTAAGGTGTAGCCATTCTTTTGATGCAATATTCAGTATGATTTATTTTTAAATTTTATTCATGAGGAGTATATAAATCTGATCTTAATGCTTTTAGATTACTGGCCATCTTCTAATTGATCTGATGAACATAGATGTTAAGGACCAAGTACATCTATGTTATTGCTTCTTGATTATATACCTTATATTATGAATCAAATTAGAATTCATATGCATGCAAAAATTTTAGTGCGCTTTGGATGCAGCGTATTTTAATTAGAGGGTTTCACAAAACTTAATGCATTAATATTTATTTAAATTACACCTAGGACCAAAGGATAATTAATAAATATTGATAGTTTTGCTATGCCTGGACCAAAGGGTAGTGAATAAATTAGGAGACTCCACCGTCACATGAAATAAAATTAATCTAAAAATCTGAAATATTGTATTGACTGAGTTGGTGAACCGATTGCCTTAGTAATCACATTGCTCTTTGAGTTTAAAACCCTAATAATTACACTCTCCTTATTTTCTTAAAAAATTTTAATTATTTCTTTATTTTGTTCTTTAATTTCTTATTCTCATAAATCGATCTTCTAAATAAAGCATAGGAAAAAGCTTTTCAGTACTTGTTTTCCAATCCTCTAGGGATGATACTCTACTCATTCACTTTATTACTTGATCGACTGGTGCACTTGCCATAGCTATAAATTAGCACGCATCATGCACCACCTAGAAAAATCACCATATGCGAAAAAATCATTAACTATCCAAAGCAATGCCGCGTGCATGCAAAAGATGCCTTCTGCAACATGATCATACATTTCGCACCCTTCTTCCCACAAGTATTGCAACTCTTCGATCAATGGTTCTAAAAATACATCTATGTCTCTTCCAGGGGTGCGGGGATCGGGGATCAACATAGCTAGTTGATTAAATGGAGATTTCATGCACTTCCAAGGTAGTAAATCATATGAAAATACTATAATGGGCCACATACTATATGTAGTGCTAAGATTACCATACGGATTAAACCCATCTGTTGCCAACCCTAGCCTGACATTTCATGAATCAACTACAAACCATGGATGTTCACGATCAAAATATTTCCATGCATCTCCATCTGATGGATGTCTCATGATATCGTCGTCGATGTTGTTTCCCTCCTTTTGCCATCGCATGTCAGAAGCAATGTCTGAACATGAACAACCTTCATAGTCGTGGCATAATCAGAAAGTACCGCAAAACCTTGCATGGTATTTTCTTTTTCTTTTTACCCTTACCACGACTTTCATTCCATCTACTTGAATGACAAATCAGGCATGCTTGTAGATCTTTTTTATCCTTTCGAAAAAGAACACAATTATTTTGGCATGCATGTACCTTTTTGCAGTGTAGGCCCAAGTTATCGACTCCCAACCCAAGTCTCTTCAATAATTTTTTGGCTTCATAATGACTTGATGGAAGTAACTCTCCCTCAGGCAACAGGTCCATCAAAAATGTGAGCAACCAATTGAATAAGTTGTTTGACCACTTACCAAGCATCTTCACATGTAATAATTTTATTACAGTGGACAACAAAGAGTTTTTCTTACAACTAGGACAAACATCACTCTATGCATCTCTTAATAAATGCTCAAATTTATTGTTCACAGGCATGTTACTATCATCCTCGGCCTCTTGTCTCGGGATGGGATGTTGATGTTCTAATCCTGCTTCTGCATTTGCTTAAAATAACTCTAGATGAAGATCCTCCAAAATATCTCTATCTTCTACACCAAGTGTTTGCCTTTCACGATTGGGTGATCCACTTACCGACGTAGCATTTGTGGGCCTTCTGGGTGTCATGCTCAAGCTAGTCGGCAAATCTTCATCATGACAAGTCCATCTCTTATATGTCACATCTATGCCACATTCATATAAATGATTCTAAATATCCGGTAGGGTATACCAAAGTAGATTCCTACACCAACGACACGGACAACGAGCTTTTCCATCTTCTCTAGTGTGATTGGACACCGTGTTCATGAAAGACCTCATCCGTAATATACTCAGGATAGAACTTATCATGCAATGACATCCAATTATGATCCATGCCTACATGTTCATGACACAAACTATACAGTCAATTTTATGTTATGATAGTTGACTAATGTCTTATATCCCCTACCTATAGGATGGTGGTCCTATCCCATTCAGGAATGCAAGAATTTAATATTGTCATACATGTCTTCTACATTAATTTTGGCAGCATTTTGGTATAGTTCTCTAGATACATAAGCATTGAAATCGCGCTATGTACCTAGAGAACATGACCAAAAATGCCGACAAAACTCTTCGATGTAGAAGCACATGGTATGCAATTTAAAATTTACTCACGTGCCCGAACTGTCCACGAGGACAATTCGAGAATAGCATGCATAACACCAATGTTTTTTTTTCATTAAAGGACAAACATTGGCTCAAACATGCTATCCTCAAATGGGAATTTTAAGGTTCATGCATTTGTTATGTTATGATTAATATATGATTAATGTATAAAATCATACTGACATATGCCCCAGATTTGGTGCCAGACCTAGAATAATTCCATATCAAAGATACAATGCTAAAAAGGAAAAAGCAGTGAAGGCACAAGCAAAATCTTGGAGCCATCTCAAACCAATTTGGATCAATGAAGTACACCCATAAGAAAACATCAATTAAATTCAATAATTCAATTTGGATCCATCAGAAGTTATTTAAACATCTGCATAGTGACAAGTAATGTGACAGATACACTAGACACAAGATTTGATAGATAATGTATCATCCATTTAGAAAACCTGATACAATGTATTAGGCTTTCTAAATCTAATACAAGCAAAGTTGTTAAAGGCGCACCTATGGCACAAAAGGCTCAAGGCGAGGGTCCTCGCATCTCCTACCCCCTCAGGCGAGGCAAGGTTACTAAGGTGCCACCTAAGCCCTTGAGAAGCGCGCCTGTGGCAAATGCCAAAGGTGCACCTGAGGTTCTACATCTTAGAACGGCGATGTTTTGGAAAGTCCGATGGATGCAAAGAAGGAAAAAATAAGAAAAAACTTAGTCATGGTCATCAATCAAAGATCCATATCCATCCGAGCACTACCTTAGCTATCGAAGAAGAGAACCCACTCGTCGGCACCCATGGTCACCGATCGAAGACCGATGCCAATCGGAGCACAGCCTCAGCCACAAGAGAAAAGGATCCACTCATCGATTAATGCACCGAAGGCCCATGATCATCGATTGAAGACCCACGGTCATCTATTGACAACCCACAGTCGCCGACCGACGATCCTGCCAGACTGGGTATTTTTCTTATTTTCTTTTTTACTTTTCTTTCCTTCTTCTTTCTTTTCTTTCCTTTTTCTTTCATCAATCGAAGTTCTGACATCCGATCACTATTTTTTTTTGGCTAGCATCTTCTTTCTTTTTTCTTTCTCTTCTTTCATCAATCGAAGAGATGAAGAAGGAAGACCCATGGTCCCATTCGGGCGACACCATGCGTCTCCCCTTTTTTTTTCTCATTTGGAAGACCCACGACCCTTTTTTTTTCTTTTCCTTTCTCTTTCCTTCTTCTCTCTTTTTTTTCTAGAACATTCTTTACTCCTTTTTTCTACAATATTTTCTTAAATAATACATAGAAATAATTTTTTTTTAATTTACTATTCATCTACAGTATTTTTTTAGTTACATTTTTTTCTAATAAATAATTTTTTAAAATAATATATAATTTTTTTTATTTACTATTTATCTACAATAACTTTTTTTTTATTTATAATTTTTTTTTCATCCATAGTTATTTATTTTAAATATTTTAAATTTATTATTCATCTATAATACTTTTTTTAATTATGATTTTTTTCCCCAATCTATAATTTTTTAAAAATAATATATAATTTTTTTAAATTTACTATTTATCTATAATAACCTTTTTTATTTATAGTTTTTTTCTAGTTATTTATGGTAATCTTTTTTTATTTACTATTCATCTATAGTTATTTATAGTATATTTAAAATAATATATAATTTTTTTAGCTATGATAAATCTTTTTTTAAATAGTATATAGGATTTTTTTAACAGTATATAGGATTTTTTTAAAATAATATGTAATAGAATTTTTTTTTTATGATTGATTTTGGAAGGTTAAAATAGATTTTGAAAGTCATGGATCATCTAAAAAAGACCTAACATGAAAGTATACACATTTGGCTGACCCAATGGGCAAAAATAAAAATAATATTATTTATAATTTTTATGAAAAATTGACTAAAGAAGAGATTTATTGGGTAAAATAGCATATAATTAGAGGGCTTTGAAATGCCAAAGATTGCCAGAAATGTCCACCATATATTCATGAAGAGATTAAAGATTATATGTTAAGCAAAGTGGAGGAAAAGAAATAAGATAATTTATTACATGATTTTGATGATATGGAAGACTATGGTGTTGATGAAGAAGATGAAATTCAGATGGTTGATCCTCATAATAAAAGAAGTGATGGTACAAGTAAAAATTCTATGGCTAGCAGCAAGGCACCTAGCTTAAAGAAATCAAAAAAAAATGGTCCTATAGATTTGTATTTTACTCCTGATACAGAAATGATTATTCATAGTAGAAAAGAAGGCAAAGGAAAGAAAACTACTATCAATGAAGTTTGCAAAAAAGAATTAAGAGACAAGGCTTGTAGAGAGGTGGCTAGGTGGATGTATGATGCTGACATTTCATTTAATGTCGTGAATTATTCAAGCTTTGCTGTTGCAATTGAAGCAATTGGATAATTGGATCCTATCTTGAAACCTCCAAGTTATTATGAGGTTAGAGTTCCTTTGTTAAGAAAAGAAGTTGAGCATACTAGAAATTTGATGAAGGGCCATCAAGAAGAGTGGGCAATGTAAGGATGCTTGATTATGTCAGACGATTGGAAAGATGAGATTGCAAATAAGCACATAATTAACTTTTTAGTGAACTCTCCTAAATGATTGGTATTCATCAAATTTGTTGATGCTTCCCATACTATGAAGAGTGGAAACTCTCGTATTCAAATTACTTGATGACATGGTAGAGCAAATTGGAGAAGCAAATATCATTCAAGCAATGATCGATAATGTCTCTAATTATGTAGCTGTAGGTAGAATTCAATTTGAATAAACTTTTTATTTTTAAATTATAATTTAATATAATTATTTAATATAATTATAATTTAATATTTAATTTCTAAATTTTGAATAGGAAGATTGTTGGAGGCAAAGAGGCTAAATTTATATTGATCACCATGTGCTACCCATTGTAGTGACTTGATGTTGGAGAATATTGCTGAAATTCTAGGAATTAAAAAAATATTGAAGAGGATAATTTTTTTGAATGAGTACATCTATAACAAAACAAGTATTGTGAACTTGATGAGGAGTTTCACAAGGTAAAGAGAGCTACTTAGACCAGCTAAAACTAGATTTGCAACTGCCTTCATTACTCTTCAATTAATAAATAATCAGAAGAACAACTTGAGGAAGATGTTCAATTTTGAAGAGTGAAACTCCAAACCTTGGCCAAAAGAGTCAGCTACCAAGAAAATGGTTAGTACTATTTTGATGCCATCATTTTGGACTAATATTATTTATATTCTTAAGTTATCTAGCTCTCTTGTTCGTGTCCTTCGATTGGTTGATGGGGAGAAGAAATCTCCTATGGAATATATCTATGAGGCTATTGATAGGACAAAAGAAACTATTACTAAGTCTTTCAGTGGTAGAAAAGAGAGGTACAAGAAGGTCTTTAAAATTATTGATGCTCGGTAGGAATCTCAACTACATCATCCTTTGCATGCAGCTGGCCATTATTTGAACCCTGAGTTCTTTTATAAAAACTCCAATATTGAGCAAGATAAAGAGGTGATGGATGGCCTATACAAGTGTATACAAAGGCTAGTTCCAAGTGTTGAAGTGCAAGATAAGATTATAGACGAGCTAAACAAGTATAGAAATGCTCCAGGCATTTTTGGAATATCTGTGGCTATTAAGCAAAAGAAGAAAAAATTATTAGGTAAATAAATTATTTTATTTTACTTTATAGATTTAGTTATATACTTATTTATATTTGTAATTTAAAAGTACTTTGATACTTGTTTAATCAACAGCTAAGTAGTGCATTGCATATGGATCTTCAACTCTAAACTTACAAAA
Source organism: Cocos nucifera (assembly GCA_006176705.1). Taxonomy (NCBI): domain Eukaryota; kingdom Viridiplantae; phylum Streptophyta; class Magnoliopsida; order Arecales; family Arecaceae; genus Cocos; species Cocos nucifera. The sequence goes on from QRFJ01000872.1 coordinate 110,429, forward strand.
GTTTGTAGTAAGAGTTCTTAGCCTCACTTATAGTGCTAGTGGTTGTGAAAGAAATTAGAGTATGTTTTCACATGTAAGTACTAAGTAACTCTATTATTATTATGTGTGATAGCTTTAAGATGTTCTAGATTGGATGTAGTTATATTATCAAAAAAAATTTATTTTTTCATTCTTGCATCTTCATAGCAAAAAAAGGAATAGACTTTCTCAACAATGCTCGAATGATTTGGTATTTATGAAATACAATAAAGTCTTAAGGTGCCGATATAATAGGCATGATACCATTTGTTGGTGCAAAATCTAATCATCGTCGGAGGAGTGCTGGAGTCGGAGAAGACGAGGTTGCCGCTGGTGACCTGCAAGATAAGTCTCGTCTAAAGCCTAGGGTGGGTGGCTCTGGCAAGACCTTCCGACGATCAAGTCAGCTCTTTTGGCCAATAGAATGGAGTATTAATAGAGAAAGCTGCAGAGTATCGAGAAGGAGAAGAGAGCCTAAAAAAAATATATCTGGAGGGTCCTTTTTATAGACGGAGCTTGTAATAAACTGATAGTGATAGTCATAACCATCCGATAGTGGACCGTTCGGGGCCACGTAGAGTTTGTTATGAAGGATAGTGTCTGTTGTCATGACATGCCAGTCCATTAAGATTTAATAATCAAAGTTTGAAGGAGTAGGCAACAGTTGGTGATGAATCTTGGAGTTACATCAATACCAAAGGAGCTCGAACTCCTCTTAAGCGGTCTGTGGGTGAGTTGATTCGTGTCGTGTGGAGTCGAATTCGTGTAGAGACCTTCCTAGGCGACCGTGGGAAGTTTGACCAGGAGAAGTTCAAAAGGAGTTCGGCTACTGGAGGAGACCGAAAGGAGTTCTACTGTTGGAAGAGTCTAGGAGGGATTCGATTACTGGAGGAGTTTGGGAGGAGTTTGGCTGCTGGAGGAGTCTGGAAGGGATTCGACTATTGGAGCAGTTTGAAAGGGATTCGACTATTGGAGCAGTCCAGAAGGAGTTCGACTGCTGGAGGAGTTTGAGAGGAGTTCGTCTGCTGGAGGAGTTCAAGAGGAATTCGACTTCTAGAGGAGTTCGGAAGGAGTTCGACTGGTGGAGGAGTCTAGAAGGAATTCACGATTGAAGCTCTCCTACGATCATGAGTTACACCTAATCGAGCACCAAATCAAACTTCGACGGAGTGAGGTTTACCCCCAACAATAGTTCCCCCACTTTTGAATTCAAAATTAGAAGGAAGAAAGTAAAAAGACGACCGTCGAAGTTCATTCTCAAGCTCCCACCTTGTCGGAATGAGACATTTTAGCATTTACTGCACTAGCACCAAAACTTTTTAATTCTAAAATGAGTTCAAAAGGATGGCCCTTCGTTTCTTTTGTCGAAACTCTGCCTCAGGTATAGTGCCATAAAGACTCTGCCTGCAGCTACCTTTCTATCATGATGAGTGGGACATGCGGCGCACACAGACCGACCAAAATTGATCCATGATCATAACTACCTCGGATTACTTCTGGCTATTTAAGATCTTCTTCTTTTGCATGGAAGTCATTCCTGCCCGAGTCTTCTCCTTCCTTCAGCCCCCGTCCATCTTCTTTCCAAGGGCCTTAACCTTCTTCCTCGCCTTCCTGAGCTTCAGACACCTTTTCAATTAGTCCTAACCATCATCCTATCATTCTCCCCAGATAGCTTAGGTCAGTTTTCTAACCCTTCACTTAGGTTTTTTCTTTTCTTGGGGGGGGGGGGCGGTTTCCTAGGGTTTAATCTCGATCCAAATGTCTTCCGAAACCTCCCACTCCATCGATTCATGGGGCTTGTCTGGACCAAACTTCTTTGGCCCTACACCCCTGACTGAGGTAGAACCCAAGAACATGTTCGACTCATCTCTCGCTCCAGACACCATCCCATATGTTCTTACCCCGGATGACCTTTCTTTGATTCGAATCCAATATGGAATCCCTCCAAAATACGACCTTGAACTCCCTAGCTCTGATGACCGAGTCAACTCTCCTTCGACCGGCCAATTTTGTTTGTAATTAAAAATTTTGCGTGCAGGGCTTAGGCTCTTACTGCCCTCTTTTATAGTCACCCTCTTCCAATTTTTAAACATCTCCTTCACATCTATCATACCAAACTCCTTTTGATTCGTCTTAGGTTTCCTCTCTCTCTATCGATTGGCCGAAATTCAGTCGATCATTTTGCTTTTTAGGAATTTCTACACCTTCAAGCGTCATCCTTTCACGAAGGATTGATGGTACTTTTCTCCCCAGGTCGATAAGAAGGGGTTATTGAAAGGTGTCCCTTCTTTCATTCACAACTGAAAAGAAAAGTTCTTTTTTATACATTGCTCGATCCTGCCATTAGGTCTTCCTCCATGGGGTTATATTAGAAAGTCAATTCACCGAGCTCCTAGCTTAGATGGAGCCAACCTTGATTCCTCCGATAAACTTAAAGCATACCGAGCTCCTCTTCTTCCTGACCTTCTAAAGGAACAGACCTTATTCAACCTAGGTTTGAGTCCCCACGATCCTATTGGTACATCTTTTGATTTCTGAATCCACATGATTTCGCATACGTGTATTGCTACTAACCACGCTTCTTTTTCTGCTACAGAAATAGACACTCAAGCTGTCAAGATGCTTACCAAAGGGCTCTACACCAAGAAGAGGAAAGAAAAGGTGCCAAGCGATGGCTCAAAGAGGGCGAAGGTCAGTGCTTCCAGCTCCGAAGTCCCCACCTTCACTGCCACTGCATCCAAGGTCGTCGCTGGCACCGAGACTACCCTAAATGCTGAGGTCGGCACCACTGGTGCAGGCTCAGTGCCTTCCATGCCCTTAGGTCTCTCTAGCGGGGATCGAGCTTCAGAACCCTCTACCAAGGAAGACATAGGGGAAGGAAGAAAAAAGAAGAAAGCCATTGCCAAGACGTCCCGCAAGGCTCGCCTAGGCGGACTGGATGGCGACAGCGACGAACAAGGGGAGGATCCCTTCGACAATCTGGAGATCATCCAAAATCTTATCGATAGGTTTGCCATGCCCAAGGTGGTGGACCAAATGGCTGACCTGGACTTATGGCAGCTCAACTGGAATTCTCTTGGAACGATTCTCAAGGTGATTGCTCCATTGTCGACTCTTTCTCTTCTCTTCTACTTTTTTCTTCTTTTCTTCTTTTCTTTTTCTTTTTTTTTTAACACCAATCATTTGTTGTAGTCAGGTCATCAGATGCTTCCCTACATCAAGAGGGCATGTCGTCAGGAGGCGAAGGCACAGAAGGACCTTCGAGTCGAGATTCGCCATCTTCAAGAGAGGGTCGATGAGGTCAAGCACCTTGCCGAGGAGAAGGTGGTGGATATCGAAAGTCTCCAAGGCATGCTTCGTAAAGAGGAGTTCATCTTGGCCGGACTAAAGGTCGCACTAGCCTTGGAGGAGGAAAGAAGGAAGGAAATCGAGAATAGGGTCACCAAACTAGAGATCCAAATGGCAAAGTCGATCTCGAAGGTGATGACCCGAGCCATGGAATAGTTCAAGACCTCTCCCGAGATAAGGAACTTAAACATCAAGTTCGGCTAGGAGACGTTTATCAAGGGTTTTGATCTCTGCAAAGGCAGGATGGCTCGGAGGTTTTTCGAGCTCGACCTCAATTTTCTAGAGGAGGAAGACGACGTAGATGCGGGACCATCCAATGCCACAGTCGATCCTTTCTTCGATGAGCTCTCTTCTGGCCTATTTGAACCTATCGCAGAGGTGCCCGAATTAGTTTAAAAATCCAAGGTGGTCGAGAGCGATCCAGCTCCGCCCTCTATCACCCCTTTCGAGGTTGAAATCCTCGAGTAGTTGTACATTCTTTTATTTTTCTTCTTGCCTTGTACTCAAAAGTTTTGATTAAATGAAAATGAATTTTCTCCATACCTTTGAGTGCTTTTCATACCTCGAATGCAGTCTCCCGCTAATGCTAATCCACTACCTCAGGGGGTTCCGATAAAGCCTTTGATAAAGAGCCTAAAGAAGGAAGTTCATCTTCTAAAGAAGAAGTTGAAGAAGATGAAGGACGACCTTCGAGCCTCATGAAAGAATGCTTCTGAGGTGACTAAAGAGGTCACTCACCTTCGTGGCTTGCACATGAGGGATGCGGTGAGCTTCAGTATTCAGAAGGGCAGCTTTGAGAAGGAGACCACCGAACTCAAGAGAAATGCCAGCAACAAGTCCTGAGCACTGATGGTGAAGATCAGCACTCTTGAAGCTAACCTAAAGAATGTCGAGAAAAAAATCTATCTCCTAAAAGCGAGCTCGCCATGGTCCACCGATAAGGCCCAGTACGACTAGGACTAGTCAAAAAAGTTTTTCCAACTTTGAAAGTAGCTATAAGATACTGAGGACTGGCATAATAGCTATCGAGTGACCTACGTGGGAAAGATGTTCAGGCTTGAAGGCGAGCTCAAGGCTGCCAGAGATGAGACTGCTCATCTTCGAAAGTGACTGCATAATAGTTAGGGAGCCAGCGTGAGTGATGAGTCGGAGGAGATTGCCTCCTTGAAGAGGATCGTCGATGAGCTTTCAGAGGTGGTTGGGGTGGAGAAGATCGAGGTTCAATGGCTGAAGCTTTAGCTCACCTGTGAACATCGGCTTGTCGAGGATGCGGAGGCCGAGCTAAAATTTTGAGGAGACAGCGATGAGAGCTTGAGGATAAGTTTCAGCTCGCCAACAGAGTGTACGTAGAGGGTCTTTACAAGAAGAAGGAGCTTGAGGAGGAGATCCTTAGGCTAAAGCAGGCCTTGGTGATGGTCAGGGTTGGCAGCTCGAAGTCCGAGGAGTCTGGTTCACCTTAGAGCATTGGTTCTCGTCTCCTTGTCTTTTCTTTCTTTTAGTTTAATCAACCTTGTCAGCCTATGTTTTGCTTGTAATAAACTTATTTTTATAATAAAATAATATATTTCTCATTATTTTTGATTCATATGAATTCGAGACTTATTTGTGGTCTTATCTTCTTTACCTTATTTTTCTCTATTTGCCTTCTTATGAAATTTTTGTTGTGGACGCCGAACTAGGACCTCTTCTGCAAATCAGGATAAGGTTCCGCCTTTCGTATTTGACATAGTCAGATTGTCCCAAAAAAACATATGCAAGGATTCTCCACCGAGCTTCTTTCTTCTCCTCGTCTTTGGTCAATGAGGTTCTGACATTTGCTCATGTTAGGATGAGGCTTTCCTTTTGTTCCTAACATGGCTTGTGGGGATGCATTAGGATTGTCAGTAGGGCCTCTCCCCCATCTCATCTTAGTTTAACGAGGCCTTCATTAGGATGAGGTTCTCCTTCTATCCCTAACAGGCTGTAGGGGCACGTTAGGGCCATTGGTAGGGCCTCTCTCCTCATCTCATCTTAATTCAATGAGGCCTTCAACATTGCTCATGTTAGGACGAGGTTCTCCTCCTATTCCTAATAGACTGTAGGGGCATATTAGGGCCATTGATAGGGCCTCTCCCCTCATTCTGTCTTAATTCAATGAGGCCTTCGACTTTGCTCATATTAGGACGAGGTTCTCCTCTTATTCCTAATGGGCTGTAGGGGCACATTAGGATCATTGATAAGGCCTCTCTCCTTATCTCATCTTAATTTAATGAGGCCTTCGACTTTGCTCACATTAGGATGAGGTTCTCCTCCTATTCCTAATGGATTGTAGGGGCACTTTAGGGCCATTGATAGGGCCCCTCCCCTTATTCCGTCTTAATTCAACGAGGCCTTCGACTTTGCTCATATTAGGATGAGGTTCTCCTCCTACTCCTAATAGACTGTAGGGACACATTAGGGCCATTGATAGGACCTCTTCCCTCATCCCATCTTAATTTAATGAGGTCGTTGACTTTACTCATGTTAGGACAAGGTTCTCCTCTTATTTCTAACAGACTACTTTAGGTTGCTTCAGAGAGTTATCAATCATTATATGATTTTTGCACCAAGAAGTAGTGATGTTAAAATAAAAAAGTTTTATTGAAGGAATGTTACTGGTAGTACATTCTCAAGTTTTCTGAATTCCAAGGCCACGAGAGAGTTGTTCCTCTGAGCTCCTTCAGACAGTAAGTTTCGGACCGAATAACCTCCTCTATTTCATACAGACCTTTTCAATTCAGAGCGAGCTTTCCTTGATTCTAAGGTTGTGAGACAGCCGCTCGCTGAAGTACTAAGTTCCTCACTTTGAATATCTTACCTTTAACTTTTGAATTATAGTAGCGAGCTACTTTTTGCTTATAGGCCACCATCCAAACTTGGGCTTTCTCTCATTTTTTCTTCTTAACAAGTCGAGGTTAGACTGTGAAGGTCCTGATGAGTTACGCTGCTCATTGAAGGCCATGACTCGTGCTGACGAAAGTTTGAGTTCTATTAGGATGACCACTTTCATTCCAAAAGTCAAGGCAAATGGGATCTCCCCAGTTAGCGATCTTTGGATAGTTCAGTATGCCTAGAGCACATGATATAGTTCATCTACCCAAGTCTCCTTCGCTCTTTCATGTCTTGCTTTGATGCCTTATAGCAGGATTTTGTTTATTACTTCGACTTCTCCATTTGCTTGTGGGTGAGCGACTGATGCAAAATGATGGAAGATGTTCAAATCTTCATAGAATTCAGTAAATCCTACCCCAGCAAACTGCTGCCCATTATTAGTTATGAGAGTTTGGGACAGACCGAACCAACAGACGATTGACTTCCAAACAAAATTCTTCACCTTAGCTTTAGTAATTTTTGTCAATGATTTGGTCTCGACCCATTTGGTGAAGTAGTCAATTGCAACTAAGAGAAACTTTCGTTGTCTGGATGCCATTGAAAAGGGGCCACGTATATCCATTTCCTACTGCACGAATGGCCACAGTGCGCTTAGTGAAGTAGGCTCGGAGGTCAGCTATCTTTGTATGTTTGCATTTCTCTGATAGCAGTCATATTTCTTGATATACTTTATGAAATCATGGTACAATGTTGCCAATAGTATTTCTGTCAAATTAGTCTTTGTGATAAGGATCTGGCTCCAACATGATTTTTGTAAATTTCTTCATGCACTTTCCATAATGTGAAGTCAACCTCTGAAGGTCGGAGACATCTCAAGAGCAGTAGAGAATACGACCTTTTATACAACTTATCTTCATACGAACATACCGAGAAGCTTGATTTTTTAGTTTTCAAGCTTCTTTTGGATCATGAGGAAGAGCTCCATCCTTGAGGTAGGCAACTAGTGGGTCGATCCAGCTCGGTTCGTGCTCAACTTGCATAATAGGCTGCAACTCCTCTAAGCTTGGGCATTTTAGGATTTCAAAAAATACTTCTTTAAATAGTTTAGTCGAGGCTAAAGTGGCCAATTTAGAGAGAAGGTCGGTTCTTATATTCTCTGCCCTCAGAATCTATTGAATACTAAAACTATTGAAGGTTGGAGTCAAGTTTTTTACTTTCTCAAGGTATTTATCATGCTTTTCTTTTGAGCTTCATAACTGTTGCTGACCTGTTCGACCATCAGTTGGGAAATCACTATAGACATAGAGCTGGTCTACTTCCAACTCTTTTGCTATTTTTAGTCCAATGATCAAAGCTTCATATTCGACCCCATTATTAGTTGCTGAAAATTCAAAGCGCAATGCATATTCGATGATGACACCTTCTGGGTTAACCAAGATCAACCCTACGTCTGCTCTAGAAGCATTGGATGAGCCATCCACATATAGGGCCCAAAAATCTTCAGAGAGGTCGGCCCTCTCTTTAGGGGAGCCTTACTGTAACCACGAAACACTGGTTTCATCCTATTCAAGCTTGGCTTCATCTGGGATGGTGCATTCTACTACAAAATCTACTAATATTTGAGCTTTGATCGATGACCGTGGTCGATAGTTGATGTCAAATTCTGTAAGCTTGATCGCCCATTTTGCAATTCTTTCGGAGGCATCCATTCAATGAAGGACTGCCTTAATTGGCTGATCCATGAGAAGCATTATGAAGTGCCCCTGAAAGTAAGGTCAGAGTCTCCTAACAGTAATTAGAAGAGTGTAAGTTAATTTTTCTAAATTAGAATACCTAATTTATGCATCCCTTAGGATCTGGCTTATGTAGTAGACCGACTGCTACACTTTTATTTCCTCCTTGACCAGGACTGCCGCTAGGGCTACTAGGAAGACTACTAGATAAAAGAATAATTCTTCTCTAGGCTCAAGCTTTGCCAACAATGGGGGTGAGCCAAGGTAGTTTTTAAGCTCCTCAAATGCCTGTTGGCATTCCATCGTCTAGCAGAAGTTCTTTGGCTGCTTGAGAGCTTGAAAGAAGGGCATGCATTGCTCGATTGATCTCAAGATAAAGCGATTTAGGGATGCCACTTTTTCAATCAGGCATTGAATTTCTTTAATTATTTTAGGAATAGTCATCTCCTGAATAGCTCAAATTTTCTCTGAATTTGGTTCAATCCCATGCCTCGACACTATGAATCCCAAAAACTTCTTTGAGGTCACTCCGAAGGCGCACTTGGTCAGATTTAGCTTCATCTTATACTTTTTAAGTACACTAAAGATCTATTTGAGGTCGACAATGTGGTTCATTGAAGCTCAGCTTTTGATGAGTATGTCATCCACATACACCTCTATATTTCGACTGATCTACTTTTTGAATATTTTGTTGACCAAGCGCTGGTACGTTGCTCCTACATTTTTTAGTCGAAAAGGCATAATCCTGTAACAATAAAGATCATGATTAGTAACAAAAGCAATTTTCTCCTTATTCTCTGGTGCCATCCGAATTTGGTTGTAGCCAAAAAATGCATCCATAAAGGTGAGGAGCTCGTGGCTCGAGATTGCATCCACCAGTTGATCAATCCTGAGCAGGGGGTAGCTATCTTTTGGGCAGGCTTTGTTCAGCTTTTTGAAGTCTATATACATCCTCCACTTGTCGTTTGCCTTTTTGATGAGCACCATGTTTGAGATGCAACTTGGATAGTTAACTTTCTAGATGAATCTAGCTTTGAGGAGCTTATCGACTTCTTCTATAATTGCTTTCTACCTTTTCGGAGCATGGCTGTGCATCTTCTCTTTTACCGACCGACACTTGGGATTAGCAGTCAGTCGATATTCCATAACTTTGGCATCAATGTCCAGCATATCTGCTGGGACCCAAGTGAAGACGTCCATATTCTTTCGAAGGAAGGTGATGAGTTATTCCCGAACCTCGTCCCCTAAGTTGGAGCCGATCTGCACAGTATGCTCTACGTTCCCATCATCCAAGGACATAGCTACAAGGTCTTCCATAAGCTCACCCTGCTCCTCCGTAAGGTCGTCGCGGACATCCAGCCCATCAATAGGACAAAAATTAGGCTGGATGTTTTTTTGTAAAGCAATGGAGTAACAGAGCCTTGCCAAGGCCTGGTCTCTCCTAATCTCTCCAATTCTACAACTCATTGGAAACTTCACCTTTAAGTAATAAGTTGATACCACAGCTTGGAGTGCATTCAAACCAGATCGGCCAAAAATAGCATTGTAAGCAGATGGAGCTTTTACAACTAGAAAATCAATCTGCACTCTAGCTAGCCTCGAACATTGCCCTGCAGCCATAGTCAGAGTTATTATGCCCTCAACTGGCACGGCATCGCCAGTGAAGCCCACTAATGAAGAGTTCATAGGTTCCAAGTGATTATTAGATAAAGACATTTTTGAGAAAACATCATAAAATAAAATATTAGCAGAGCTTTTATTATCTATTAGAACACGGTGCACATCATAGTCAATAATGTTTAAAGAGATTATAACCACGTCATTATGCAAAAATTGAACTTTTTGGACATCTTCATTGATAAAAGCAATGGGCTCCTCAGTTCTCTGCCTCTTCTCGGGCTCTACTAATCTGCTAGCCTCCCCTCATCGAAGTCTCCTAGAGATGGTGTTGATGATGCCGAGGGGTAGTCGATCTGGCTGCTGCTCCTTCCTTGGCGGTTTTGATTATGGTAGTGCCCTTGATCGATCTTTCCATCCTTCATACCGACGTCGTAGGAATCGACCGAGCCTGCCTCGCTTGATGAGCTCCTCGATCTCATCTTGAAGCTGAATGCATTCTTCAGTATCATGATCATGGTCATGATGATAGAGGCAGAACTTGTTAGGATTGCGCTTGCCGGGGTGAGAGCACATCCTCTTCGATCTAGGTAGTTGCTCCTTAATCTCCATCAATACTTACATTTTTAGAGCATTGAGGGAGGCATAGTTATGGAACCTTCGAAGGGGGGAGCCCCACTATGTCCTTTTGTTAAGACTTCCTTACTTTCGAGCCCGAAGAGGAGTTCAGACTTGCTTGCACTCAAGGAGAGTTCAGGAGCACGATCGAGCTTCACTCGACTTTCCTTCTTTAGTGGGCCTATCTGGCTCGCCAATTCATCATTCTCCAATGGCTTCATTATCCTTGGCCTTGAAGGCCTCTTTCGCTCGGGCATACCCCTCAGTCTGAGCTAGCATATCGGCAAAATTTTTGAGGTACTTCTTCTCCAGAGAGAACAACAGATTATTCTTCTAAAGGCCATCTTTTAGTGTGGCCATAGCAATAGACTGATCCAGATTTCGAACTTCCAAAGCAGCTGCATTGAAGTGGTTGATGTAAGCCCAGATAGATTCTTCCTCTTGCTACTTGATGTTGATGAGGGATTTCGAGCCTCGCCTGGGATGGTGGCTACTAATAAAATGAGCCACAAACTGATGGCTCATCTAGTGGTATTCGGCTTGAAGATCGAGTACCAATTCCTAGCATCTCCCTTCAAGGTGGATGGAAAGGCTCGGTAGAGAATGGCGTCTAGTGTGCCTTGGAGCAGTGTCATCATCTAGAAGGCCTCTAGGTGGTCAACCGGATCAAAGGTTCCATTATAGCTCTCAAATTGAGGGAGCTTGAAGTTCGGCTGGATAAGTTCCTGCATGATATGGTGAGAAAAAGGAAGGTCAGTACAGATGTCATTACCGTGGGAAGGAGGAGCATGGTGGAGTTCTTCGATCTGCCAGTTTATCTCTTATAGTTTTCGATCCAGATCCTCTCGATCGTGGATCTCCAAGATCTTTTCGCTGAATGGGGGCAAAGTCCCCCCTGGGGTAGAGTCATGATCAAAGCAGGGGCTCTCAGCCCTCTACTTTCCCTTTTCGAAGGTTACCGATCGACTAGCCCAAGTCAGCCACCCCCAGACCGGATCATGGGATTTTGGAGAAGCCCATTCTGGCTAAATCGATGCCAAGAGGCTACTGCTGCCGCATGGTCTACACTACTTTCATGAGGCTACAAACCTACTGCACTAGCAGGTTCAATTGCTCTGCGTCCATCATTACTACAGGTGGAGCTTAAGTTGCCAAAGAAGAAGCAGGGGCGGGCAGATCTGGATGAGATCTGGCCATGGAAGCCGTCGATAATCAGGTTGAAGCCTTCCTAGGGGGCATTCTTTCTAGAAAGGAAAACTTTGGAGAAGAAGAAGGGAGATCTCTGCTGAGCACTCCTTTAAGAACAAGGAAACCTCAAAAGATGGAGGTTCGGGCCTCCCTTTCTCTAGCACCAATCCTATTGGTGCAAAATCTAGTCATCACCGAAGGAGCACTAGAGTCAGAGAAGACGAGATCGTTGCTGGTGACCTGCAAGATAAGTCACATCCTAAGCCTAGGGTGGGTGGCTCCAGCAAGACCTCCGATGATCAAGTCAGCTCTTTCAGCCAACAAAAATGGAGTACTCAGTAGAGAAAACTATAGAGTATCAAGAAGGAGAAGAAAGCCTAGAGAAAACATATCTAGAGGTCTCTTTTATAGATGGAGCCTATAACAAACTGATAGTGACAGCCATAACCATTTGATAATGGGCCGCTCGGGGCCACATGGAGTTTGTTACGGAGAGTAGTGTCTGTTGTCATGATGTGCCAATCCGTTGAGATTTAATAGTCAAAGTTCGAAGGAGTAGGTATCAGTTGACGACAAATCTTTGAGTTATATCAATACCAAGGGAGCTCAGACTCCTTTTAAGTGGTCTATGGGTGAGTTGATTCATGCCGTGTGGAGCCGAGTTCGTGTGAAGACCTTCCTAGGCGACTGTAGGAAGTTCAATCAGGAGGAGTCTGGAAGGAGTTCGATTGCTGGAAGAGTCCAAAAGGAGTTTGACTGCTGGAGGAGTTTGAGAGAAATTTGACTGCTGGAGCAGTCCAGAAGGAGTTCGACTGCTGGAGGAGTCTAGGAGGAGTTCATCTGCTAGAGGAGTCTGGGAGAAATTTGACTGCTGGAGGAGTCCGGGAGGGATTTGACTGCTGGAGCAATCCGAAAGGAGTTTGACTACTAGAGAAGTCTGGAAGGAGTTCAGCTACTGGAGGAGTCCTCCTCCGAGAGGAATTCGGCTATTGGAGGAGTTCAAAAAAAATTTGGCTGCTGGAGGAGTCTGAAAGGAGTCCGACTGCTGGAGGAGTCCTGAAGGAATTTATAATTGAAGCTCTCCTGTGATCACGAGTTACACCTGACCGAGCACAAAACCGAACTTCGATGGGAGCTAGGTTTACCCCCAACACCGTTGATCCTATTTCTTTAAAGGACATTGATGATAGTAATAAGTGGTTGGTGGGAAGAATGGATAGGGATTCTGATGATGATGTTGAGTTGGTGTATGATGATGATGATTTTACTTGGGATGCTATTGTAAGGATGCTAGAGTTGATGATGAAGGGAATGCGCAGGATTTCTAGCTTTAATTTTAAAAATTTTTTCCAAAAATTGCACAGCAAAAATAATTATTAATCATATTAATAATAAAAGCTACAGATCTGATTTTAAAATTCTATACTATACAGGATCTAATGTACATATATATGCATGCATATCTAAAAAATAAAATATCAAGTGCAGTAAAACTATTTTACTACTTCTACGTGTTCAAAATATGTTATCTTTTTGTAGATAGATGATCTCTACAATTTGATCTCTATGGTGTAGATCTGATCTCCGCAACACAGCCACACAAGTGTCTGGCCTCTATGAGTGAACCATACGAGGCCCTGATCTCGATCGATTCCTTCCGAGTGCTAGCTCACTACAGGAATCTTTGATGGCTGATATCAGATCGAACTCCTTCGATCTTCTTCACTAGCTCTTTGGATGCTCTAGTTTGCCGATGTAGATAAGAAATATAGAAGGTTCTCCTTTCAGATATGTAAACTCATGACCCTTGTTGCTCACAATCTAAAACCCAAATCCTAGATGGATTCTAGGGTATGCACTCACCCAAGAACCTTGCGCCTAGAATTCCTCATGCAGAGAAGAGACTCTCTCTTCTTTTTCTAGAATGTTCTTTTTTTTGAGTTCTAATCTGCATGCCCATAAAATTAGGTATTTTATAGATGCACACAAAATAAGAAAGGCATGACGGAGAGGTCTAGATTAAGTGGTTATCCATTCAAACTCAAATCCTATTTGAATTGAACTTGTAACTAGATTAAACCTATCCATTTGGGATGTGAGAAGGGAGGGCATGCACCCTCTTGTACGTGGAATTCTTCACAAAAACAATCTTTCTCGTGGAGAAAAGATGGCGCAATATTTGGATGATGTGGTGCATGGGAAGACTAGTCAAACTAGCCTATTATTTGACATCTAATTGAACCAATCCAATCCAAATTGGTTAGGTCCAATTAGATCAAAATAAATCCAACTTATTTAGAATTAATTAAGCTCAGTTAAATTCTAATCAAATTAAAAATTAATCAAGCCAAACCTTTGATCAAATCAGAGATCAAACCTCCTTGATGATTAGATCATCTCATATCCTAATCAGGTCAAATCCAAATGAATCAAATTCAATTGGTTTTGATCAAAAATAATTACTCAATCAAATTGAATTAATTAGAGAACAAATAACTAATTAATCTTCCATTGATCAGCCATTAGATCGAGTAGGAATGTCTAGTGTGTGTGACCCCATAGGTTCGAACATAAGCTGGTAGCATAGGAACTAATTTTCTATACTAATCGAAGTGACCATCTAGTAATGGTACCCGACATCTGGATAGGCTGAATGGTGCAGTCATGATATTCAGAACCTAAGTGAATATGGTTACCATATAATTCATCCTTTTGACCTCTGTGCATAGGATGACTTTAGGATTTGACTATCAACCGTAGAAGATACATCCAAATCGTGTCTCAAAACAATTAATCCTGTAACCCCTTACAAGGACTACCCTAATCAAGACTTTGCTAAATTGAAATACTATTTAGCATAGCTCCTGAGTCCAAGAGTGATCAATCCCATCTTGACTCATGTACCGACTCCTCAAGTATTTGACTATACTTAGAAATCTTCCATCACTGAATTAAAAATTCAAATAGTCTGACACTAAAGCACAATGAGTTACTTGGAAGTCACCGTAGTGATTTCAGGTCGAAGGGACACTTACGCCTATATTCCATCAAAGCAATTGTTGATAGTAGAAAAGCTCTGGAGTCGATCATGTTCAGTGTAGATATACCCATGCATCTCACATGCATGCCATACTAGTGTCTCCACACTCCTTGGTTAAGAGGACAACCAACCTATATGACATGCAATGATCTATACTCAATAAACGTTGTCATCCATGGTAACAATGTATCATTGATCACAAACTATTTTAAAGACTAAACGACAAATCCTCTGTCAATTCTAAATAGACCTAAGAAATTCATCACATCAGACAAAAGTTCATTAGAAGATGAAAGATTTATGATGAAAAAGCTATTGAAAATTATGTTTCAAAGTCAATCGTCAGTCTATTGATGGTTAAACTATTTTATAACTATAATTGATTATTAATTAATAAAAATATTTTGGCATCTTTTTCATCATAAGTTTACATCTTCTAATGAACTCCATTGTTATGATGAAGTCTTTAGGACTATTTAGTTTCGATAAAGAGAGAATTTATCGACTAGTCCTTAAATTTGTTCATGATCAAATGATAGGCTGTTAATTAGGACAACAGCATCTATCGAGCATAGGTCGCTATATACCATATAGGTTAGTTGTCCTCTTAACCAAGGAGTATGGAGACACTGGTATGGCATACAGGTGAGATGTATGGGTACATTGAACGTGACCAACTTTAAAGCATTCTACTATCGAGAATGTCTCTGATGGGATATAGATATAAGTATCCCTTAAATCTGAGGTCACCTCAGTGACTTGCAAGCAACTTACTATGCTTTGATACCGAACTAATTGAATTTCTAATTCAGCAATAGAAGGCTTCTGGGCACAGTCAAGTACTTGCGAAGTCGGAGTGTGAACAAGATGGAATTAACCACTCTAAGAGTTGAAGAAGAATGTATCACTGTATTTCAATATAGCAAAACCTTGGCCAAAATAATCCATCAGATAGATTTGATATTTTGAAATATAATGTGGACAACCTTATTAGAGTTGATAGTTGAACTCTGAGGTATCCTACGAACATTGTGGTCAAGGGAATGAATTATATGGAAACTATATCTGCATGGGTTCAAAGGATGGTGTTCTACACCTTCGACCTATCCGACCATCGGGTATCATTGCTAGATGGTCACTTCGATTGGTATAAAAATTTATTTATGTGCTACCGACTTAGATTCGAACCTATGAGGTTATACACATTAGAGTTTATGATCTGATCGGATGGTTGATCAACGATTAAGAATCGTTCTAAGGTTAAACAATCATTACGATTGGTGTTTAACCTAGTGCAAGTGTTGCAGGAGGATCGATTAATAATTGGATTACTAATTAGCTTAATTTGATTAAGACAATAAGTTGATATTAAGTCTAATTAAGTATAATTTAATTATTTTTGGTTTAGGCTTGATTGGATCAAGTTCAATTTATTTATTGGATAAGCCAAGTGCAAGGAAGAACTAGTCCTAGTCTAACTAGGACTCGGATTAACATAATTTTTTAATTTGATTAGAAAGTAAATTAGAATTAAATCTAATTTAATTTAATTTAATTAAGTTCTTAAATAGGTTAGGGTCTTATTTAATTGGGTTGGTTTAATCTTGATTTTATTTGGTTAAAAGATCTTGTTTGACGAAGTCAAAATAAGAGTCCTGGTGTGACTAGGACTCCCTATCACTTGCGCCACTTAATCCTCACGCCCCATACCCTTTTTGTTTTGTTTCTTATATAAAAATTCTCCACTCTCATGGCTTCTCACACCCTATTTCTCTTCTCCTTTTCTCATAAGGTAATTTATTGGAAGACCAAGTCAAAAGAGGAGTTAGTTTTGCTTATGATTCTATGAGATAGAATCCTTATTGACCAAAATACCTTCTCTTGAGTGCTGCCCCCTCTTTTAATTAATTCTTCTCTTATTTCATGAAAATAATCTTTTTTTTTATGCACCTTCCCTTGTTGGTCCATGCCAATAATTGTGGAGGAGGCGCCCAAGAGTTGGGCGCCCCAACAACTTCCCATGTTTGGACATTCCTAGTCTAGGATTTTGATCTAACTTAGACTCTTCTTTTTCTCTATTTATTGGATGAATTTTATTCTAATTTTTTTATAAAATATATAGCTTTGGAAGAGGTTTGGGGTGTGCAAAAATCAGAGAAAGAGGATCCTTGGGTGTGGGGTTCCATAGGCACCAAACTAGGTGTCTAGGTGAGAGAAAAGAGAAGAAGAAGAGGGTCGTCTTCTAGGGCTATTTTATTTTCATTCTCTTCTCCTTTTTTTTGAATATTTTTTGAGAGAGTCTCAGATCAGCAAACTCTCATCTTTCTTTTCATATTTTAGAGAGTCTAAATTTTGAAGAAGGGAGCATCGGATCGACCATCAAAGAAGGATCAGCACAGTACTAGCATGCTGTGCTGATTTCCTACATCGAACTTCAAATCAAAGATCGTAGTCTCGTGTGGATGACTCCTAGAGACTGGATGCGTGTATAGCTCATGACATCATCCTCAAGCCTGGATCAGCAAGTTAGAACATCTAACTTGCTCAGGTAATAGATATGATCTATAAACTTCAGACCTGCATTTGATGTAGTGTAGATCTAGGTTGATTTGATCAACCTTTTACTTTTTTATTTGATTTTAATTTTTGATTTAATATCATGCCTTGATCATATAATAGATCTAAGATCTAGGTATTTATATATTTATTTAAATAAATATTTATTTTATTTAAGTCTTTCATTGCAAGATCTTGAAAACGTTTCAAGATCTACTTATAAAACTCTAGATCAAGAACCTTCAATTGGTATTAGAGCAAGGTTGTTATTATATAATTTTTGTGCATATTTAGATTATTTCTTAGATTAGATCAAATTTATAATCTAATTATTAAATCTAAAAAAAATTTAAATTTTACAAACTGCCATAAAGTTGTCCTGCTGTAAGGTTTACCCCTTACAGTGAATAGGTTATCCTAGTTCATGATAATCTGACTCTAATTATAAATTTATTAGATTTGATTTAATTTTATTTATAATTTAATAGATTTAAAATAATTTTAGATCTAAAAATAAAATATTTTAGATTGCATGGATTACCATAAGGTTATCCTGTAGTAAGATTTACCCATTACAGTGAATAGGTTGTTCTAGTACGTGCTGATCTAAAATATTGATCATAAAATTTTAGATTAGGTCTAAGAAATTTTATGATCTGATTAAAAATATTTTAATCTATTTTTAATCTTCATAAATATGTTAGATTTGATCTAGGAAGATTTATAATTGATTATTATTGAAACTGTTTCAATTACATGAACCTATTTAGATTAGATCTAAAATAAATTCATGTTTATGTTACTTGCATATTGATTATGAATCAAACATACAACTCAATTGATAGAACCATATTGTAAAAATATTTTACAAATATAAAAACTATTTTCAAAAAGCCAAACCCCAACCCTCAGCCTAAAACTTAATTAAGAATTAAGAAGTTGTTTGATTAAATTCTAGGATTGTAAATTGAAAATCCTATGACACGAATTATAACATATTGGGTTAATGGGTTAGTAGAGATTAGGTCCATTAATTGGGTTAGACCTATGGTTAGATTAAAGAATGGACTTAATTAGAGAATTGACTAAATCTAATCAATTGTTGTCTTAGATTAGGTCAAGGATTCTCTAGATCAATTGCAATAGTTGTAGTTGATCAAGTCCATATCTTTAACATGACCCAAGATGGACTTGATTCTTGGCTATGCGGTCTAGCATGAACTATTAGGTTGATCTAATTGAAACTAATTAAATCAGTTGGTATCTAAGATAAATCAGACCAATGGTTTTTAATTGGCAGCTCGCTTATCTGGCCATTTCTGATGGTATCTAAGGCAAGCCTAGCAGACCCTTCCACTGATCGAACTTACCTGGCCTCTTGATAAGATTATATTTTGATCAGATTACTTAACTATTCGAGCTGACCCATGTCAGTTAGGTAAATTAGTTTGACTGATTTAGGTGCTCCTAGACCAGCCTATTAATGGTCTCCCTTAAGCTGACTTGGTGAAGTTAGTGGGAGGATCATGACAAACTGGTTAATCTAACCTACTCACTTTTATAAATTAAATCTTCTAAAATTATTAGATTTCTAAAATGAAATAGTTATATGATAACTAGATCATAGCCTTCCATTAAAGTGGATGATAATGAGTCCATTAGTTGGATAATCATTGGAGGCCCAAAGGCCTAGTGCTTATCAATTGATGGAATTATCATTCATTATATGATCTCTTGGATACATCTTTCTAAATGGTGGTCAGGTGGGCCAACCAAAGTTGGGCCTGATAATTCATTGGTCGGATGGGCCAAGTATGGTCATGTTAATGGTTGGACCTAACTGGACCCTTTTCTAAGAAGGCCAAAGCCAACTGATTAGGGCCTGGGGTAAAATTTTATTTAATTACTAAAAATTATTTGAAAAAATAATTGATTATGAACCTACCCTTAGATGTACATGGGTGGGCCAACCAAAGTTGGGCTCGTGTACAGTCTATGTGGATTCTAGTACCCACTAAGAAATTAGGATAATTCCTCAAATTGAAGGTAAAGGCTACCAATTTGAATAAAATAGTGGGAGAAATCTTTTGATTAAAATCCAAATCTTTAGGTTTAATGAATCAATTACTAATTAGGTTTTGATTTTTCTTTATGCAGACATGGTCACTTTTCTATCGCTTCGATCATTATTGGACAATGATAAGTTGATGGGATCCAACTTCGATAGTTGGTATCGAAAGTTGAAGATTGTTCTAGAGCATGAACAGATCCTATATGTGCTAACGAATCTTGCACCCGAGGAGCTAGTTGCCAATGCACGTGGAACAGTCAGAGATGCTTATCAAAAGTGGCTCAGTGATCAAACCATGGTGCACTGCATTATGCTGACTGCAATGAGCGATGAGTTTAGTTGCAGGTTTAAGATAGCTCAGCCAAATGAAATGCTCTAAGTATTGGAGGATTCTTTTGGCACACCTGATGATATTGAGAGGCATAAGACTAGTTGTGCTATCTTCAACGCCAAAATATGGGATGGAGCCTCTATCACTAATCATGTACTGTATATGATCGAATTGATAGAGTGCTTGAGCAAACTTGGCTTTTTCGTGCATGAACAACTTGAAAAAGATGTAATATTGAACTCACTGCCAAAGTTCTATCTTCCTTTTCTTACTCATTATAGAATGACAAAGAATGAAGTAAACTACCATAGCTTACTGGGGTTACTTCAGAACTTTGAGAAGAATCACCAGCTCCATAAAGAGTCAGTGAACTTAGTGGGAGGTTCGTCTTCTAGTTCTCGATCCTTTAGAAAAGAAAAGAAGAACAAGAAGAAGAAAATAAAGAAGGTGCAAGTTCAGGCTGGGACATCATTGCAGGGCCAGATCAAGAAGATCAAGCCCGATAAAAGTCAAACTGAATGCTTCTTTTGCAAGAAGTAGGAGCACTGAAAGAGGAACTGTCCTCAGTGCATTGCCTCCCTGGATCTGAACAGGCAGAAAAAGAAGCAAGCTATTGCTGGGCAAGATATTTATATGATAACTCCTTGCATTTTTTCTATTTATGATATTACTGACTGGGTATTGGATACCAGTAGCCCTAACCATATTTGCAATTCATTGTAGGGTTGTAGGTCAGTAGAAGATTCAAGCAAGGTGAGAAATTCCTAAATGTTGGAGATGGAAGACCAGTTTCAGTTCTAGCTTTAGAAATTTTGAAACTTGTATTTGAATCTTATACCGTTGTTCTTAGTGATTATCATTTATGTCCTAATTTTTTTTTAAATATCATTTCTGTAGGCCTTTTGACCATGAATAATTATGAAATTTCAATAAAGAAACGAGTTTGTAATGTCATTATGAATGGTGTCACTGCTTTCTATGGACAATTGAACAATGGTATATATATGTTATCATAATCTATTAATGTAGTCTATTCTATTGGCAAGCATCATAGATTAGATAGTATATCAGATATCTACTTATGGCACTATAGGCTAGGTTATATAAATAAAAATAGGATAAAGAGGTTGACTCAAGAGGAAATCCTCGAAGTCAATGATTGTGAATCATTTCTAACATGTGAGTCCTGTCTTCTTGGTAAAATGATTAAGTCATCTTTTACTGAAAAAGGTGAGAGAGCCAATAAGCTCTTAGGTCTAGTACATACTAATGTATATGGACCAATGAGCACAAGTGCCAGAGGTGGATATGTCTATTTCATCACTTTCATAGATGATCTATCCAGATATGGATATGTCTATCTGATGAAACATAAGTCGGATTCTTTTGAAATGTTCAAACGATTTCGAAGTAAAGTAGAAAAATAAACTGAGAAGAGGAAAACTCTTCAATCTGATCGAGAAGGAGAATATATTTCTAGTGAGTTTCTCACATATCTAGGAGAGAATGAAATTTCCTCCCAATGGACTCCTCCTGGAACACCACAGCATAATGGTGTATCTGAAAGAAGGAATCAGACTTTGTTAGACATGGTCCGATCCATGATGGAATTTGCCAGCTTGCCGATATCCTTTTAGGGATATGCACTCGAATCGGCTTATTATCTATTAAATAGGATTCCAAGTCTGTAGTTAAAATCCTATATGAGATATGGACAGGACGTAAGCCAATATTTTCACATCTTAGGATTTGGGGGTGCTCGGCTTATGTCAAATGGTTAGTTACAGACAAACTTGGACCTAGGTCTGATAAGTGTACATTCATAGGGTACCCAAAAGAGACCAAAGGATACTATTTCTACCATTCTAATGAACAAAAGGTGTTCGTCAGCCTTAGGACAACCTTTTTGAAAAAGAAGTTCTTTGGTGAAAGAACCGTTGTCTCTAAGGTTGAACTTGATGAAGTTCAATAAGTAGAAAGTTCGACACATAATGTTGAACCTAAGTTGGATTTGATTAGATCAGATCCAAAGCCTTGTGAACCCGCACCATTAAGGCGATCTGGTAGAGTACCACACCATCTAAATAGATACTATGGATTCTTGGTCTAGGATAATGATCCCATCAAACTCGATGAGAGCGATGAGGATCCGATCACTTATATGGATGCGATGTAGAGACTCGATACTAAGAAATGGCTAGAAGCCATGAGATCCAAAATGGATTCCATGAAGGTTAATGATGTATGGATATTAGTTGACCCACCTGAAGGGGTTAAACCCATTGGGTGTAAATGGGTATTCAAAAAGAAAAAAGGTATGGATGGAAAGATGGAAATCTATAAAGTCCATTTGGTTGTCAAGGGGTATCATAGATGTTATGGTATTGACTATGACGAGATATTCTTTCCAGTGGCAATGCTCAAATTCATTCGAATAATGCTTGTAATAGCTGCCCACCTGGACTATGAGATCTGGCAAATGGATGTAAAAATGGCTTTCCTAAATGGAGATCTAACCGAAGAGGTATATATAATACAACCTGAGGGATTCACATCCATAAATGAGTCCAAGGTGTGCAGGCTTTAGAAATCCATTTATGGATTAAAGCAAGCATCTCAGAGTTGGAACATGCATTTTGATAAAGTGATCAAAACATATGGCTTCGTTAAGAATGGAGAAGAACCTTACATTTACAAATGGACAAATGGTCCAACAGTGGTATTTCTTATTTTGTATGTGGATGATATTCTCTTAATCAAAAATAATATTCCCGCACTATAAGAAATAAAAGTCTGGTTGTCATCACAGTTCTCCATGAAGGATTTGGATGAAGCATCCTACATCCTAGGGATGAAAATCTATAGAGATAGATCTAAAAGGATGCTTGGTATATCCTAGTCCATGTACATAGAAATTGTGCTAAAGAGGTTCAGCATGAAGAATTCCAAAAAGGGCAATCTCTCAATAAGCCAAGGAATTTCTCTCTCTAAGAAGGATTGTCCAGCAACTCCTGAAGAGAGAGAGCATATGAGTAGAATCTCATATGCTTCGACAGTGGGGACTATTATATATACAATGACATGTATGAGATCAGACGTGGCATATTCACTAGGAGTAGTGAGTAGATATCAGTCTGATCCTGGAGAAAATCACTGAAAGATGGTTAAAATCATCCTTAAGTATTTGAGAAATACTAAAGACTAATGGTTGATTTATGATGAATGAGATTTGAAGCTTGTGGGGTTTACAGACTCCAGCTTTCAATCTAACCATGATGACAGTAAAAGTATGTTGGGGTATATCTTTACTCTAAATGGTGGAGCCATCTACTAAAAAAGTTTCAAGAAGCATACAGTGGCCGATTCTGTTTATGAAGTAGAGTACATGGCAGCATCAGATGTAGCAAAGGAAGCTGTGTGGCTAAGGAAGTTCATTACCGAGCTTGAAGTAGCACCCTTCATTGATGGTCCAGTCCTGCTCTACTGCAACAGCACTGGCATCATAACTTAAGCAAAGGAACCGAAGGCACACTAGTGGACAAAGCATATTTTATGCTGCTTTCATTTGGTCCATGAGATCATAGATCATGGTGACGTCGACCTTCAGAAGATCAACGAAAAGGAGAATCTTGCCGACCCCTTCACTAAAGCCCTGGCAATCAAGGAGTTCGACAACCATAAGTCGAAGATGGGTATTAGATACTGTACCGAGTGGCTTTAGGATAAGTGAGAGTTATTGGAAATTATGTCCTCAAGCCAATCATCAGTCTATTGATGGTTGAGTTATTTTATAATTATAATTAATTTATTAATTAATAAAAATATTTTGGCATCTTTTTCATCATAAGTTTACATCTTTTAATGAACTCCATTATTGTGATGAAGTCCTTAAGACTGTTTAGTTTCGAATAAAGAGAGGATTTATCGATTAGTCCTTAAATTTATTCACGACCAAATGAATAGGCTTGTTAACTAGGACATACAGCATCTTATCGAATGCATAGATCGCTTGTATGCCATATAGGTTAGGTTGTCCTCTTAACCAAGGAGTGTGGAGATACTGATATGACATATAGGTGAGATGTATGAGGTACATCATCATCTGAACATGACCAACTCCAAAGCATTTCTGCTATCGAGAAATATGCTCTGTTGGGATATAGGGTATAAGTATCCCTTAGACCTGAGATCACCATCAGTGATTTGCAAGCAACTCACTGTGCTTTGGTACCAGACTAATTGAAATTTCTAATTCAGCAATAGGAAGGCTTTTTGAGGCACAATCAAGTACTTGCGAAGTCGAAGTGATGGATCAAGATGGAATTGACCACTCCAAGAGCTTGGAGAAGAATGTATCACTTGTATTTTAATATTAGCAAAATCTTGGCCAGGGTAATCTATCAAGATGGATTTGGTATTTTGAAATACAATATGGACAATCCTAATCAGAGTTGACAGTTGAAATCTCTAAGGTTGTCCTATGAGCATTATGGTCAAAGAGATGAATTATATGGAAAACTATATCCGCATATGGATTCTAAGGATGGTTGCTCTTATACGTTCGACCTATTCGACCGTCATTGGATATCATTGCTAGATGGTCACTTCGATTGGTATAGAAATTTATTCCTATGCTATCGGCTTAGGTTCGGACCTATGAGGTCATACACATTAGAGCTTATGATCTGATCGGATGGTTGATCAATATTTAAGAATCGTTCTAGGGTTAAACAATCAATATGATTGATATTTAACCTAGTGCAAGTGTTGTAGGAGGATCGATTAGCAATTAGATTATTAATTGACTTAATTTGATTAAGCCAATAGACTGAGATTAAGTTTAATTAAGTATAATTTAATTAGATTTAATTTGGATTTGATTGGATCAAGTTCAATTAGTTTATTGGATAAGCCAAGTGCAAGGAAGAACTAGTCCTAGTCTAATAAGGACTCGGATTAACCTAATTTTCTAATTTAATTAGAAAATAAATTAGAATTAAATCTAATTTAATCTAATTTAATTAAGTTATTAAATGAGTTAGGGTCTTATTTAATTGGGTTGGTTTAATCTTGATTTTATTTGGTTAAAAGATCTTGTTTGACCAAGTCAAAATAGGAGTCCTAGTGTGACTAGGACTCTCTATCACTTGCACCACTTAATCCTCATGCCCTATGCCCTTTTTATTTTATTTCTTATGTGAAAATTCTCCACTACAATGGCTTCTCATGCCCTCTTTCTCTCCTCCTTTTCTTATAAGGCAATTTATTGGAAGACCAAGTCAAAAGAGGAGTTAGTTTTGCTTAGGATTCTATGAGATAGAATCATTGTTGACCAAAACATCTTCCCTTGAGTGCCGCCCCCTCTTTTAATTAATTCTTCTCTTATTCTATAAAAATAATCTCTTTTTTTGTGCACCCTCCCTTGCTGGTCCATGCCAATAATTATGGAGGAGGCGCCCAAGAGTTGGGCGCCCCAACAACTTCCCATGTTCGGATATTCCTAGTCTAGGATTTTAATCTAACTTGAACTCTTCCTTTTCTCTATTTATTGGATGAATTTATTTTGATTTTTTTATAAATATAGAGCTTTGGAAGAGATTTGGGGTGTACAAAAATCAAAGAAAGAGGGTCCTTAGGCATGGGGTTCCATAGGCACCAAACTAGGTGTCTAGGTGAGAGAAAAGAGAAGAAGAAGAGGGTCTTCTTCTAGGGCTGTTTTATTTTCAATCTTTCCTCCTTTTTTTTGAATTTTTTTTAAGAGAATCTTAGATCAATAAACTCTCATCTTCCTTTTCATATTTTAGATAGTCTAAATTTTGAAGAAGAAAGCATCGAATTGACCATCGAAGAAGGATCAGCATAGTACTAGCATACTGTGCTGATTTCCTGCATTGGACTTCAGATTAGAGATCGTTGGCTCGTGCGGATGACTCCTAGAAGCCGGATGCATGTGCGACTCATGACATCATCCTCAAACCTAGATTAGCAAGTTAAAACATCTAACTTGCTCAGGTAATAGATATGATTTATAAACTTCATACCTGCATTTAATGTAGTGTAGATCTAGGTTGATTTGATCAACCTTTTACTTTCTTATTTGATTTTAATTTTTGATTTAATATCATGCCTTAATTATGTAATATATCTAAGATCTAGGTATTTATATATTTATTTAAATAAATATTTAATTTATTTAAGTCTTTCACTACAAGATCTTGAAAAAGTTTCAAGATCAACCTGTAAAACTCTAGATCAAGAACCTTCAAAAGTCAGAATAACTTTTATTCAATTAATAACTCATATACAATTACACTAATTACTCAATCATCAATAAGCTAATGATTGGCTTTGGGATACTATTTCCAACAATCTTCCACTTGGCCTAAAGCAAATCAGTACAGTATCGTATACCCATCTTCGACTTGAATTCATCGAACTCTTTTACCGCAATTGCTTTAGTGAATGGGTCGGCTAGATTTTTCTTTCCATCGATTTTTTGAAGATCAATGTCACCTCGATCCATGATCTTCTAGACAAAATGGAAGTGGTGCAAAATATGCTTCATCTGTTGGTGTGCTTTGGGTTCCTTCGCCTAAGCAATGGCTCCAGAGCTATCGCAGAAGAAAAGAATTGGACCATCGAGGGATGGTGCTACTCCGAACTCGGTGATGAACTTCTTCAGCCATACCGCTTCTTTGGTAGCATCTGATACAACAACATACTCTGTCTCACCTACTAAATCGACCATGGTGTGCTACTTGAAACTTTTTCAGCAGACAACACCACCATTAAGGGTAAACACATACCTCGACATGCTCTTGCTGTCATCATGATTAGACTAAAAACTGGAGTCTCTAAACCCTACAAGTTTCAAATTTGATTCACCATAAACAAGCCACTAGTCCTTAGTATTTTTCAAATACTTTAGAATGGTTTTAACAACCTTCCAGTGGTTCTCCCTTAGATCAGATTGGTATCTACTTACTATCCCTAGTGAGTATGCCACATCTGATCGCGTACATATCATGGTGTACATAATAGAACCTACTATCGAAGCATATGAAATTCTATTCATACGCTCTCTCTCTCTCTTGAGGTGTTGTCAGACAATCCCTCTTTGAGAGAGAAATTTCATGGCCTATCGATAGATAGCCCTTCTTGAAATTTTTTATACTGAA
This sequence comes from Cocos nucifera, assembly GCA_006176705.1. Taxonomy (NCBI): domain Eukaryota; kingdom Viridiplantae; phylum Streptophyta; class Magnoliopsida; order Arecales; family Arecaceae; genus Cocos; species Cocos nucifera. The sequence continues at coordinate 136,977 of QRFJ01000872.1, forward strand.
CCTCTTCAGCACAGTGTCTACATACGTGGACTGGGACAATGCAAGCAATCTTTTAGATCCATCTCTATAGATCTTTATCCCTAAAATGTAGGAAGCTTCTTCCAAATCCTTCATGGAGAACTGTGACGATAGCCAAATCTTTATTCCTTGTAATGCAGGAATATCATTCCTGATTAAGAGAATGTCATCCACATACAGAATGAGGAATACAACTGCTGCACCATTAGCCCACTTATATATGTAGGGCTCTTCTTCATTCATAACGAAGCCATACATCTTGATCGTCCTATCAAAATGTATGTTCCAACTCCGAGATGCCTGCTTCAGTCCATAAATAGATCTTTGAAGCTTACACACCTTGAACTCATCTATAGATGTGAAACCTTCAGGTTGTATCATAAACACCTCTTCATCCAGCTCTCCATTTAGAAAAGCTATTTTCACATCCATCTATCAGATTTCATAGTCTAGATGTGCTATTGCAAGTATGATCTGAATGGACTTGAGCATTGCCATAAGAGAAAATGTCTCATCATAGTCAATACCATAACGTTGACGATATCCCTTAGCAACCAGATGGATTTTATAGATCTCCACCTTTCCATCTACGCCTCTTTTTCTTTTGAAGATCCACTTACATCCTACAGGTTTTACCCTTTCGATGTTAGATATGTGTGCCCTACAAGTCAGATTGGCTAACACTTGTAATACACTTCTAAGGGCAAAATTATAATTTTGACTATAAATAATAAAATGAATTATTTTCTATCATAGTGTATATTTGAAAGTGTCTGTGATACATCCCATGAGTTAATGGTAATGATAGTTCATATTTTCAAGAGTTAAAAATTTAAGACATGAATTTTCATTATTAACTCATAAAATGCTCCTAACCATAAGATCATCATGAGGATGGTGATTGATCCAGAAGGTTGATGTACGATCGCTTTTTAAGGATAGATGAGTCTTGAGTCTATGGTGTAGAGACACTGGAGTGAAAGTATAGATATTCATTACAGAATGAGGGCACTAAGCGTGACCACCTTGAGTAGTTATGAGGAAGTCTACCTTCTCGTCGATGACTGGCTCGAAGCTATAGTGGTGTATCTGGTTCTTTGACCTGAGGTGCATCGATAGTTTATCTTGAGGGTGTTATAGTTTGACTATACTATAACTCGATCTCCTAGCCATTTGGAATCCTGAGGTGTATGTTGGCTATAGCATATTCATTGTAGGAATTGGATTGCACCAATAGGGGATCTATCTACCTCGGTAGATGAGAAGCAGCCCTATGATGATCATGAGAATCAAGTCCATAAGCCCATGGCCATGGTAGAGTGAAATAATAGAAAGAGTTTCTATTAAGGTTTTCATATTGGACTTGAATCGAATGATTAATTTATATGATGGATATTAGGGTTTGACGAGATCACCTTAACCCTAATCCGATTGGAGCTCAAGATAGAGAAACCTAATCACACAGATAACTACACTGAGAGATTCACTTTCAATTTTGATGGGTTGCAACCATATGCTACTAGGTGTCACTGGTGGATTTTGGGAGCAATTAGAATAATTTGGATGCTCGATCATACTAGTTGTCTGAATCAGAAAGGTTCTGATCCATCAAAAGATGTTTCAATGATATCGATGATAGAGATCGTGACATATTTCATTACCATATAGAACTGAACCTAACTAGGTCACACAAAATAATGGTTTGGATCTGGATGTTATCAATTGGACTAATCCAGTTTAATTGATTTGAATAAAATTCAATTAGGTTCAAAGAAATTGTGCTAGCACACGATTAAGCCTAATGTTCTCCTTTAATAATCATTATAGCTTGTCTCAACTGAGCCAAATGTATTTGGGCTCACTCAAGATCCTTTACTTGGTCTGACTAGAGCTTATCCAGATCAGAAAGGATTGTCTTAATTTATGAGATAAATTTAAGATAATATCTATCATTTTTGGTCATCTACTAATTCTTGTTTTTAGATATTGGTCAAATATTGACCCTGGATACTTGGACATCTACCCATGTGTCATGCGCCTATAGGAGAGTACCTGGGGCCTTATCCTCCTACTAAAATCTAGATAGAAAGAGGGTGCATGCCTAGGGAGGCGTGCATCCCATGAGGATAAAGGAGTCCCATACAGATAGGACTCCAGGGTTGCTTTAGGGGATTAAATTCTATGATGCCAAGAACTCTTGTTTGACCCAGTCTTGGAGCCACCTTAGGAGGGTTTTGAGGGTCTCTCATTTGATTGGATTAGATGATGTCATCCCACCAATCAAATTTAGATCTGATTGTTTAAAGGACCGTGATTGGTCGGGATGATGTGGCACTGCATGGCGTAGCAGGGTCTATATAAACCCTGTCTATGCCTAGGTTTTAATGCTTCTACCTTTAGCCCACGCCACAAAACCTCTCTCCCTCCTCCACACCATCCTCTGATCTTCTCTCTCCTCTCCATGCCCAAGGGATTTTGGGCATGAATAAGGTGCGTCCAAGCAAGTGAAAGACGCCAGGAAAGGAAGAAGGCAACACTGCTACAAGAGACAATGGCTATTCTTCAAAAAGAGTTTTGAAGACCTTCAAGATCAGATCTAGAATTAATTTTTAGAGGATTGATTAAGAAGGAAAAGATCTCTAGATCCTGTCCAAGTGGATACCGATAGAGGTCAGGCACTTGCGTGGCTACATCCAGAACCTCAGGCAAACATCGGGATCATCATAGGATAATTAGATTATCCAAAATAAAGGTATAATTAAATTAGATTTAATTTTTATTTTTATTATTAGATTAATAAGATCAGATCTGAAGAGTCTCAGATCTAATTAGGATCTCAGAGAAAAAAGGTTTTAAAATATTTCTCTTGATCCAATCAGATCTGAATGAACTTGATCTGAAAAATAAGATTTTTTCTTTCATTCGAGTGGGTCAATCAATGTCCATACATCGTTGACCTTCATGGACTCCATTTTGGATCTCATAGTCTCAAGCTATTTTTTAGAGTCGAGTCTCTGCATTGCATCCACATAGGTGATCGGATCCTCATCGTTCTCATCGAGTTCCACAGGATCTCCATCCTGGACCAAGAATCATAATATCTGTTCGACTAATGTGGTATTCTACCAAATTGCCTTAAGGATGCAGGTTCAATAGGCTCCGAGTTTGATCAAATCAAATCTAGTTCTGGTTCAACTACTTGTGTCGGTTCTTCCACCATCGAACTTCCTCAAGTTCGATCTTAGAGGCATTAATCCCTCCACCAAGAAACTTTTTTTCTAAAAAGACTACCTTAAGGCTGACAAACACCTTTTGTTCATCAGCTTGGTAGAAGTAATACCCTTTGATCTCTTTTGGATACCCTATAAAGCTATACTTATCAAACCTAGGTTCGAGCTTGTCCGTTACTAAATGTTTGACATAAGTCAGATATCCCCAATCCTAAGATGCGAGAGTACTGGCTTATGCCTTGTTCACATCTCATATGGTATTTTAGAAATAGATTTACTCAAAATCCTATTCAAAATATAATAAGGTGACTCGAGTGCATATCCTTAGAGGAAGATCGGCAGACCGGCAAACCCCATCATAGATCGAACCATGTCCAATAGGGTCCGATTTCTTCTTTCGGACACACCATTATGCTGTGGTATTTCAGGAGTCCATTGGGAGAGAATCCCATTCTTTCCAAGATATGTCAGAAATTTACTAAAAAGATACTCACCCCCTCAGTCAAATCAAAGAGTTTTAATACTCTTCCCAGTTTGCTTTTCTACCTCATTATGGAATAGTTTGAACATTTCGAACGACTCCAACTTATGCTTCATTAAATAGACATACCCATACCTCGATAGATCGTCTGTAAAAGTTATGAAGTAGAAATATCCATCTCTAGTACTTGTACTCATTGATCCACATATATCAATATATACTAGACCTAGGAGTTCACTAGCACATTCACCCTTTCCAATAAAAGGTGACTTGGTCATCTTCCCAAAAAGATAAGACTCACAAGTCAGAAGTGATTCACAATCACTGACCTTAAGAATTCTTTCTTGAGCTAACCTGTTTATTCTATTCTTGTTGATATAACCTAGCCTATAATGCTAAAGGTAGACATCTGATACATCATCTATTCTAGGGCATTTACTGAAGGTTTAGATTACATTAATAGACTGTGATAATAGATAAATTTTATTATTTAATTATCTAACACAAACTGTAACACCATTCAAAATGATATCATAAAAATTTATTTTTATTGAAAATTGATAACTGTTCTTGGCCAAAAGGCCTACAAAAATTATGTTCAATAAAAAACTTAGACAAAAGTGACAATCACTAAGAATAACTCTATGAAAATTGATTACAAGGTTCATAACTCCTAAAGCTAGAACTAAAACTTATCTTCCATCTCCAATATTTAGGAATCTCTCACTGTCACCAAATCTCCTACTAACCTAAAAATCCTGCATTGAATTATAAATATGATAAGAACTTTTGATATCTAATACCTAGATAGTAGTATCACAAAATGAGAAGTTGCAAGGTGTTATCATATAATTACTTTGCCCAGTAATTACTTGCTTTTTTCTTGGACTGTTTGGATCCAGGATGGTAATATGTTAAGGATAGTTTCTCTTCTAATGCTCCTATTTCTTATAAAAAAAGCACTCCACCTAGCTCTGGTCGGGCTTGCACTTCTTGATCTAATCCTATGCAGATGTTCCAGCATGCGGCTGTACCTTCTTGCTCTTTTTCTTCTTATTTTTCTTTCCTTTCTTAAAAGGTCGATCAGAAGAAGATCCTCCCACAACATTCACCAACCCCTTTTGGAGCTATTGATCCTTCTCAAAGTTCTACAGCAACCCCAATAACCAATGGTAGTTCACTGTAGGCTTTGTCATTCTGAAATGAGTAAGGAATGGAATGAAGGACTTGGATAATGAATTCAGGATCGCATCCTTCCCGAGCTGCTCATGCAAGAAAAAACCCAGCTTACTTAGGCATTCAATCAACTCGATCATATACAATACATGATCAGTGACTGACGCCCCATCCCTCATACGAGCGTTGAAAATGGCACAATAAATTTTGTGCCTTTCAACATCGTTAGAAGTGCCAAAGGAGTCGTTCAATATTTGAAGCATCTTCTTGGGCTGGGCATTCTCAAACCTGTGACTGAACTCATCATTCATCGCCATCAGCATAATACACCGAACGGTGGTGCGGTCATTGAGCCACTTTTGGTAAGTGTCTCTCACCGCGTCAAGATCATTCGAGGCTAGCTTCTTAGGTGCTAGATCAGTCAATATATATAAGATCCATTCATGCTCCAGGATAATTTTTAACTTTTGATACCAGCTATTAAAGTTGGGTCCTATAAATTTGTCATTATCCAACAATGATCAAAGCGATAGGGTAGTGGCCATTTCTGCATAAAAGAAAAACCATAGACCTAATTAGTATATGAATTATTTACTCTAAAGACTTAGACTTTAGTCTAAAGATTCTCTCACTATTTTGTTCGAATCGATAGCCTCTACCTCTAATTTGAGAAATTATCCATAATTTCTTAGTGGATACTAGAATCCACATAGACTACACACGAGCTCAACTTTGGTTGGTCAACCCATGTGCATCTATGGGTAGGTTCATAACCAATTGCTTCACCAAACAACTTCTAGTAGTTTTAATTTTACTCTGAAAATGTAATCAATAGGCTTTGACCTCCACTAAAAAGATCTGATTAGGTCCAACCATTAACATGACCACATTTGGCACATCAGACCAATAAATGATCAGGCCCGACTTTGGCCGGCCAACCTGACCACCATTAGAAAGATACAACCAAATTATCATATTATGAATGATAATTTCATTAGTCAATAAGCACCAGGTTTTTGGACCTCCAATAATTATTAAACTAATGGACCCATTATCACTCAACTTAATGGGAGGCTATGACTTAATTATCACCATAACTTTATCATTTTAAGGATGGAATAATTTTAGAGGATTTTATTAATCAATTTTGAAAAAAATTAACCAGTCAATTTGGATCCTTCCACTGACTTCACCAAGTCATGTCAACAAGAACCTAATTAAAGTTGGTATTAGGGGCACCTAAATCAGTCAAACTGATTGACCTAATTGACATGGGTGAGCCCAAATTGCCAAGTGGTCTAATCAAAACCTAATTCACCAGGATGGCCAAGTAAGTAAGATCGGTGAAAGGGATATGCTATTGACTCATCAAAGATCGAATCAATGTGAGTAGCTCCTAATTAAAAACCACTGGTCTGAGCTGCTAGACTTACCTTAGACACCATTCGATTTATTAGTTTCAATTTTGACCAATCTAGCAATTTTAGGTTTGATCACAAAGCCACGAATCAAGTCTATTTGATCCTCATTAAAGGCGTAGGCTTGACCAACTACAAATATTGTAATTTAGTCTAAAGAATTCTTGACCTAATCTAAATCAATATTTGGTTAGATTTGATTAATTACTCTAATTTAGTCTATTTTTTAACTAACCTTAGGTCTAACCCAATTAATGGACCTAATTCGACTAACCCGATAACCCATAATTTTATGATCAATGTCTTAGGATCTTTAATTCATAATTTTAGATCCTTATTAATCATGCTTAATTCTCAATTAAATTTAAGGCTGAGGATTGGGGTTCGGCATTTCAAAAATATCTTTTTCAAATTTTGAAAGGTTATCTACATCCTAGTACTGTTTCACTAAATAGGTCGACTCATTTCAAAAATGGATTGGCTTATTTCATAAACAAGCACTAGATGTATGTTTGATTTCATAAAACTAGCTAATGGACATTGAACCAACTTCTTAGTCAGGTTGGCTCAGATCCCATCCGAGCTGGCCCAAACAAAAGTCAAGTCAGCTCGAGCAAAAAGCCAGAAGCCTAACATTCTCATCGAGCAAGCTTGGATTCTATCCAAGTAGGCCCGAATTGAAGCCCAGCTAGCTCGATTTCTGATCGAGCCGACTGGAGCATCAATCCAAAAAGTGTATTATGGCTGGCACGCTGGTCAAGCTAGCTCGATTTCTGAGCACCGACAAATAGAACCTTCCTAAGATCCTATTCATGTTTAATCTAAATCTATGTACTCTATATAAAAAATTATGAAACTATTTAGATCTATTCTAAATACTAAATCATGATAAAATTTAAATTAAACATGTTCAAATATATCATAAAAATCATTAGATCTAATCTAAAGTTTTTATGATTGGTGTTATAGATCATAACATACCAGGACAACCTTTCCACTATAAGAGATAAACCTTACAGTTAGACAATCTACAGTCTGTGCAATCATCATCTTTTATTTTTTAAATCAAATTATTATTTAGATCTAATCTAAAAATAATCTAAAATATGCATATATCATACATCAAAGAACCTGCTGCTTTGATACCAATTGAAGAAAATGTGCAGGATTTCTAACTTTGATTTTGAAATTTTTTTTCAAAGATTGCACAGCAAAAATGATTATTAATCATATTAATAATAAAAGCTATGGATCTAATCTGAAAACTCTACACTATATAGGATCTAATGCACATATATATATATATGCATGCATATTTGAAAAATAAAATATCAAGTGCAGTAAAACTATTTTACTGCTTTTATGTGTTCAGAACACGTTATCTTTTCGTAGGTAGATGATCTCCATAGTATAGATCTGATCATTGTGACACAGCCACACACGCGTCTGGCCTCTACAGCTGATCCACACAAGGCCCTGATCTCAATTAGTTCCTCTTGAGTGCTAGCTCACTGTAAGAAACTTTGATGGCTGATATCAGATCAAACTCCTTTGATCTTCTTCACTAGCTCTTTAGATGTTCCAATTTGTCAATATAGATAAGAAATACAGGAGGTTCTCCTTCCAGATCTATGAACTCATGACCCTCGTTGCTCACAATCTAAAACCCAAATCCTAGATGGATTCTAGGATATGCACTCACCCAAGAACCTTACACCTAGAATTCCTCACGCAGAGAAGAGATTCTCTCTTCTTTTTCTCACACATTCTTTTTTCTGAGTTTTAATCTACATGCCCATAACATCAAGTATTTTATATATGCGCACAAAATAAGAGAGATGTGAGGGAGAGGTCTAGATTAAGTGGTTATCCATTCAAACTTAAATCCTATTTGAATTGAACTTATAACTAGATTAAACCTATTAATTTAGGACGTGAGAAGGGAGGGCGTGCACCCTCTTGTACGTGAAATCTTCATGGAAATAACCTTTCTCATAAAGAAAAGATGGTGCAATATTTGGATGATGTGGTGCATGGGAAGACTAGTCAAACTAGTCTCTTATTTGACATCTAATTGAACCAATCCAATCTAAATTGGTTAGGCTCAATTAAATCAAAATAAATCCAACTTATTTAGACTTAATTAGACTCAATTAAATTTTAATCAAATTAAAAATTAATCAAGTCAAATCTCTGATCAAATCAGAGATCAAACCTCCTTGATGATTAGATCATCTTATAACCTAATCGGATCAAATCCAGATGAATCCAATTCAATTGGTTTTGATCAAAAATAATCACTTGATCAAATTGAGTTAATTAGCGATCAAATTACTAATTAATCTTTCATTAATCAGTCATTAGATCGAGTAGAAACCTTTAGTGTGTGTGATCCTGTAGGTTCGAACCTAAACCAATAGCACAGGAACCAATTTTCTATACTAATCGAAGTCACCATCTAGCAATGGTACCCAACATCTTGATAGGCCGAATGGTGTAGTCATAATATTCAAAACCTACGTAAATATGGTTACCACATAATTCATCCCTTTGATCTTTATGCATAGAATGATTTTAGGGTTTGACTGTCAACCCTAGAAGATACATCCAAATCGTGTCTCAAAATAATTAGTCCTATGACCCCTCACAAGGACTATCCTAGCCAAGGCTTTGCTAAATTGAAACACTATTGAGCACAACTCCTAAGTTCAGGAGTGGTCAATCCAATCTTGACTCATGCACTGACTTCTCAAGTACTTGACTGTATCCAAAAATCTTTCATTACTAAATTAGAAATTCAGGTAGTCCAGCACTAAAGCATAGTGAGTTGCTTGAAAGTCACCATGATGATCTCAGGTCAGAGGGACACTTACGCCCATATTCCATCAGAGCAATTCTTGACAAAAAAAGAAGCTCAAGAGTCGGTTACGTTCAGTGCAGATGTACCCATACATCTCACCTGCATGCCATACCAGTATCTCCACACTCCTTGGTTAAAAGGACAACCAACCTATATGGTACACAATGATCTATACTCGATAAACATTGTTGTCCTTGGTAACAACGTATCATTGGTCGCGAGCTATTTTAAGGACTAAATGATAAATTCTTCTTTATCAATTCTAAATAGTCTGAAGGACTTCATCACATCAGACAGGAGTTCATTAGAAGATGAAAGATTTATGATGAAAAAGCCAGAATAATTTTTATTTAATTAATAATTCACATACAATTACATTAATTGCTCAATCATCAACAGGCTGATGATTGGCTTTGGAATATTATTTCCAATAGATGATCCTATATATCGCACAAGAATTAGTATGAATGCTTCTTTATCAAGAAGGGGGGCTTTACACTTAAGGCCTAGAGCATCAAGATCGAAACTTGCAGATAAGGAGTTAGAGGACTTGGAAGAAGAGTAAGATATTGGAGATCACAAGTCTAATAAAGAAGAAGACAATGATCTTATCATTGATGATGATGAGGAGGACTACTAGAAGATTACATCCATTGCTTGTTTATTACGAGATTAGCTAGAATTTTTAATTAGAATTTTAGACTACTTAGTTATATACTTGTGTTAGTGTGATTTTTATTTTGTTGTGGTGTGCTTATTGTGAACAATATTTTGCTTGAATTTTCGTATGCTACATATTTTGTATTGAAACATTAATAAGTTTACATTTTAGACTTTTAATATTAATGATATTTCGATTGTAGTTTGAAAATATATAATTTTACATATTATATATATTTCATCTTATTTTTAATAAATGTTCACCTCGCCTTGCTCAGGGGCGCACCAGCGCCTTGCGCCTAAGCTCCTGGCATCCTTTGCGCCTCGCCTTGCGCCTTTAATAACTTTAGATATAAGTAAACCTAATGCAAGCCTGACATTCTACTTCTATATTTTCAAATGCTAATGAATTTTTATGTCATGCCCATTAATGCCTCCATATATGTTGAACCCATGTGCAAAATCTATTCTCACTTAGATAGCACAATTAGAAAATCGACAAAATGAAACTCGAAAAACTAAAAACATCTTCATAGAAAGTGAGGAATAAATGAAGACAACACCATACCAATCAAATGGATGGTTTCAGACACAGAAAGATGTAACACCTACTCTATTTTCTTAATAAGTCCACTCACCATACTTTTACTATTGCTCTCTAAAGTCTCGAGTAACCAATCAAGTAGGAAGTTTGAATTTCTTAGGAGAGATGTTGAAAAGTCCTCTAATATGTGTAAGTAAGAGGGGATCATACCTGAGGATCTCTGGCAAAACTTAAGATCATAAACATAACTAAGATAATCAAAAGTTGTGGGCTTAATAGACAAAATCAACTTTAAGGACTTTAAGCAAAGATGTGTTGACCAACTGATGCTTGATAACAGAAGAATCGCAAATAGGAAGAACCTCTAAAGTACAATATTTAGACCTTCCATAAGGTCAGTTTTGAAATGTGGAAATTAAAACAAATCTCTCTCTCTCTCACACACACACACACACATCTATCTATCAATCTACCTATCTATCTATCTATCTCTTTCTCTCTCTATGATGGGAAGACTATGGATGAGCTTTATAAATAAAACTTCAACCAAATGCAGATCTATATTGTCATTCAATGCATGGTAGTGCATTACATAGATCAAATGGGCAAGTTCCCTTCAGTGGAAGTTAAATAGGTAGTTTCTTTCTGCAATAGCTATAAATCACTATCATTCATTTTAAGTGTTGGGATTGGTCAAAGTCCTACTTTCACATCCAACTCTTTCAATAGGTGTAGTGAATGTCTAGGGTGATATTTTCTGCACCTTCTGAAATGCAGTACCATTCGAAGCATGGGTTCTTTGCGGTGCACCATACGGTGTGGTGCACAACATGCCGTCCATCGTGCGATGGATGGCTGCATGTGATCGCACGTAATGAGTGTGCATGGGCGTGTAGACGTCCATCGTGCAATGGACGATGCACATTGTGCACTACACCCTACGATGCACAGTAGAGGATCCATGTAGTACCATCCGATAGGGATTTGGACGTTTCTTTTTCATGGTTGGAGACATGTCCATGGTGGAGCATAAGCTTTGTTGTGTTAGATGTGTGCCCTAGAAGTCAGATTGACCGATACTTGTTAAATACTTTCTAGAAGCATTTTCATAATTTTGATTTAAAATAAATTAAAAGATTATTTATTCTATCACATCATGTATAAGGTGTCTGTGATACATCCATTGAATTAATAGGCATGATAATACATATTCTTAAGAGTTGAGAATTTAAGACATGAGTTATCATAATTAACTTATAAACTACTCCCGATTATAGGATCATCATGAGAATGATGATTGATCTGGAAGATCGGTGTACAATTGCTTTCTTAGGATAGATGAATCTTGAGTCTATGATGTGAAGATACCAGAGCGAGAGTACAGGTACTTATTGAGAACAAGGGCACTAAGCATGACCACCTCGAGCAGTCATAAGGGAGCCTACCTTCTCGTCGATGACTAGCTTGATGCTGCAGCGTGTGTCTGGTTCTTTAACCTGAGGTGCATCGATAGTTCACCTTGAGGATGTTATAGTTTGACTACACCATAACTTGATCTCCTAGCCATTCAGAATCTTGAGGTGTATGTTGGCTATTAAAGGAACCAGATCTAGGATTTTACATGTAGATCTTAAAAACTTTTTCAAGATCTTAGAGCAAAAAACTTAAATAAATTAAATATTTATTTAAATAAATATGTAAACACCTAGATCTCATATTTATTACATGATCAAGATATGATATTAAATTAAAAATTAAAATTAAATAAGAAATAAAAGGTTGATCAAATCAACCTAGATTTACACTACATCAAATGCAGGTCTGAAGTTAATAGATCAGATCTATTACCTGAGCAAGTTAGACATTCTAACTTACTGATCCAGACTTGAGGATGAAGTCACAAGTTGCATATGCATCTAGCCACTAGGAGTCATTCACGAGCCATGATCTCTGATCTGAAGTCTGATGCAGAAAATTAGCACAGCATGCTAGTATTGTGCTGATCCTTCTTCGACGATCAATCTGATGCTCCCATCTTTGAAATTTAGACTTTCCAAAATATGAGAAGGAAGATAAGAGTTTATTGATCTGAGACTCTCTTAGAAAAAATTCAAAAAAAGGAGAAGAGATTGAAAATAAAACAGTCCTAGAAGAAGATCCTCTTCTTCTTCTCTTTTCTCTCACCAAGACACCTAGTTTGGTGCCTATAGAACCCCCATGCCCAAGGACCCTATTCCTCTAATTTTTGCACACCCCAAATCTCTATATTCCATAAGAAAATCAGAATAAAATTAGTCCAATAAAAAGAGAAAAAAAAGAGTCCAAGTTAGATCAAAATTCTAGACTAGGAATATCCAAACATGGAAAGTTGTTGGGGTGCCCAACTCTTGGGCGCCTCCTCTATAATTATTGGCATGGAGCGCCTCCTCCATAATTATTGGCATGGACCAGCAAGGGAGGGCATACAAAAAAGAAGATTATTTTCATGGAATAAGAAAAGAATTAATTAAAAGAGGGGGTGGCACTTAAGGGAAGGTATTTTGGTCAACAAGGATTCTATCTCATAGAATCCTAAGCAAAACTAACTCCTCTTTTGACTTGGTCTTTCAATAAATTGCCTTATAAGAAAAGAAGGAGAGAAAGAGGGCATGAGAAGCCATGAGAGTGGAGAATTTTCATGTAAGAAATAAAATAAAAAGGGCATAGGGCATGAGGATTAAGTGGTGCAAGTGATAGGGAGTCCTGTCACACTAGGACTCCTATTTTGACTTGGTCAAACAAGATCTTTTAACCAAATAAAATCAAGATTAAACCAACCCAATTAAATAAGACCCTAACTCATTTAAAAAATTAATTAAATTAGATTTAATTTTGATTTATTTTTTAATCAAATAAAAAAATTAGGTTAATTCGAGTCCTAGTTAGACTAGGACTAGTTCTTCCTTTCACTTAGCTTATCCAATAAATCAATTGAACTTGATCCAATCAAGCCCAAACTAAATCTAATTAAATCATATTTAATTAGACTTAATCTCAGCCTATTGGATTAATCAAATTAAGTTAATTAGTAATTCAATTGCTAATTGATCCTTCTGCAACACTTGTACTAGGTTAAACACCAATCGTATTGATTATTTAATCCTAGAACGATTCTTAATCATTAATTAACCATCCGATCAGATCGTAAGCTCTAATGTGTGTGATCTCATAGATTCAAACCTAAGTCCATAGCACAAAAATAAATTTTTATACCAATCGAAGTGACCATCTAGCAATGATATCCGACGGTCGGATAGGTCGAAGGTGTAGAACACCATCCTTAGAACCCATGCAGATATAGTTTCAATATAATTCATCCTCTTGACCATAATGCTCGTAGGACACCTCAGAGTTTAACTGTCAACTCTGATCAGGTTGTCCACATTTTATTTTAAAATATCAAATTCATCTGATGGATTATCCTGACCAAGGTTTTGCTATATTGAAATACAGTGATACATTCTTCTCCAACTCTTAGAATGGTTAATTCCATCTTAATCACACTCCGACTTCGCAAGTATTTGACTATGCTCAAAAGCCTTCCATTATTGAATTAAAAATTTAGTTAGTCTGGTATCAAAGCATAGTGAGTTACTTGCAAGTCCTTGAGGTAATCTCAAGTCTAAGGGATACTTATATTTATATCCTATCAGAGACATTCTCGACAGCAGAATGCTCTGAAGTTGGTCACGTTTAATGATGATGTACCCATACATCTCACCTGTATGCCATACCAGTGTCTCCACACTCCTTGGTTAAGAGGATAACCAACCTATATGGCATATAGCGACCTATGCTCGATAGACGCTATTATCCTAATTAACAGTCTATCATTTAGTCGTGAACAAATTTAAGGATTAATTGATAAATTCTCTCTTTATCGAAACTAAACAGTCCTAAGAACTTCATCATAACAATGGAGTTCATTAAAAAATATAAACTTATGATAAAAAAGATACCAAAATATTTTTATTAATTAATAAATTAATTATAATTATAAAATAGCTCTACCATTAATAGGTTGATGATTGATTTTGAAACATAATTTTCAACAACTTCCACTTATCCTAAAGCCACTCGGCATAGTATCTAATAACCATCTTTGACTTATGGTTGTCGAACTCCTTGATTGCTAGGGCTTTAGTGAAGGGGTCGGCTAGATTCTTCTTTCCGTCAATCTTCTGAAGATCGACGTCACTACGATCCATAATTTTATGGACCAAATGAAAGTGGCATAAAATATACTTTGTCCATTGGTGTGCCTTTGGTTTCTTTGCTTGAGCTATGGCACCAGTGCTATCGTAGTAGAATAGGACAGGACCATCAATGGAGGATGCTACTCCGAGCTCGTTGATGAACTTCTTCAGCCACACAGCTTTCTTTGCTGCATCTGATGCTGTCATATACTCTGCTTCGCAAATAGAGTCAACCACTGTATGCTGCTTAAAACTTTTCCAGCAAATGGCTCCACCATTTAGAGTAAAGATATACCCCGACATACTTTTATTGTCATCATGGTCAGATTGAAAGCTGGAGTCTATAAACCTCATAAGTTTCAGATCTGACTCACCATAAAATAACCATTAGTCCTTAGTATTTCTCAAATACTTAAGGATGATTTTAACCATCTTCCAGTGATTTTCTTTAGGGTCAGACTGGTATCTACTCACCACTTCTAGTGAGTATGCCATATCTGGTCTCGTACATGTCATTGCATACATAATAGACCCCACTGCCTAAGATGACAATCAGACTTTTATTCCTTGTAGTGCGGGGATATCATTCCTGATTAAGAGAATGTCATCTACGTACAAAATAAGGAATACCACTACAGGACCATTTGCCTATTTGTAAATGCAGGATTCTTCTCCGTTCTTAACGAAGCCATATGTCTTGATCACTTTATCAAAATGCATGTTCCAACTCCAAAATACCTGCTTCAATCCATAAATAGATCTCTGAAGCTTGCACACCTTGGACTCATCTGTGGATGTGAATCCTTCAGGTTGTATCATATATACCTCTTCAGTCAGCTCTCCATTTAGGAAAGCAGTCTTCACATCCATCTGCCAGATCTCATAGTCCAGATGGGCAGTAATGGCAAGCATGATCCGAATGAACTTGAGCATTGCCATAGGAGAGAACGTCTCGTCATAGTCAATATCATAACATTAACGATACCCCTTGGCAACCAGATGGGCTTTATAGGTCTCCATTTTTCTATCTACGCCCCTCTTCCTTTTGAAGACCCATTTACACCCAATGGATTTAACCCCTTCAGGTGGGTCAACTAATGTCCATACATTATTGACCTTCCTGGAATCTATTTTGGATCTCATGACTTCTAGCCATTTCTCATAGTCAGATCTCTGCATCGCATCCATATAAATGATCGGATCCTCATCGTTCTCATCGAGTTCGATGGAATCACCATCTTGGATGAAGAATCCATAGTATTTGTCTGGATGGTGCGGTACTCTATTAGATCGCCTTAATGGTGTGGGTTCACTAGGCTTCGGATCTAATCTGATCAAATCCGACTTAGGTTCAACATTCTGTGTTGGACTTTTTACCTGTTGAACTTCATCAAGTTTAACCTTAGAGGCAACAGTTTCTTCACCAAAAAACTCCTTTTCTAAAAGAGTTGCCCTAAGGCTAATGAACACCTTTTGTTCATCAGCATGGTAGAAATCATATCCTTTGGTCTCTTTTGGGTATCCTATGAATGTACACTTGTCAGACCTAGGTCCAAGTTTATCTATAACTAATAGTTTGATATAAGCTGGGCACCCCCAAATCCTAAGGTGTGAAAGTGCTGATTTACGCCTTGTCTATATCTCATATGGGATTTTAACTATAGACTTACTTGGAATCCTATTTAATAGATAACAAGTCGATTCGAGTGCATATCCCCAGAAGGATATCGACAAGCTGGAAAATTCCATCATGGATCGGACCATGTCCAACAAAGTCTGATTCCTCCTTTCAGACATACTATTATGCTGTGGTGCTCTAGGAGAAGCCCATTGGGAGAGAATTTTATTCTCTCCTAGATATATGAGAAACTCACCAAAAAGATATTCTCCTCCTCAGTCAGATCGAAAAGTTTTAATACTCTTCCTAGTTTATTTTTCTACTTCACTTCGAAATCATTTGAACATTTCAAAAGAATCTGACTTATGTTTCATCAGATAGACATATCCATATCTAGATAGATCATCTGTGAAAGTGATGAAGTAGACATATCCACCTCTGGCACAATGCTCATTGGTCCGCATACATCAGTATGTACTAGATCTAAGAGCTCATTACCTCTCTCATCTTTTTCAATAAAAGATGACTTGATCATTTTACCAAGAAGACAGGACTCACAGGTTGAAAGTGATTCACAATCATTGACTTCAAGGATTCCCTCTTGAGTCAACCTATTTATCCTGTTCTTGTTTATATGACCTAGCCTATAGTACCATAAGTAGATATCTAATACACTATCTAATCTAGGGTGCTTGCCAGTAGAATAGACTACATTAACAGGTTGTGATAATATATATATACCATTATTCAATTGTCCATAGAAAACAGTAATACCATTTACAATGACATTACAAACTCATTTCTTTATTGAAATTTCAAAATTGTTCATGGCTAAAAGGCTTACAGAAATGATATTTAAAAAGAAACTAGGATAGAAATGACAATCATTAAAAACAACGATATGAGATTCAAATATAAGTTTCAAAATTTCTAAAGCTAGAACTGAAACTGGTCTTTCATTTCCAACATTTAGGAATCTCTCGTCTTGCTCGAATCTTCTACTGACCTACAACCCCTACAACAAATTGCAAATATGGTAAGGGCTACCAAGATCCAATACCCAGTCAGTAATATTATAAATAGAAAAATTGCAAGAAGTTATCATATAAATATCTTGCCCAGCAATAGCTTGCTTCTTTCTCTACCTGTTCGGATTCAAGGAGGTAATGTACTAAGGATAGTTCCTCTTCCAGTGCCCCTGCTTCTTACAAAAGAAGCATTTAGCTTGACTCTTATCGGGCTTGATCTTCCTGATCTAGCCCTACACTGATGTCCCAGCCTGAACTTGCACCTTCTTTGTTTTCTTCTTCTTGTTCTTCTTTCCTTTCCTAAAAGGTCGAGAACTAGAAGACGAACCTCTCACTAAGTTCACCGACCCTTTATGAAGCTAGTGATCCTTCTCAAAGTTCTGAAGTAATCCCAATAAGCCATGGTAGTCTACTTTAGGCTTTATCATTCTGTAATCAGTTAGAAAAGGGAGATAGGACTTTAGCAGCAAGTTCAGTATTGCATCTTTCCTAAGTTGTTCATGCAACGAAAAGCCGAGTTTGCTCAAGCGCTCTATCAGCTCGATCATATACAGTACATGATCAGTGATAGAGGCTCCATCCCACATTCCGACATTGAAGATGGTACAACTAGTCTTGTGCCTCTCAACATCCTCGGATGTGCCAAAAGAATCCTCCAACACTTGGAGCATTTCATTTGGCTGAGCTGTCTCAAATCTATAACTAAACTCATCACTCATCGTAGCCAGCATAATGCAGTGCACCGTGGTTCGATCATTGAGCCACTTCTGATAAGTGTCTCTAACTGTTCCACATGCATTGGCAGCTGGCTCCTCAGGTGCAGGATCCGTCAGCACATATAGGATTCATTCATGCTCCAGGATAATCTTCAATTTTCTATACTAGCTACTAAAGTTAGGTCCTACCAACTTATCATTATCCAATAATGATCAGAGCAATAGAGAAGTGGCCATGTCTGTATAAAGAAAAATCAAAATCTAATTAGTAATTGATTTATTAAACCTAAAGATTTAGACTTTAATCAAAAAATTTCTCCCACTATTTTATTCAAATTGATAGTCTCTACCTCCAATTCGAGGAATTATCCTAATTTCTTAGTGGGTACTAGAATTCACATAGACTGTACATGAGTCCAACTTTGGTTGGCCCACCCATGTACATCTAAGGATATGTTCATAGCCAATTATTTCTCCAAATAATTTTCAGTAATTAAATTTTTTCTCAGGCCCTGATCAATTGGCTTTGGCCTTCTCAGAAAAGGATCCAGTTAGGTCCAACCATTAACATGACCATACTTGGCCCATCCAATCAATGAATGATCAGGCTAACTTTGGTTGGCCCACCTGACCACCATTTAGAAAGATGTATCCAAAAGATCATATAATGAATGATAATTCCATCAATCGATAAGCACCAGGCCTTTGGGCCTCCAATGATTATCCAATAGATGGACTCATTATCATCCACTTTAATGGGTGGCTATGATCCAGTTATCATATAACTATTTTATTTTAGAGATCTAACAATTTTAGAGGATTTAATTTATAGAAGTGAGTAGGTTAGATTAATCAGCTTGTCATGATCCTCCCACTAACTTCACCAAGTCAGCTTAAGGGAGATCATTAACAGGCTGATCTTGGTGCACCTAAATTAGTCAAACTAATTTACCTAGCTAACATGGATCAGCTCGAATAGTTAAGCGATCTGATCAAAACATAATCTCATCAAGAGGTCAAGTAAGTTCGATCAATGGAAGGATCTGCTAGGCTTGCCTTAGACACCATCAGAAATGGCCAGAAAAGCGAGCTGCCAATTAAAAACCACTGATTTGATTTACCTTAGACACCAACTGATTTAATTAGTTTCAATTAGATCAATCTAACAGTTTGTGCTGCACCACGTAGCCAAGAATCAAGTCCATCTTGTGTCTTGTTAAAGATATGGACTTAATCAACTACAACTATTACAATTGATCTAGAGAATTCTTAACCTAATCTAAGACAATAATTGATTAGATTTAGTCAATTCTCTAATTAAGTCCATTCTTTAATCTAACCCTAGGTCTAACCTAATTAATGGACCTAATCTCCACTAACCCATTAATCCAATGTATTATGATTCATGTCATAGGATCTTTAATTTACAATCCTAGAACCTAATCAAACAACTTCTTAATTCTTAATTAAGTTTTAGCTGAGGGTTGGGGTTTGGCTTTTCAAAAATAATTTTTATATTTATAAAATATTTTTACAATATGGTTCTATCAATCGAGTTGCATGTTTGATTCATAATCAATATGCAAGTAACATAAACATGAATCTACTTTAGATCTAATCTAAACAGGTTCATGTAATTGAAACAGTTTCAATAATAATCAATCATAAATCTTCCTAGATCAAATCTAACATATTTATGAAGATTAAAATTAGATTAAAATATTTTTAATTAGATCATAAAATTTTTTAGATCTAATTTAAAATTTTATGATCAATATTTAAGATCAGCACGTACTAGAACAATCTATTCACTATAAGGGGTAAACCTTACAGCAGGACAATCTTATGGCAGTCCATGTAATCTAAAATATTTTATTTTTAGATCTAAAATTATTTTAAATCTATTAAATTATAAATAAAATAAAATTAAATATAATAAATTTATGATTAGAGTCAGATCATCACGAACTAGGATAACCTATTCACTGTAAGGGATAAACCTTACAGCAGGTCAACCTTATGGCAGTTCATGAGATTTAAATTTTTTTTTAATTTTAAATTTAATAATTAGATTATAAATTAGATCTAATATAATAAATAATCTAAATATGTATAAAAATCATATAACAATAATCTTGCTCTAATATTAATTGAAGGAACCAAATCTAGGGTTTTATAGGTAGATCTTAAAAACTTTTTCAAGATCTTGCAGTGAAAGACTTAAATAAATTAAATATATATTTAAATAAAGATTTAAATATCTAGATTTTAAATCTATTATATGATCAAGATATGATATTAAATCAAAAATTAAAATCAAATAAGAAAGTAAAATATTGATCAAATCAACCTAGATCTACACTACATCAAATGCAGGTATGAAGTTAATAGATCAGATCTATTACCTGAGCAAATTAGACATTCTAACTTACTGATCTAGACTTGAGGATGAAGTCATGAGCTGCACATGTGTCCGGCCTCTAGGAGTCATCCACTCGAGCCTACGATCTCTAATCTGAAGTTCGATGCAGAAAATCAGTACAGCATGCTAGTACTATGTTGATCCTTCTTCAACAGTCAATCCGATGCTTTCTTCTTTGAAATTTGGACTCTCCAAAATATGAAAAGGAAGATGAGAGTTTACTAGTCTGAGACTCTCTTAGAAAAAACTCAAAAAAAGGATGAAAAATTAAAAATAAAATAGTCCTATAAGAAGACCCTCTTCTTCTTCTCTTTTCTCTCACCAAGACACCTAGTTTGGTGCCTATAGAACCCCCATGCCCAAGGATCCTATTCCTCTGATTTCTTTGCACCCCAAACCTCTCCCAAAGCTCTATATTTTATAAGAAAATTAGAATAAAATTCGTCCAATAAATAAAGAAAAAGAATAGTCTAAGTTAGATCAAAATTCTAGACTAGGAATATCCAAACATGAAAAGTTGTTGGGGCGCCCAACTTTTGGGTGCCTCCTCCATAATTATTGGCATGGACCAGCAAGAGAGGGTGCATAAAAAAGAAGATTATTTTTATGGAATAAGGAAAGAATTAATTAAAAGATGGGGTGGCACTCAAGGGAAGATGTTTTGGTCAACAAGGATTCTATCTCATAGAATCCTAAGCAAAACTAACTCCTCTTTTGACTTGGTCTTCCAACAAATTGCCTTAGGAGAAAAGAAGGAGAGAAAGAGGGCATGAGAAGCCATAAGAGTGGAGAATTTTTACGTAACAAACAAAATAAAAAGGGCATGGAGCGTGAGGATTAAGTGGCACAAGTGAAAGGAAGTCCTAGTCATGCTAGGACTCCTATTTTGACTTGGTCAAACAAGATCTTTTAACCAAATAAAATCAAAATTAAACTAACCTAATTAAATAAGACCCTAACCCATTTAAGAACTTAATTAAATTAGATTTAATTAGATTTAATTCTAATTTATTTTTTAATCAAATTAGAAAATTGGGTTAATCCGAGTCCTAGTTAGACTAGGACTAGTTCTTCCTTGCACTTCGCTTATCCAATAAACCAATTGGAATTGATCCAATCAAAACCAAACCAAAGTTAATTAAACCATATTTAATTAGACTTAATTTTAGCCTATTGGTTTAATCAAATTAAGTCAATTAGCAATCTAATTGCTAATCGATCCTCCTGCAACACTAGCACTAGGTTAAACACCAATCATATTGATTGTTTAACCCTAGAACGATTTCTAATCATTGATCAACCATCCGATCAGATCGTAAGCTCTAATATATATGACCTCATAGGTTCGAACCTAAGTCGGTAGCATAAGAATAAATTTCTATACCAATCAAAGTGATCATCTAGAAATGATACCCGATGGTCAGATCGGTCGAAGGTATAGAACACCATCCTTAGAACCCATGCAGATATAGTTTCCATATAATTCATCCCCTTGACCATAATGCTCGTAGGATACCTCAAAGTTCAACTGTCAACTCTGATCAGGTTGTCCACATTGTATTTCAAAATATTAAATTCATCTGATGGATTACCCTGGCTAAGGTTTTCCAATATTGAAATACAGTGATATATTCTTCTCCAACTCTTAGAGTGGTTAATTACATCCTGATCATACTCCAACTTCACAAGTACTTAACTATGCCCAGAAGCCTTCCATTGTTGAATTAGAAATTCAGTTAGTCCGATACCAAAGAATAGTGAGTTGCTTGCAAGTCATTGAGGTGATCTCAGGTCTAAGGGATACTTATATCTATATCCCATCAGAGATATTTTTGACAGCAGAATACTTTAGAGTTGATCACGTTCAATGATGATGTACCCATACATCTCACCTTTATTAAAGAAAATAGTGTAGGATTTGCTATGCTACTTTCAAAAATTTTTCAAAAATAGCAATGATGCAGTAAAAAATAATTAATCTAATTAATTATCTACTGATCACATTAGATTATTTAATCCTACACAATAGGATCTAAACATAATATACATGCATACATCAATAGATCTGAAAAATAAAACTAGATTATTTAATCCTACACAATAGGATCTAAACATAATATACATGCATACATCAATAGATCTGAAAAATAAAACTATGTAGTGAACTATTTACTACATCTACGTATTCAGAATACAATACCTTTTTATGGGTAGTTGATCGCCATGATCTGATCATCGTCAAGGAGTTTTGTTGGTCACAATACAGCCACACATGTATCTGGCCACCATAAATCATCCACACAAGGCTCCTGATCCTAATCAGCTCCCACGTGAGTGCTAGCTCGACACTAGTCTTTTAGGGGCTATTTTGATTGAATGCCTTTGATCCTTGTCTATGGGTATCATGGATATTCTGGGTCGCTAGTAGACATAGTAGATAGGTAGAGGAGGTACTCCATAAAGTTTCGTGAGCTTTCGACACTCGTAGCTCATGAAATGGATTCCTGAATCCTAGGTCAAAACCCTAGATCAAATGCACCTTGAAACCCTGCGCTAGTTTTTCTCCCTTTTTTTTCTTCTTTGAGATTTTTCCAAACTTTTTCTCATGCACCAGAAGGCTCACAAAAGTCTTCTCTCAATCTCAAATCTAATATCTTCATCCCAAAAATATTCCATCTATTTATTTTTGCACCAAAGAGAGAGACCCCACGTGGAGAGAAAGATGGGTTGGTTGTTAGGCCAAATTCAAACTCATTTTGAATTCAACCTCAAAACCATTTGATCCTATCCACTAGGGACGTGAGAAAGAGTGGGTGAAAACATATTTTGGCATGGAAAAGAATCTTGAGAAACCTTATCTCGTGTAGCAAATGTGTTGCACAAGAGAAGGGTGGCGCATGGATAAGGTAGAGCTTGTTTTTATCCAAGTTTGAATCTCATTCAAACCAAAACAAATAACAACCATATCTTATCCATTTGGAATGTGGAAGACCTAGTCAAAAGCTCTTTGTGCATGAGAAAAAAGTTATGAGAGAATTAAATTAAATTTTTAAGTGGGCATGGGTTAAATGGCGTAGGGAAAGAAGACTAGTCAAACTAGTCTTTGAAATTCAAACTTGAACTAATTGAACCGACCAATTCAAAATAGGTTAGGCCCAATTAGACTAATTTAAAACCAACACATTTAGACTTAATTAGGCTCAATTAAATCTTAATAAATTAGGAATTGATCAAGCCCAACCTCTAATCAAATCAGGGTTTAAACCTCCTCGGCGATTAGGTCAACTAATGACCTAATCGGGTCAGACCCAACTGAATCCAATTCAATTGAACTTAGATCAAAAATAATTACTCAATCAAATTGAGTTAATTAGTGATCAAATCACTAATAAAATCTATCATAAAATTAGAGTCCAAATCCAGTGGGTGTCCGAACAATAGAGTTCCATCAAAATGAAACTCTTGATCGAAGAGTCCCAAACCAGTGGGACTCTTGATCCTGGAGTCCAAAACAAGTGAAACTCGTGATTATGGAGTCCCAACTCTCAATCATAGAATCCTAGATATGTAGGACTCAGAGTCTTAGAGTTCTGAGACTCCTGGTCGAAGAGTCCCAGTCTAGTGAGATTCTTGACCACAGACTCCCAAACATTGAGACTCAGTGTCCTAACCCAGTAGGACCCCCGATCGAAGAGTCCCAATCTAGTGGGACTCTTGACCATAGAGTTTCAGTCGAGTGGGACTCTTCACCATAGAGTCCCAGTCCAATGAAACTCTTGATCATAGAGTCCCAATCGAGTGGGACTCTTCACCATGGAGTCCCAATCGAGTGAGACTCTTCACCAGCCATCAGATCAGGTAGGAACATTTAGTGTGTGTGACTCCATAGGTCCAAACTTAAGCTGATAGCATAGAAATCAATTTTTATACTAATTGAAGTGATCTTCTAGCAATGGTACTCAACCTTCCGATAGATTGAATAATCGCAATCGCAACATTCAGAACCTATACGAATATGGTTATCGTATAATTCATTCCTATGACCTCTGTGTAATAGATGACTCAGGATTATACTGTCAACCCTAAAAAATACATTCATATCGTGTCTCAAAGCAATTAGTCCCATGACTCCTCACTAAGACTACCCTGACCAAGGTTTTGCTAAATTGAAACACAATTGAACATAGCTCCTGAAATCAGGAGTGATCAATCCCATCTTGATACACGCACCGACTCCATAAGTACTTAACTTGTGCTCAAAAACTTTTCATCACTAAATTAGAAATTCAGATAGTCCAACATCAAAACATAGTAAGTTGCTTAAAAGTCACCATGATGATCTCAGATCGGAGGAACATTTATATCCATATTCCATCAGAGCTAATTTTGACAGGAGAAAAGCCCCAGAGTTGGTCATGTTCAGTGCAGATGTACCCATACATCTCACTTGCATGCCATATCAGTGTCTTAACACTCCTTGGTTATGAGGACAACCAACCTATATGGCACACAACTACCTATACTTGATAAATATCGTCATCCTAAGTAACAACGTATCATTTGGTCATAAACTATTTAAGGACTAAACGATAAATCCTCCTTTGTCGAATCTAGATAGTCCTAAGAACTTCATCACAATACAGAAGTTCATTAGAAGATAATAGAATTTATGATAAAAAATATCAAACAACTTTTATTAATTTATAATTTATATATAATAATAAATATATGGTCCAACCATCAATAGATTGATGATTGGCTTTGGGACACAATCCTAACAATCTCTCACTTGGACTAAAGCCAATCAGTGCAGTATCTAATACTTATCTTCGACTTAAAGTCGTTGAACTCCTTCACCATAACAGCTTTAGTAAATGGGTCGGCCAGGTTCTTTTTTTCGTCGATCTTTTGAAGGTCGACATCACCTCGATCCATAATCTCTGGGATAAGGTGGTAGCGACGTAGAATATACTTTGTCCGCTGGTGTGCCTTTGGTTTCTTCGCCTGAGCAATAGCTCCAGAGCTATCGTAATGGAGCAGAACTGGACCATCAAGGGAGGGTGCTACTCCGAGCTTAGTGATAAATTTTCTTAGCCACACTGCATCTTTGGCAACATCTGTTGCAGCAACATACTCCACCTCGCAAACTAAATCGGCTATAGTGTACTACTTGAAACTCTTCCAGTAGATGGCTCCATCATTAAGGGTAAATATATATCCCGACATACTTTTGATATCATCATGATCAGACTGAAAACTGGAGTCTATGAACCCCATAGTTTTAAGTCCAATTAACCATATACAAGCCACTGGTCCTTAGTATTTCTCATATACTTCAGGATGATTTTAACAACCTTTCAATGATTCTTCCATGGATTAGATTGGTATCTACTCACTACACCTAGTGAGTATGCCACATCTGATCATGTACATATCAAGGCGTACATTATAAAATCCACTACTGAAGCATATGGCATTCTATTCATATGCTCTCTATCTAGAGGTGTTGTTGGACAATCCCTCTTTAAAAGAGAAATTTCATACCCTATTGGTAGATAGCCTTTCTTGGAATTCTGCATGCTGAACCATTTCAGCACAGTGTCAATGTACGTAGATTGAAATAATCCAAGTAACCTTTTAGATCTATCTCTATAAATCTTCATCCCCAGGATATAGGAAGCTTCTCTCAAATCTTTCATGAAGAATTATGATGAAAGCCAGATCTTTATTCTTTGCAATGCAGGAACATTATTTTCGATTAAGAGAATGTCATCCACGTACAATACTAGGAATACTATTACTGGACCATTAGCCCACTTGTATATGTAGGGCTCCTCTTCATTCTTAATGAAGCCATACATTTTGATTGTTCTATCAAATCATATGTTCCAGCTCCGAGATCCTTGCTTCAGTCCATAAATAGACCTCTAAAGCTTACACACCTTAGACTCATCTATAGATGTATAACCTTCAGGTTGTATCATATACACCTCTTCATCTAGCTCTTCATTCAGGAAAGCTATTTTCACATCCATCTATCAGATTTCATAGTCCAAATGGGCAGCAATGGCAAGCATTATCAAAATAGATTTGAGCACTGCCATAGGAGAGAACATCTCGTCATAGTCAATACCATAATATTGATGATACTCCTTGGCAACCAGATGGGCTTTATAGGTCTCCATCTTTTCGTCTGCGCCTTTTTTTCTTTTGAAGACCCACTTACACCCTATGGATTTTATCCCTTCAGATGGGTCAATCAATGTCCATACATCGTTGACCTTCATGGATTCCATCTCGAATTTCATGGCCTCAAGATATTTCTTAGAGTCGGATCTCTGCATTGCATCCATATAGATAATTGGATCCTGATCGTTCTCATTGAGTTTGATAGGATCCCCATCCTGGATTAGAAAATCATAGTATCTATCCGGTTGACATGATACTCTACCAGATCTCCTTAAAGATGCTTCTACAATGGGTTCTGGATATGATCTAATCAGATCCAGCTCAGGTTCAATAATTTGTATCCATTCTTCCACCTATCGTACTTCATCAAGTTCAACCTTGGAGGCATTAGTTCCTTCACCAAGAAACTTCTTTTCTAAAAAGACTGCCTTAAGATCGACAAACACTTTTTGCTCATCAGTAAGGTAGAAGTAGTATCCTTTGATTTCTTTTGGGTAACCTATAAAACTACACTTATCAGACCTAGGTCCAAGCTTGTCTGTCATCAAACATTTGACGTAAGCCGGACACCCCCAAACCCTAAGGTGTGAAAGCATTGGCTTACGCCCTGTCCATATTTCATATGGTGTTTCATTAATAGATTTACTCAGAACCCTATTTAGAATGTAACAAGCTGACTCGAGCGCATATCCCCATAGAAAGATTGGCAAACTAGTAAACTCCATCATGGATCGAACCATGTCTAACAGGATCCGATTTCTTCTTTCAAACACACCATTATATTGCGGTGTTCCAGGAGAAGTCCATTGGAAGAGAATCCCGTTCTCCCCAAGATATGTCAGAAACTCATTGAAAAGATACTCACCCCTTCGGTCAGATCAAAGAGTTTTAATACTCTTTCTAGTTTGCTTTTCTACCTCATTTCGAAATAGTTTGAATATTTCAAACGACTCCGACTTATGCTTCATTAAATAGACATACCCATAACTCGATAGATCGTCTGTGAAGGTTATGAAGTAGAAATATCCACCTCTGGCATTTGAGCTCATGGGTCCACATACATCCGAATGTACTAAACTCAAGAGTTCAATAGCTCGTTCATCTTTTCTAGTAAAAGGTGACTTGGTCATCTTACCAAGAAGATAGGACTCATAGGTCGGAAGTGACTCACAATCACTAACCTCAAAAAAAATTTTTTGAGCTAACCTGTTAATTCTATTCTTGCTAATATGACCTAGCCTATAGTGCCAAATGTAAACATCAAACACATCACTAATTCTAGAGCATTTACCAGAGAATTGAACCACGTTAATAGGCATAGAAAGTAAATAAATTTTATTATTTAATTGTCTAATCAAAATTATAACATCATTCAAAATGACATTACAAAATTTTTCTTTTATTGATATTTCAAAACCATTCATGGCCAAAAGGCCTACAAAAATGATATTCAATAAGAAAGTTGGACAATAATAACATTCATTAAGAATAATTTTATTTGAATTGATTACAAGGTTCATGATTCTTAAAGCTAGAATTGAAACTTGTCTTCTATCTCCAACATTTAGGAACCTCTCGCCTTGATCAAATCTCCTACTGATCTACAAGTCCTACATAGAATTACAAATATGATAAGGGCTTCCAGTATCTAATATCCAGACAGTAGAATCAAATAAGAAAAAATTATAAGATGTTATCATATAATTACCTTATCTAGCAACCACTTGCTTCTTCCTTGGCCTGTTTGGATCTAGGAAGGCAATGTACAGAGGATAGTTCCTCTTTCAGTGCCCCTACTTCTTGTAGAAGAAGCACTCTATCTGGCTCTGGTCAGGCTTGCACTTCTTAGTCTGATCCTGTGCAATCGTCCCAGCATATGGCCACACCTTCTTATTTTTCTTCTTCTTGTTCTTTTTTTCTTTGTTAAAGAATCAACGACTAGAAGAAGACCCTCCCACTACATTCACCGTCTCCTTATGGAGTTGATGATCCTTTTCAAAGTTCTACAGCAACTCCAACAAATCGTGGTAGTTCACTGCAGGCTTTGTCATTCTAAAATGAGTTAAAAAGGGGAGGAAGGACTTAGACAAAGAATTAAGGATCACATCCTTACCGAGCTGCTCGTATAGGGGAAAGCTCAACTTGCTAATGCTCTCAATCATCTCGATCATATACAATACATGATTGGTGACTGAGGTCCCATCCCTCATCTGAGCATTGAAAATGGCATAACTTGTTTTATGCCTTTCAATGTCGTTCGACATGCCAAAAGAGTCGTTCAACATTTGAAGCATTTCTTGAAGCATTTCTTATTGCTGGGCATTTTCAAACCTATGGCTGAACTCATCTTTCATTGCCACTAGCATTATACATCGAATGATGGTGCAGTCATTGAGCCACTTCAGATAAGTATCTTGAATCACTCTCCTAGCATTCGGGGTTAACTTCTCAAGTGCTCAATCTATTACCACATAAAGGATCCACTCATGCTCCAAGATGATTTTCAACTTACGATACCAGCTATCGTAATTGGATCCCATTAATTTATCATGGTCTAACAATGACCGAAGTGATAGGTTAGTGGCCATGTCTGCACAAAAAAAAAAAAACCTAACTAGTATATAAATTATTAATTCTAAAGACTTGGACTTCAGTCTAAAGGTCCTCCCACTATTTTATATAAATTGGTAGCCTCTACCTCCAATTCGAGGAATTACTCTAATTTCTTAGTGGATACTAGAATCCACATAGACTACACATGAGTTCAACTTTGGTTGATCAACCCATGTGCACCTATGGGTAGATTCAAAATCAATTATTTCTCTAAACAACTTTTAGTAATATTGATTTTGCCCCATAGACCTAATCAATAGGCTTTGGTCTCTACTGAAAAGGTTCGGTTAGGTCCAATCATTAACATGACCATATTTGATCTTGTCTAACTAATAAATGATCAGGCCCGACTTTGGTAGGCCAACCTAACTACCATCAAAAAGACTTAACCAAATTATCATTTTATGAATGATAATTTCATTAGTCAATAATCACCAGGCCTTTAGACCTCCAATGATCATTATACTAATGAACCCATTATCATTCAACTTAATGGGAGGCTATGATTTAGTTATCTATATAACTATTTCATTTTTAAGGATCTAATAATTTTAGAGAATTTAGTTAATCAATTTAAGAAAATTTAGTGAGCCAATTTCAATCCTTCCACTGACTTCATCAAGTCAAAAAAAAGATCTAATCTAAGCTGGCATTAGAAGCACCTAAATCAGTCAGACTAATTTACCTAATAGACATGGGTGAGCCCCAATCACTAAGTGATCTAATCAAAATCTAACTCACCAAGATGGCCATGTAAGCGAGATCAGTGGAAAGGATATGCCATTAACTCATCAAAGATCGAATCAGTGCGAGTAGCTCCCAATTAAAAATCACTGGTCAAACTGCCTAACTTACCTTAGACACCATTCACTTCATTAGTTTTAATTTGACCAACCTAGTAATTTTGGATTCAACCGCATAGCCTTGAATCAAGTCCATTTGGTCTTTGTTAAAGGCATGAACTTGACCAACTATAACTATTATAATTGAATCTATAGAGTCTTTGACCTAATCTAAATTAACATTTAATTAGATTTAATCAATTACTCTAAATTAGTCCATCTTTTAACTAATCTTAGATCTAACCCAATTTATGGACCTAATTCAGCTAACCCAATAACCCACAAGTTTATGATTAATGATTTAGAGTCTTAATTCATAATTTTAGACACTAAATCATTATACTTAATCTTTAATTAAGTTTACGGGCTAAGGGTTAGGGTTTGGCATTTCAAAATAATTTTTAATTTTAAAAGATTCTTTACAACTTAGCATTGTTCACTAATTGAGTCAACTCATCAAATTGTCTCAATTCATAAATAATACTAGTTGTAGGGTTTAATCTAAAACTATGTACACTACATAATCAAGAAATCATGAATCAAACTTTATCTAATTATGCATTTATGATCATAAATCAGATTAAAATCTAATATAATTAGATCATAAAAATATTAAATCAAATCTAGTAATTTCATGATTAATGATATAGATCTGCAACGTACCAGGATAACCTTTTTACTATAGGAGGTAAATCCTACAGCAGGATAACCTACAGTCCGTGCGATCTAAATTTTAATTTTTTAGATCTAATTATTCTAATTATTAGATCAATATTTAGATCAAATCTAAATTATTAATCTAAATATACAAGCATATCATGTTTAAAGAACCTTGCTCTGATACCAATTGAAGGAAATAGTGCAGAATTTGCTATGCTACTTTCAAAAATTTTTCAAAAATAGCAATGATCCAGCAAAAAATAATTAATCTAATTAATTATCTACTGATCACATCAGATTATTTAATCCTACATAATATCATCTAAATATAATATGTATGCATATATCAATAGATCTGCAAAATAAAACTATGTTGTGAACTATTTACTACGTCTACGTGTTCAGAATATAATATCTTTTTATAGGTAGTTGATGAAGAAAATAGTGCAGGGTTTGCTATGCTACTGTCAAAAAATATTTCAAAAATAGCAATGATGCAATAGAAAATAATTAATCTAATTAATTTTCTACTGATCATATTAGATTATTTAACCCTACATATTAGGATCTAAACATAATATGCATGCATACATCAATAGATCTAAAAATAAAACTATGTAATAAACTATTTACTACATCTACATATTCATAATATAATATCTTTTTATGGATAGTCGATCATCGTAATCTGAGTTCATCGGATAATGCTCTGGTATCACGTCACAGCTGCATATATGTTCGACCTCTACGATTGGTCCACACGAAGCTCCTGATTTCGATCAGCCCCACTGGAGTGCTAGCTCCTCACCAGAGCCTTCGATGGCTGATCATGATTGATCCGATCATATCTAAAAATAGAATATCCTTAGAGGTGAAAATCATAAGAGAAGAGAGGCATGAGGGAAAAATAAAGTGTTGCAGGATCCTATTCACCTTTACTCTGAGATTTTTTTCGTCCAGAACTAATGCTCAAATACTTTAAAACTTTTACCACATAATGCTAACCCCTTCTACTACATGCACAAAAATTCTCATAATTTATTGATGTGAATACCATAGGAAAACCATATGGAAAATGATAAGGGTCGAGTGGTTGAGAGGTTTTAACCACTCACTTGATTTCAAAAATCAAATGAGCCTCTTATCCTTATCCAACGCCCCCTCCCTTATGTTTAACATGCAGAAGGACTCTCCTTCTGCATGTGCATATTTTTATTTCTCTAAAAAATATTCGATAAATAAAAGGGAGGGCGTGGGAAGTAGAGTGAAAAAGTCAAAAATGGTGGGTGCATGGGAGAAATTGAATTCAAACTTCATTTAACTTGGTCCTAATTGGTTTCAACCAAACCAATTAATCTAGACCCAATTAAACTAGGTTAAACCCAACCAAATTAAGCTTAGCCTAATCTAATAAAATTTTAATCAAATTAGAAATTAATTAGATCTAGGTCCTGATCAAATCAAGGTCAAAACTTCCATAGCGATTAGGTCATCTCATGACCTGATCGGGTCAAATCCAATCGAATCAAATTCAATCGAACTTAATTGAATCCTCATCACTTAATCAAATTGAGCTAATCAATAATCAAATTGCTAATTAATCCTCCAAAAATATCTGAGTCCAAATCGAATGGGTTACTGGGCAATAGAGTTCTATCAACATGAAACTCTTGAAGAGTCCTAAACTAGTGGGACTCTTGAACCTAGTATTCCAAATGAATCGAACTTACGATCATAGAGTCCCAAACTAGTGGAACTCTTGATCAAAGAGTTTCAGATGAGTAAGACTCAGAGTCCTAGTCCAGTAGGACTTTTGATCATAGAGTTCTAGTCCAATGGGACTCTTGACCATAGTATTCTAGATTATTAGGACTCATGATCAGAGAGCCCTAGACAAGTAGGACTCAGAGTATCAATCCAGTGAAACTCTTGGTCACAGAGTTCCAGTCTAGTGGGACTCTTGATCATAGAGTTTCAGACCAATGGGACTCTAGATCAACCATCAGATCAGGTAGGAACTCCTAATGTGTATGATCCCGTAGGTCCGAACCTAAGTCGGTAGCACTGAAACCAATTTCTATACTAATCGAAGTGACCATCCAGCAATGGTATCCGACATTCGAATAGGTCAAATAATCATAATTGCAACATTCAGAACCTACGCGAATATGATTACCGTATAATTCATCCCTATGATCTCTATGTAATAGATGACTCAGGGTTAGACTGTCAACCTTACAAAATACATCCATATCATGTTTCAAAGCAATTAGTCCCATAACTCCTCACTAAGACTACCTTAGCTAAGGTTTTGCTAAATTGAAACACAATTGAACACAGCTCCTAAAATCAGGAGTGGTCAATCCCATCTTGGTACACGCATCGATTTTACAAGTACTTGACTGTGCCTAGAAACCTTCCGTCATTGAATTAGAAATTCAGATAGTCCAGCACTAAAATACAGTGAATTGCTTGGAAGTCACCATGATGATTTCAAGTCAGAGGGACATTTATACCCATATTCCATCGAAGCTAATCTTGATAGGAGAAAAGCCCTAAAATTGGTCACATTCAGTGCAAATGTATCCATACATCTCACTTGCATGCCGTATCAGTGTCTCAACACTCCTTAGTTATAAGGATAATCAATCTATATGGCACACAATAATCTATACTTGATAAATATTGTCATCCTAAGTAACAACGTATCATTTGGTCGTGAACTATTTAAGGACTAAATGACAAATCCTTCTTTGCCGAATCTAGATAGTCCTAAGGACTTCATCACAATACAAGAGTTTATTAGAAGACAATAGAATTTATGATGAAAAATGCTAAAATAATTTTTATTAATTTATAATTCATATATAATTACAAATATATTGCTCAACCATCAACAGACTAATGATTGGCTATGGGACACATTCCCAACAATCTTTCGCTTGGACTAAAGCCAATCGATGCAGTATCTAATACCTATCTTCGACTTAAAGTCGTCGAACTTCTTCACCACAACAGCTTTAGTGAATGGGTTGGTCAGGTTCTTCTTCTCATCGATCTTCTGAAGATCGATGTCACCTCGATCTATAATCTCTCGAACAAGATGGTAGTGGAGCAGAATATGCTTCATCCGTTGGTGTGCCTTTGGTTCCTTCGCCTGAGCAATGGCTCCAGAGCTATCGCAATAGAGCAGAACTAGACCATCAAGGGAGGGTACTACTCTAAGCTTAATGATAAATTTTCTTAGCCACACCACTTCTTTGACAGCATCTGATGTAGCGACATACTCCACCTCACAAACTAAATCGGCCACGGTGTGCTGTTTGAAACTCTTCCAACAGACGGCCTCACCATTAAGGATAAATATATCCCGACACACTCTTGCTATCATCATGATCAGAGTGGAAACTAGAGTCTGTGAACCCCACAAGTTTTAAGTCTGATTCACCATATACAAGCCACTGGTCCTTAGTATTTTTTAAATACTTTAGGATGGTTTTAACAACCTTCCAATGATTCTTTCCTGGATTAGATTGGTATCTACTCACTACACCTAGTGAGTATGCCATATCTGATCGCGTACATATCATGGTGTATATTTAGAATCCACTACTGAAGTATATGGTATTCTATTCATACGCTCTCTGTCTAGAGGTGTTGTTGGACAATCTCTCTTTAAAAAAGAAATTCCATGGCCTATCAGTAGATAGCCTTTCTTAGAATTTTTCATGCTGAACTGTTTCAATATAGTGTCAATGTACATGGACTAGGACAATCCAAGCAACCTTTTAGATCTATTTCTATAGATCTTCATCCCTAAGATGTAGAAAGCTTCTTCTAGATCTTTCATGGAGAACTGTGATGATAGCTAGATCTTTATTTCTTATAATACAGGAACATCAATCCCAATTAAGAGAATATCATCCACGTACAATACTAGGAATACTATTGCCGGACCATTAGCCCATTTGTATATGCAGGGCTCCTCTCCGTTCTTAACGAAGCCGTACGTTTTGATTGTTCTATCAAATTATATGTTCCAACTTCGAAATGCTTGCTTCAGTCCATAAATAGACCTCTGAAGCTCACATACCTTAGACTCATCTATGGGCATAAAATCTTCAGATTGTATCATATACACCTCTTCATCCAGCTCTCTATTCAAAAAAGCTGTTTTCACATTCTTCTGCTAGATTTCATAGTCCAAATGGACAGCTATGGCAAGCATTATCAGAATGAATTTGAACATTGCCATCGGAGAGAACGTCTCATCATAGTCAATACCATAATGTTGACGATACCCTTTAGCAATCAAATGGGCTATATAGGTCTCCATCTTTTCGTCTGCACTTATTTTTCTTTTGAAGATCCACTTACATCCTATGAATTTTACCCTTTCAGATGGGTCAACCAATGTCCATACATCATTGACCTTCATGGATTTCATCTCGAATTTCATGGCTTCAAGCCATTTCTTAGAGTCGGATCTTTGCATTACATCCATATAGATGATTGGGTCCTGATCATTCTCATCGAGTTCGATAGGATCCTCGTCCTGGATCAGAAAATAATAGTATTTATTCGATTGATGTGGTACTCTACCAGATCTCCTTAAGGATGCTTCTACAATGGGTTCTAGGTCTGATCTAATCAGATCCAGCTCAGGTTCAACAACTTGTGTCCGTTCTTCCACCTATTCTACTTCATCAAATTCGATCTTGGAGGCATTAGTTCCTTCACCAAGAAACTCCTTCTCTAAAAAGACTGCTTTAAGGCTGACAAACACTTTTTGCTCATCAGCAAGGTAGAAGTAGTACCCTTTGATTTTTTTTGGATAACCTATAAAACTACACTTATCAGACCTAGGTCCAAGCTTGTCTATTATCAAACATTTGACGTAAGCAGGACACCCCCAAATCCTAAGGTGTGAAAGCATTGGCTTATGCCCTGTCCATATTTCATATGGTATTTTATTAATAGATTTACTCGAAACCCTATTTAGAATGTAATAAGCTGACTTGAGCGCATATCCCCATAGAAAGATCGACAAACCAGCAAACTCCATCATGGATTGAACTATGTCCAATAAGATCTGATTTCTCCTTTCAAACACATCATTATGTTGTGGTGTTCTAGGAGGGATCCATTGGGAGAGAATCTCGTTCTCCTCAAGATATATCAAAAACTTATTGAAAAGGTACTCACCCTCTCGGTAAGATTGAAGAGTTTGAATACTCTTCCCAATTTGCTTTTCTACCTCATTTCGAAATAGTTTGAACATTTCAAACGACTCTGACTTATGCTTTATTAAATAGACATACCCATACCTTGATAGATCGTCTGTGAAGGTTATGAAGTAGAAATATCCACCTCTGACACTTAAGCTCATGGGTCCACATACATTCGAAAGTACTAAACTCAAGAGTTTAGTGGCCCGTTCACCTTTTTCAGTAAAAGGTGACTTGGCATCTTATCAAGAAGACAGAACTCACAGATTGAAAGTGACTCACAATCACTAAGCTCAAGAATTCCTTCTTGAGCTAATAAGTTAATTCTATTCTTGCTAATATAACCTAGCCTACGTGCCAAAGGTAGACATCAGACACATCACTAATTCTAGGGCATTTATTGGAGGATTGAACCATATTAACAGGCATAGAAAGTAAATAAATTCCATTATTCAATTATCTAATCAAAATTGTAACACCATTCAAAATGATATTACAAAAAAAAAATTTATTGATATTTCAAAACCATTCATGTCCAAAAGGCCTACAGAAATGACATTCAATAAGAAAGTTAGACAGTAATGACATTCATTAAGAATAACTTTATTTGAATTGATTACAAGGTTCATGATTCCTAAAGCTAGAATTGGAACTTATCTTCCATCTCCAACATTCAAGAACCTCTCACCTTGATCAAATCTCCTACTGATCTATAAGCCCTACATAGAATTACAAATATGATAAGAGCTTCCAGTATCTAATACCCAGGTAGTAGAATCAAATAAGAAAAAATTATAAGGTGTTATCATATAATTATCTTGCCCAACAACCACTTGCTTCTTCCTCGGCCTGTTTGGATCCAGGGAGGCAATGTACAAAAGATAATTTCTCTTTCAGTGCCCCCTGCTTTTTGTAGAAGAAGCACTCTACCTAGCTCTGGTCGGGCTTGCGCTTCTTGATCTGACCCTGTGCAGCTATCCCAGCATGCAGCCACATCTTTTTATTTTTCTTCTTCTTATTCTTCTTTCCTTTCTTAAAGGGTCAACGACCAAAAGAAGATCCTTCCACTACATTCACCATCTCCTTGTGGAGTTGGTGATCCTTCTCAAAGTTCTACAGCAACCCCAACAAGCCATGGTAGTTCACTGCAAGCTTTGTCATTCTAAAATGAGTTAGGAAGGAGAGAAAGGGGAGGAAGGACTTAGGCAAAGAATTAAGGATCGCATCCTTATCGAGCTACTCGTATAGAAAAAAGCCCGACTTGCTAAGACACTCAATCATCTCGATCATGTATAATACATGATCGGTGATTGAGGCCCCATCCCTCATCTGAGTGTTGAAAATGGCACAACTTGTTTTATGCCTTTCAACATCGTCTGGCATGCCAAAAGAGTTGTTCAATATTTGAAGCATCTTCTGTGGCTGGGGATTTTCAAACCTATGGCTGAACTCGTCATTCATTGCCGTCAGCTTTATACATCGAATGGTGGTGCGGTCATTGAGCCACTTTAGATAAATGTCTCGGACCACTCTCCTAGCGTTTGGGGCTGGCTCCTTAGGTGCTCGATCCATTACCATATAAAGGATCCGTTCATGCTCCAAGATGATTTTCAACTTATGATACCAGCTGATAGGAACGCGATGTTGTTGTTAAGACATCGTATTTATCAGTTTAATCCAACTTTTTAAAATAATTAAAAATGCATAGATAGCAATGAATCGGGTCGAATCCACAGGGAAGGTAGTATTTTAGATTAGAAATCTTTGATTTTAAAAAAAAAAAAAAAGAAGAAGAGTTTTGGGAATCAAAAGTGAAGTCGGAAAATTAAAAAATGAAAATTAAAAGGTGCAGGAATTTAAACTTGGTACTAAGATCTATTAGTTAGATCTTAGCATCTACTTGCAAAGCAATAATTTAAAGTACAGAAATTAAATTATAATAAAAATAAAAAGTAAGAAATTAAAGTATAAAAAATAAAATTTTTATTAATTAAAATTTTAAAATTTAAATACATAAAATTTAAAAAGAATAAAATAGCTTGATCTCTGATCTTGGATCGGCATTGGCAGAAAGATGGTGTAGAAGCTCGGCTCTTCTTCTCGGCACCCATTGCTTCGAAGCAGCCTTTAACCCATAGCCTGGCTTCGCCCTGTACCAAAGCTTCACCTTGATCGGAGATATTGATTTTTGGAGGCCTGGGGTCCTTTTTATAGAGCTAGGAGGGCTGGATAAGTTTGCTTCTAAAGGCAATGTGGGACTAATGGCCTTTGCAATCATCAAAATATAAAAGAAATTTGAGTAAAATTTGAATCAAAATAGCTCTGATATGATCTCTGATAAATTTGATAAAATCCAACCGTTCAACAGGAATCCAACGGTCCAAAAATCATCAAAATCGGATGCAGATCAGCCCAGATCAGGTCGGATTAATTTTTGGCCGTTGGATCACGCTTGATGGAGGAAATCTGGCCGCAAATCATGCGCCTGAGAGTTTGATCGCCGTCGGGAGCTTTCTGGACCGTCGGATCATCGCCTGGATCGAGCGCTGCCATCCGATGGTGATCCGCGTGATGTCTGCAGCTGAATCAAAATTCGGAAAGCAACCACAGCCGTCCGATCCTGACCGCAAACAACCACATCCGTCCGATCGCGCAATCACTGTTCCCATGGACCGCGTGGACCGGCCGCACCGCACACCGCAACCAATCAGCACCTCTGTTGCCGAGCAAAAAGACTAAATTACCCTTGTGAGCCACGATAAATTTCTGTAGACCCTTTAGGGGTCTAGGTCCACCACGTGGCAAGCTCTGATTCGCCGAATTTTGCTGAGCTGGCGGTCCATGCCTGGATCGTGGACCGGCTGATGGCTTCAATGGCTGAGTCGGCTTTGATGGCTTGGCTTGGCTTGGTGGCTCGGCTTGGCTCGGTGGCTCGGCTTGCGGAGCCGGCTGAGCCATTTTCTTTTTTTATTTAATTTTTATTTATTTTATATTTTTAAAAATTCATATCTTTTCCATTTTAGCTCTGTTTTACTTAAAATTTATTTTGTTGTGATCAAAAAAATGAGCTCTTTCTATTGATAATAAAATTTTATTTTTTAATTTTTATTAATTTTTATTATTTTTTAATTAATTTTTTAATTAATAAAAATATGAATTTTTTAAAAATTATATATAAATTGATTATTAATTCTTAAAAATTAATATAAATTAATTAATAAATTAATACTTTTATTGATGAATTTATGATGCTTATCACACCCCCCAACTTAAGCTTTGCTCATCCTCGAGTAAAGAAAGAATTTAGTTTTAAATACCTTTTAACTTTAGAGTTTCGAATTTTACCTAAGCAATTTTCAAAATGGCCATTGATATTCAGTAGAGCTTAAATGAGATATATCATTGGGGTATTAATACTTATCAATAGAAAAATTAAGTAAAGAACATTAAATTTTTCAGAACTTTTTCTAAATTATCCTACCTTTTATCTCTGATTTGTCTAAACTTTCATATAGGCAGGTGTATTGCTACTTCCATCCTTCATTTATTAATTTTTATTTTCACATTGTCCACTTTTTGATGCGAATATCATTGCTTACTTAGGCAACGGGACCCGGTTACTTGGTGGGAAACCAATATTTTTTTTTTAACGTTGTACCACTATTGAGTGTCTTAACTCCTTAAGCTTTCTATTTGATCCATGTAGCGAGTCTTGGGCCAATGACTCTCCAAACCAGTTGGCTTTAGGGCACTAGGTATAGAATACCCCTCGGGCTTACTAGCTCGAATCAAATAGGCTACGAGTTAAGACTAGCTTTACAACGAGCTTCTTTGCCCTTCCCATCCTTTTGATGCGAAAACTCAATGCTTGCTTAGGCAAAGAGGCCCGGTTACTCAGTGAGAAGTACTTGAAAACTATTTTATTAAAATAAATTTTTTATATGAAGAAATGTATAGTTACCCTACACAAGCCTATAAAAAGTAGACTTTTCTTTGATGCTAGTAGAAATAATTAGAAATGCTCCAAGAAAAAAAAATTTATATTCTGGACTTAACTCTTTATTGAATTTTCTTAATACTTGATTCCTTAATATCTCACAGATTCTCTGATCTGTGTATCAATTTTCTTTTTAAAAATGCTTAGTTTTATTTGATTCTTAAGCATAATCAAGTATCTAAATACTAAATACTAACTTTTTCGAGGACTTAAAATTTTAAAAAAAAATTTATTTTTTTCTTCCCCCAACTTAATCGACATTGTCCTCAATGGAGAAGAAAAAATAAAGGATGTAATAAAGAACATGGAAGAATACACCTAACTCAGTATATTTTT
This sequence comes from Cocos nucifera, assembly GCA_006176705.1. Lineage (NCBI taxonomy): Eukaryota > Viridiplantae > Streptophyta > Magnoliopsida > Arecales > Arecaceae > Cocos > Cocos nucifera. The sequence continues at coordinate 177,248 of QRFJ01000872.1, forward strand.
TTTTTTGGTCCAGCACATGCCTTTGAAAATTTGAGCTCTCCCTCCAACTTATTCAAATTATTCTAAAAAGAAAATAAACTTAAAAGATAAATTAGATAAAAACTAAATATTGGGTTGCCTCCCAATAAGCGCTAAGTTTACCGTCTTCAGCCAGACACAATGCAGCTCACTATCCTATGTCGAATATTGGATTGACAAATTTCAATGGTTTTGGATTGCCAATCTCAGAAAGTTGATTTATAATCCCATTATTGATATAATCTTTATTAATTTTAAGGATATAATTTGTGACTCCATTCTCAGACCCATGTTTATTAAGAATTTCTCCTATTTGTTCTTCTAAAATGCTCATGAATGGAGTTTTAGGAGTTAAGTTTGATTCAATGGATGCTGGAATGGTGACTAGAGGCGGTTTTAATTCTGGAGGTAAATTAATGTGATCTTGCTTAAACAACTCCATTGACATTTCATTACATGCCTCTTGATTTTTATAAGAAGAACCAGCTTCTAGGGTTGAAGGAAATAGGACATTAGGTTTATAAGTCTCGGGTAAATCATCTATTCTCTTTTTCCTTTTTTCTATCTTATTAAAACTAGAACTAGCATCAGTACTAATTCTTGGCTTGGGTTCTTCTATATGGTTAGTCTCAGTACTAACCAGTTTCTCTAAATTTTCATTTTGGCTAGCATCAGTACTAGCCTCTCTCACCTAGTCTTGGTATGGGTCCATAAGAATCCTATAGCTTTTAAGTTCAGGAATTACTTTGGCATTCTCAAATTGGAGATTCTTAGATGAAACATTAGATTGATAATTTAATCTAGGTGGTTGGTAGTCATTAGGTGGGTTGTTTGAAATTGGTAGGTTCGGTAGTTGATCTAGTTCTCTCCTCATGTTAGACTCAACTAATTATCCTATTTGAGCTTCTAGTCTGGCGATAGATTGCTGTTGAGTTAGAATTAATTATTGAAGTTGGTTAAATCTATCATCAGCTAGATTGGTCTGTTGAGGAGGTGGGTATGAAGGCTAATTATAATATTTAAATCTATCATCAGCTAGATTGGTCTGTTGAGGAGGTGGGTATGAAGGCTGATTATAATATGATGGCTGGTTAAACTGACTAGGCTGACCATTATTATAAGCATAATTTTGATAATTTTGCTCAAATAAAATTTGGGTCTGAGCCTGAGTCTGTTGGGATGTCCAAGAAAAATTAAAGTTACTCCAATCTGAATTATATGAATTTGAAAATGAATCATTAATCAATTTGGAGTATCCTTGAGCAGCTTGAACTTGTTCTTGGATAAAATATGGAAACTGTGCAGTCATAGGACATTCACTTACATGATGGGTTGGACTAGCACAGTTTGAATAAGTCTCCTGATAATTAGAAGATGATGTGAATTGTGTAGGAGATTGTTGACCTAGGGTTAGGAGTTGATCTATTTTCTGAGCAAGAAGGTCAACTTTACCTAATTTTTGGACTATTAGGTTCAGATTAGCCATTTGATTATTATGGTTGGGTTCAACTAGATCAGGTAAAGTAATTTTCTACCATATATGTATTAATGCAACCCTAACGTATTGTTCAAATAAAAATTTTAGAATTTTTTTATTTTTATTATTTTTTTATTATAAATTATTTTTTTTATTTATTAATTTTAATTTAATTTAATTTAATTTAATTATTATTTTTAATATTTTTTTAGTTAGTTTAATTTAATTTTTATTTTATTTTATTTTATTTTTAAAGGAGTAAGAAGAAGAAAGAAAGAAGAGTTCTAAAGAAGAGGTCCTAAGGAGTCCTAGAATTAAGAAGAAAGAGAAGAATTAGGTTTAATTAGGTTTGATGTTGGTTAGCAATCAAGTTGGTCAATCAATCCTGACTAAGGGTTATCCTAGATCTAGATAGCTCCTAACTGCCAAGGTCACCTTCAAGCCCTCCAAGTATAGGATTAGCCAATCAACTAGCCAGGTAAGTGTAAGGTCGGTGGGAGTCCCCCCGTTGCTTGCCTTAGACACCAATTGTGCTTGGCCAGGTAAGCGAACGAAACCAATTAAAAACCACCTTCCTTCGGGCCCAGTCGTCCCTGAACCACTTTCCTAGTCACCAGTCAAGTTGACTTATCCTAACCCAGTTCAACTCTTAGGATTCCTTGTCCTATTGAGCTCGAATTCCTAGGGTTGATGTCTAATTGATTTTAATTTTAAAGGCTTAGGTCAATGTAGGATGCTGGTTGATTATTTGTGGGCTAAGGAAGGGTGATCAAATCCTCCACCTTATCTTATTTAATTAGGTATTGCCCTTAATTTGATTTAATATGAATATGCACGAAAAAAAAAAATCAATCAAAGGGTTTTATGCAATTTAAACTAGATGCATGTAACTAATTGTATTCTGAAAGGCTTACCTTATCTCCAGCAATCACCAAAAAAAATAAAAATAAAAATAAAAATAAAACTAATATGATGCATGCTCTAAGCAGTTAGGGTTTCTAATCTTATCATGAGGCTTTTAATTAGGTTTAAATGGATATTTTTTTAAATTAATTTAAAAGTAAAATAAATAAATAAATAAATAAAAAGGAAAGAGGACTAGGGTTAGGAATTGATCTCACCAAAATTTGATTTTGTTTGTGCTTTCTTCATTTTCTCTTTTTTTTCTACAAAATAAATAAAAAAAATTAGTAAGCAATATTAAAAAAATAATTAATTTATAAAAAAAATCAAAGAAATCAAAGAAAAAAAATTTAGCATCTATTCCTTCCCCGGCAACGGCGCCAAAAACTTGATAGGAATGCGATGTTGTCGTTAAGACACCGTGTTTATCAGTTTAAATCCAACTCTGACTTTTTAAAATTAATTAAAAATGCGTAGATAGCAGTAGTGAGTCGGGTCGAATCCACAGAGGAAGGTAGTATTTTAGATTTCTAAAATCTTTGATTTTTATTTTTTTTAAAGAAAAAAAAAAGTTATTGGGATCAAAAGTGAAGTCGAAAAATAAAAAAAAGAGTTTTTGAAAATTAAAAAAAAATAGGTGCAGGAATTTAAACTTTGAGTACTAAGATCTATTAGTTTAGATCTTAGCATCTACTTGCAAAGCAATAATTTAAAGTGCAGAAATTAAATTGCAATAAAAATAAAAAGTAAAAAATTAAAGTGCAAAAAATGAAAATTTCTTTATTAAATTTAAAACTCAGATGCAGAATTTAAATACAAGAAATTAAATACAATTCAGAATTTAAAAAGAAATTAAAATAGAGAAAACTAGATCTGGAGATCTTGGATCGGCGTATTGGCATGAAAGATGGTGTAGAAGACTCGGCTCTTCTTCTCGGCACTCGTTGCTTCGAAGCAGCCTTCTAACCCATAGCCTTGGCTTCGCATCCTGTACCAAAGCTTCACCTTGATCCCGAGATCTTGATTTCAAGAGGCCTTAGAGATCCTTTTTATAGAGCTAGGAGGGCTTGGATATTTTTTTCTAAAAGGCAATGTGGGACTAATAGGCCTTTGTAATCATCAAAATATAAAAGAATTTGGAGTAAAATTTGAATCAAAATAGCTCTGATACGATCTCTAATAAATCTTGATAAAATCCAGCCGTTCAACAGGAATTCAACGGTCCAAAAATCATCAAAATCGGATGCAGTATCAGGCCTAGATCAAGGTCGGATTAATTTCTGGCCGTTGGATCGCGCTTGATGGAGGAAAATCTGGCCGCAAATCATGCACGCCTGAGAGTTTGATCGCCGTCGGGAGCTTTCTGGACCGTCGGATCATCACCTGGATCGAGCGCTGCCGTCCGATGGCGATCTGCGTGATGTCTACAGCTGAATAAAATTCAGAAGCAACCACAACCGTCCGATCCAGACCGCAAACAACCACATCCGTTCGATCGCGCAATCACTGTTCCCATGGACCGCGTGCACCGGCCGCACCACACACCGCAGCCAATCAGCACCTTCTGTTATCCGAGTGAAATGACCAGATTACCCTTGTGAGCCGCGATAAATTTCTGTAGACCCTTTAAGGGTCTAGGTCCACCACGTGGCAAGCTCTGATTCACCGGATTTTGCTTAGCTGGCGATCCACGCCTGGTTCGTGGACCGGCTGATGGCTTCAACGGCTGAGTCGGCTTTGATGGCTTGGCTTGGCTTGGTCGCTCGGCTTAGCTTGGTGGCTCGGCTTACGAAGCCGGCTGAGCCGTTTTCTTTTTTTATTTAATTTTTATTTATTTTATATTTTTAAAAATTTATATCTTTTCCATTTTAGCTCCGTTTTACTTGAAATTTATTTCGTTGTGATTAGAAAAATGAGCTCTTTCTATTGATAATAAAAATTTTATTTTTTAATTTTTATTAATTTTTATTATTTTTTAATTAATTTTTTAATTAATAAAAATATGAATTTTTTAAAAATTATATATAAATTGATTAATAATTTTTAAAAATTAATATAAATTAATTAATAAATTAATACTTTTATTGATGAATTTATGATGCTTATCATCAGCTATCGTAGTTGGATCCCATTATTTATCATGGTCTAACAATGACTAGAGCGATAGATTAGTAGCCATGTCTGCACAAAAAGAAAAATCAAACCAAATTAGTATATGAATTATTAATCCTAAAGACTTGGACTTCAGTCTAAAAGTTCTCTTACTATTTTATACGAATTAATAACCTCTACCTCTAATTCGAGAAATTACTCTAACTTCTTAGTGGGTATTAGAATCCACATAGACTACACATGAGCCCAACTTTGGTTGGTCAACCCATGTGCACCTATGGGTAGATTCAAAATCAATTATTTCTCTAAATAACTTCAAGTAACATTGATTTTGCCCCATAAACCTAATCACTAGGCTTTGGCCTCCACTGAAAAAAGGTTCGGTTAGGTCCAACCATTAACATCACCACATTTGGTCCTATCTAACCAATAAATGATCAGATCCGACTTTGGTCAGCCAACCTAACCACCATCAAAAAGACTTAACCAAATTATCATTTTATGAATGATAATTTCATTAGTTAATAATCATCAGGCCTTTGGGCCTCCAATGATCATTATACTAATAAACCCATTATCACTCAACTTAATGGGAGGCTATGATTTAGTTATCTATATAACTATTTCATTTTTAAGGATCTAATAATTTTAGAGAATTTAGTTAACTAATTTAAGAAAATTCAGTGAGCCAATTTTAATCCTTCCACTGACTTCATCAAGTCAGAAAAGAATCTAATCTAAGCTGGCATTAGGAGCACCTAAATCAGTCAGACTGATTTACCTAATAGACATGGGTGAGCCCGAATCACCAAGTGATCTAATTAAAATCTAACTCACCAGAATGGCCAGGTAAGCAAGATCAGTGGAAGGGATATGCCATTAACTCGTCAAAGATCGAATCAATGCGAGTAGCTCCCAATTAAAAACCACTGGTCAAACTACCAAACTTACCTTAGACACAATCCGGTTCATTAGTTTTAATTTGACTAACCTAGTAATTATTAAAGGCATAGACTTGATCATTTGGTTCTTATTAATTTGAATCAAATCCATTTGGTTCTTATTAAAGGCATAGACTTGACCAACTACAACTATTATAATTAAGTCTATAGAGTCCTTGACCTAATCTAAATTAATATTTAATTAGATTTGATCAATTACTCTAAATTAGTCTATCTTTTAACTAACCTTAAGTCTAACCCAATTTATGGACCTAATTCAGCTAACCCAATAATCCATAAGTTTATGATTAATGACTTAGAATTTTAATTCATAATTCTAGATACTAAATCATTATACTTAATTTTTAATTAAGTTTATGGGTTGAGGGTTAGGATTCGATATTTTGAAAATATTTTTAATTTTGAAAGGTTCTTTATAACTTAGCATTATTCACAAATTAAGTCGACTCATTTCAAAATTAAATCATCTCAATTCACAAACAACACTAGTTATAGGGCTAAATCTGAAACTATGTACACTACATAATCATGAAATCATGAATCAAACTTTATCTAATTATGCATTCATGATCATAAATTAGATTAAAGCCTAATCTAATTAAATCATAAAAATATTAGATCAAATCTAATAATTTAATGATTAATGATATAGATCAGCAACGTATCAGGACAACCTTTTCACTTTAGGGAGTAAACCCAATAGTAGGATAACCTGCAATCCATGCGATTTAGATTTTAATTTTTTAGATCTAATTACTCTAATTATTAGATCAATATTTAGATCAAATTTAAATTATTAATCTAAATATGCAAGCATATCATGTTTAAAGAATCTTTCTTTGATACCAATTGAAGAAAATGGTGTAGGATTTACTATGCTACTTTCAAAAAATATTTCAAAAATAGTAATGATGTAGCAAAAAATAATTAATCTAATTAATTATATACTAATTGTATCAGATTATTTAACCCTACACATTAGGATCTAAATATAATATGCATGCATACATTAATAGATCTAAAAATAAAACTATGTAATAAACTATTTACTATATCTACGTATTCAGAATATAATATCTTTTCGTAGGTAGTCGATCACCATAATCTGAGTCCATCAAATAATGCTCTAGTATCATGTCATAGCCACACATATGTTCAGCCTCTATGGTTGGTCCATATGAAGCTTCTAGTCCCGATCAGCCCCACTGGAGTACTAGCTCCTCGTCGAAACCTTCGATGGTTGATCATGATCGATCTGATTGATCATATATTTTATGATTTCTTAGATATTTTAAAAAATAAAAATATAAACATAAATATTAAAGGATGATGAAGATGTGTTACAAATTTGGTGGTGATCCGATGCTCACAGCACTCGATCTCTCCATCCGAACTCAGATTCCCAAATCTAGGATTTCACTCGGCCCAAAAACCCTGACACACAAAAAATTCTATCACGCCCTCTCTATATGGAGTTTTTCCATGAAATAAGTTTTATGGAAAGATAACTTTTAGATCTATAATCCTTATTTAGATTATATCTAAAAATAGGATATTCTTAGAGGTGAAAATCATAAGAGAAGAGAGGCATGAGGGAAAAGTAAAGTGCTGCAGGATCTTATTTACCTTCACTCTAAGATTTTTTTTGCCCAGAACTAATGCGTAAATACTCTAAAATTTTTACCACATAATGCTAACCCCTTCTACTACACACACAAAAATTCTCATAATTTATTAATGTGAATACCATTGAAAAACTACATGGAACATGATAAGGGTCGAGTGGTTGAGAGGTTTTAACCACTCATTTGATTTCAAAAATCAAATGAGCCTCTTATCCTTATCCAACGCCCCCTTCCTCATGTTTAACATGCAGAAGGACTCTCCTTCTATGTGTGCACATTTTTATTTTTCCAAAAAATGTTTGACAAACAAAAGGGAGGGCGTGGGAAGCAGAGTAGAAAAGTCAAAAATGGTGAGCACATAGGAGAATTTGAATTCAAACTTCATTTGACTTGGTCCTAATTAATTTTAACTAAATTAATTAATCTAGATCAAATTAAATTAGGTTAAACTCAACTAAATTAGACTTAGCCTAATCCAATAAAATTCTAATCAAATTAAAAATTAATTAGATCTAGGTTCTGATCAAATTAGGGTCAAAACTCTCATAATGATTAGGTCATCTCATGACCTGATCGGGTCAAATCCAATCGAAATAAATTCAATCAAACTTGATCGAATTCTTATTGCTCAATCAAATTAAGCTAATCAACAGTCAAATTACTAATTAATCCTCTAAAAATATCTAAGTCCAAATCGAATGGATTACTGGGCAATAGAATCCTATCAACATGAAACTCTTGAAGAGTTCTAAATCAGTGGGACTCTTGAACTCAGTATCCCAAACGAATCGAACTCATGATCATAGAGTTCCAGACTAGTGAAACTCTTGATCAGAGAGTTTCAAATATGTAGGACTCAGAGTTTCAGTCTAGTAGGACTCTTGATCACAGAGTCTCAATCCAGTGGGACTCTTGACAACAGTATCCTAGATTATCAGGACTCATGATTAGAGAGTCCCAGATAAATAGGACTTAGAGTTCCAATCTAGTGAAACTCTTGGTCATAGAGTCTCAATCCAATGGGACTCTTGACCATAGAGTCCCAGACCAATGGGACTCTAGATCAGCCATCAGATCAAGTAGAAACTCCTAATGTGTGTGACCTCGCAGGTCCGAACCTAAGCCGGTAGCACAGAAACCAATTTCTATACTAATCAAAGTGACCATCTAGCAATGTATCCGACGTCTGAATAGATCGAATAATCATAATTGCAACATTCAGAACCTATGCAAATATGGTTATCGTATAATTCATCTCTATGACCTCTGTGTAATAGATGACTTAGGGTCATACTGTCAACCCTAGAAAATACATTCATGTCATGTCTCAAAGTAATTAGTCCCATGACTCCTCACTAAGACTATCCTGACTAAGATTTTGCTAAATTAAAATACAATTGAACACAGCACCTGAAATCAGGAGTAGTCAATCCCATCTTGATACATGCACCAACTCCATAAGTACTTGACTTGTGCCCAAAAATCTTTCGTCATTGAATTAAAAATTCAAATAGTCCAACACTAAAATACAGTGAGTTGCTTGAAAGTCACCATGATGATCTCAGGTCGAAGAAACATTTATACCCATATTCCATCAGAGCTAATCTTGACAGGAGCAAAGCTCCGGAGTTGGTCATGTTCAGTGCAGATATATCCATACATCTCACTTGCATGCCATATCAGTATCTCAACACTCTTTGGTTATGAGGACAACCAATCTATATGGCACACAATGATCTATATTTGATAAACATTATCATCCTAAGTAACAATGTATCATTTGGTCGTGAACTATTTAAGGACTAAATGATAAATCCTCTTTTGCCAAATCTAGATAGTCCTAAGAACTTCATTACAATATAGGAGTTCATTAGAAGATAATAAAATTTATGATAAAAAATATCAAAATAATTTTTATTAATTTATAATTCATATATAATTACAAATATATGGCCCAACCGTCAATAGACTGACGATTGGCTTTAAGACATATTTCCAATAGTTGATCACTATGATCTGATCATCATCAAGGAGTTCTACTAGTTGCGATGCAGCCACACAAGTATCTGGCCTCCACGGATAATCCATACGAGGCTTCTAGTCCTGATCGACTCCCACGTGAGTGCTAGCTCAACATCGGAGTCTTTTAGGGGCTATTTTGATCAAATGCCTTCAATCCTTATCTACGGGCTTCACAGATACTCTAGATTGCTGGTAGACGTAGTAGAGAGGTAGATGAGGTATTCCACAAAGTTTCGTAGGCTTTCGACACTCATAGCTCATGAAATGGATTCCCGAATCCTAGGTCAAAACCCTAGATCAAATGCACCTTGAAATCCTACGCTAGCTTTTCTACTTTTTTTTCTTCTTCGGGATTTTGCCAAACTTTTTATCATGCACCAGAAGGCTCACAAAAGTCTTTTCTCAATCTCAGATCTAATATCTTCATCCCAAAAAAAATCCATCTATTTATTTTTGTGCCAAAGAGAGAGACCACGCATGGAGAGAAAGATGGGTTGGTTGTTAGGCCAAATTCAAACTCATTTTGAATTCAACCTCAAAACCATCTGATCCTATCCACTAGGGACATGAGCAAGGATGGGCGAAAACATATTTTGGCATGAAAAAGAATCATGAGAAACCTTTTCTCATGTAGCAAATGTGTCGCACAAGAGAAGGGTGGCGCATGGATAAGGTAGAGCTTATTTTTATCCAAGTTTGAATCTCATTCAAACCAAAACAAATAACAACCATATCTTATCCATTTGGAACATGGAAGACTTGGTCAAAAGCTTTTTTATGCATGGGAAAAAAGTCACGAGAGAATTAAATTAAATTTTTAAATGGGCATGGGTTAAATGGCACAGGGAAAGAAAACTAGTCAAACTGGTCTTTGAAATTCAAACTTGAGCCAATTGAACCAACCAATTCAAAATAGGTTAGGCCAAATTAGATAAATTTAAAACAAATATATTTAAGTTTAATTAGACTTAATTAAATTTTAATAAAATTAGAAATTGATCAAATTCAACCTCTGATCAAATCAGGGTTCAAACCTCCTTGGTGATTAGGTCAACTAATGACCTAATCGGGTCAGGCCCAACTAAATCCAATTCAATTGGACTTGGACCAAAAATAATTATTCAATCAAATTAAATTAATTAATGATCAAATTATTAATAAAATTTCTTATAAAATCAGAGTTCAAATCTAGTGGATGTCCGGACAACAAAGTTCCATCAAAATGAAACTCTTGATCGAAGAGCCCCAAACCAGTAGAACTCTTGATCCCGGAGTTTGAAACAAGTAGAACTTAGGATTATGGAGTCCCAACTCTTAATCACGGAGTCTTAGACATGTAGAACTCAGAGTCTCAAAGTTCTGAGACTCTTGATCGAAGAGTTTCAATCCAGTAGGACTCTTAACCACAAACTCTCAGACATTGAGACTCAGTGTCCTAACCCAGAAGGACCTCCGATCGAAGAGTCCCAATCTAGTGGGACTCTTGACCACAGAGTTTTAGTCGAATAAAACTCTTCACCACAGAGTCTTAGTCCAATGGGACTCTTCACCATGGAGTTTCAGTCGAGTGGAACTCTTTACCACGGAGTTTCAATCGAGTGGAACTCTTCACCAACCATCAGATCAGGTAGGAACCTTTAGTGTGTGTGACTCCATAGGTCCGAACCTAAGTCAGTAGCATAGAAATTAATTTTTATACTAATCAAAATGACCATCTAGCAATGGTATCCAACGTTCGAATAGGTTGAATAATCTCAACCACAATATTCAGAACCTACGCGAATTTGGTTACCGTATAATTCATTCCTATGATCTCTGTGTAATAGATGACTCAGGGTTATACTGTCAACTCTAAAAAATACATCCATGTCATATCTCAAAGTAATTAGTCCCATGACTTCTCACTAAGACTACCCTGGCCAAGGTTTTGCTAAATTGAAACATAATTGAACACAGCTCTTAAAATCAGGAGTGGTCAATCCTATCTTGATACATGCACCGACTCCACAAGTACTTGACTTGTGCTCAGAAATCTTTCGTCACTGAATTAGAAAGTCAAATAGTTTAGCACCAAAACACAGTGAGTTGCTTGAAAGTCACTGTGGTGATCTCAAGTTGGAGAAATATTTATACCCATATTCCATCGGAGCTAATCTTGATAGGAGAAAAGCCTCAAAGTTGGTCACGTTCAGTGCAGATGTACCCATACATCTCACTTGCATGACATATCAATATCTCAATACTCCTTGGTTATGAGGACAACCAACCTATATGACACACAATGACCTATAATTGATAAACATTGTCATCCTAAGTAACAATGTATCATTTGGTCATGAACTATTTAAGGACTAAACGATAAATCCTCCTTTGCCGAATCTAGATAGTCCTAAGGACTTCATCACAACATAGAAGTTCATTAGAAGACAACAGAATTTATGATAAAAAGTGCCAAAATAATTTTTATTAATTTATAATTTATATATAACTATAAATATATGGTCCAACCATCAATAGACTGACGATTGGCTTTGGAACACAATCCTAATTGAATTAATTTATAATTCAGTTAGTCCGGTACCAAAGCACAGTGAGTTATTTACAAGTCACTGAGGTGATTTCAGGTCAAAAAGATACTTATATCTATATCCCATCAAAGACATTTTTGATAGTAGAATGCTTTAGAGTTGGTCTCGTTCAATGATGATGTATCCATATATCTCATTTGTATGCCATACTAGTGTCTCCACACTTCTTGGTTAAGAGGATAATCAACCTATATAGCATATAGCGATCTATACTCGATAGATGCTATTATCCTAATTAACAACCTATCATTTGGTCATGAACAAATTTAAGAATTAATCGATAAATCCTATCTTTATCAAAACTAAACAGTCATAGGGACTTCATCACAACAATGGAGTTCATTAGAAGATGTAAACTTATGATGAAAAAGATGCCAAAATATTTTTATTAGTTAATAAATTAATTATAATTATAAAATAGCTCAATTGTTAATAGTCTGATGATTGACTTTGAAATATAATTTTCAATAGCTATAGTATGTTTATTATAGGAATTGGATCGCACTAAGATGGGATCTATCAACCTCAATAGATGAGGAGTGGTCCTATGATGATCATGAGATCGAATCCTAAAATTCATGACCATGGTAGAGTGAAATAATAGAAAGAAGTTTCTATTAGTGTTTCACATCAGACTCGAATTGAATGATTCATTCATATGATGGGTGTTAGGTTTGACGAGTTCACCTTAACCCTAATTCCGTCGGGGCTCATGATAGAAAAACTCAATCACACAGGTAGCTACACCAAGAGATTTGCTTTTCGATTCTGATGGGTTGCCAGTATATACTGCTAGGTATCACTGATAAATTTTAGGATTAATTAGAATTATCTTGATGATCGACAATTCTAATTGGATGAATCAAAAAAATTTTGGTCTATCGAAAGATATTTCGATGATGTCAATAATGGAGATCACGATATATCTTGTTACTATACAGAACTGAACCTAACTAGATCACACAAATAAGGATTTGGGTCTGGATGTCATCAATTGAGCTAACCTAGTTCAATTGATCTAGATTAGATCTAACTAGGTTCAAGAAAATCATGCTAGCACACAATTGAACCTAATATTCTCCTTCTATCATCTTTCTGGTTCATCTCGATTGAGCTAAACTAGATTTGACTCACTTGAGAGCCTTGTATGGCTCTATTCTAGTCTGACTAGAACTTGTCCAGGTCAGAAAAGTCTTGTCCTAACCTGATCTAGGCTTGTCCTAATTCATTGGATGGAAACAGGATAAAACCTGCTAATTTCTGAAACTATTTGGACAAGGCTCATCTGAAAACTCTATAGGGATTTATCTTGATCTGACTGGATCTTGTCTTGGCCTGATTAAGACTTATCCTAAATTCTATAAGATGGGAATAAGACAAGAGTTGTCTTTGCCAGATTAGGGCTTGTTCTAAAATCATGAGATGAAATTTGGACAAGCCTCTCCAAAAATTCTAGATGGATTTTTCTTGATTTGACTGAACCAAGTCCTGGTCTAATCAAGGCTTGTTCTAACTTGATTAGGACTTGACATAAATCCATTGGATGAGACTTTAAAAATGCTTGTCTTAAATTCCATGAGATAGGAATAAAACAAGGGTCAAAGGTTGACCTGGTCTTGCAGGAATTGAATGATGGGGCGTGCACCCCTAGAGATTTTCTAGGGGTGCGCGCCCCCAGATGAGTTCGTGAGGAAGAGAGGGCATACATCCCCTTATGGAGTGCACCCCTAGTGGATAAGGATAGATTGAGTTGGGGTTTATCCATTCAAAGTGTTTGAATGGGTTAAAGAAGTTTGAATTGTTCAAACTTCTAGGAGAGGTGTTATCTGCGCCAACTTTCTCTTATCCCAATGGATTCCACACCATTTCTCATTATTTTTGTGCAATAAAAATCTGAAAAAAGGAGGTGTGGGGCGTGGAGATCATGGGAGAGTCCTTCTGCATGTTGGCTTTGACTTGTCCAAAGTCACATGCGAAGGGACTCTTGGTTTGGTTTATTTAAAGGACCCTGTGCAAGCTGTTATGCATAGAAATTTCTCGATGGCGAAGCCCTATCAAAATCTCCATCTCCTCGCCTCTCTCATATGATCCTCTTCCTCTTCTCCACGCTCAAGAGTTAGGCAAAACCTGCGAGCAAAGATCAAGTTTCATTGGTGCAAAGATCCACGAGAGACGATGGTGTTCGTGAGATGAACACGCAGCGCTCAATGTTCGATTTGAAGGCTCTACGAGAAGACATCAGATCTAATCTTTGGAGATTAGATCTAGAAGGAAGAGACTTCTAGATCTGATCTGAGTGGATACTAGTAGGGGCTTAATCAGAACCTCGGATCAGTCGTCAGATCATCATAATGGATAAACGATTTATTCGATCAGATGATAATTATTATCACTATTTTTATTTTTATTTTACTTCTAATTTTAGATTAATCTAATCAAATTTGAGAACTCTCAGATCTAGCTAGATCTTTAAAATTATTCTACTACAAATCTGATCCGATCAGATGCATCCTACGATAGGAAAACTCGATTTTTCTTTTAACTGATATCAAAGCCAGATTGCTGCTTCCAGATCTATCTTTAGATTGATCTAAAATTATTTTTTATAATCTAATTATTTGATTTTTAGATGTTACATAGGATGTAATCAAATCTAAAATCAAAAATTATATATTTTAAATATATATATTTGATATAAACAATGTATATTCTAGTCTAGATCTGTTGTTCCATATCATGATAGTTTTCAAATATATTTTAGATTAGATCTGATTTAATTTTTTATAATTTAATCATTTAAGTTTTAGATGTTACATTAGATATAATTAGATCTAAAACATAAAATCTAATTTAAAATTTTGATATATGTGATATAGGCATCATATGTCTAGACTAGATCTCAAGTTTAATCTCATAGTCTAGATCAAAAATTTTATAAAATATTTATTTAATTTTTTGAAGATTGTATGATTAGATTAGTTAAATTTTAGATATTATATATGATATAATTAGATCTAAAAATATGAGATGTATTTAAAAATTTTATATGTATGACATATGCAATGCATGTCTAGACTAGTTCCACAGATCTATACCATGAGTAGTCTAGATTAAAAATTTTTATGATGAGATCATTTAAAATTTTATTTTTAAATATTACATCAGATGTAATCAGATCTGAAAAGTAAATTTAACTATTAAATTTGATACATGAGATATATGCAAAATATGTATAGATTAGATCTTAAATCATGTAATAGTTTTATGCTTTAAGTCTAATAGTTTTGTAGTATAGTTTATATTTCTAATGAAGGCATTCCCCTTAGCCATTCGGTCATAAGAGTAAGAAAGATTTAAAGACCCTCTCTTCACATTCGATGGGATGCTCTTATGGCGTGTAGAGGTGCTGCGCATTTGTCCTTAATCTGAAATCAAAAACTTACTTTTCTGCAAAATCCTAAATCCTGAAATCCTAGGATTTTTTATGCATGTTTTGTTATTGAACCCTTTGACTTAATTAAGAATTAAGTTTATGAAATTAATTAGATCTAAAATTATGAATTTTCGTATCTAAGATACCTTCATAAATCATGAGTTCAGATGTGGGTAGCTCAATTAGGTCTAGCAGTTGATCAAACCGAATCAAGAGTTGGTTAGGTAAAATCAAGAATGCTTAGATTTGACCAGTCTAATAGGATTAAGTCTAGGTCAAGATCGACTCACAGTCACATATGGTCGATCAAGCTAAGACCTAATTTGGCTCCGTGGTTCGAGCCTAGATTGTAGGCTAATCTGATCAGCTCTGATCAGACAAGTCGGTGTCTAAGATAAATATGGTAGATACAACCAGTGATCTTTAATTGGAAGCTACTCGACCTGAATGCATTCACGATGAGTTAATGGCATATTTCTTCCACTGATCTCACTTATCTGGCCGATTGAGTCGATCTAATTTTGGTTTGAGGTGGCTAACAATTCGAGCTAACCCATGCCACAAGGTTAGTCATAAATGTTATGACTAGTTCAGTCTAAGAGACCAAATCAAATCTTCCTAAGAAAATATTAAGTCCTAGGTCTTCTACCATTATAGATGTGTGGGCCCTTCTCGGGGTTGATTGTTTTCGATTGGATACAGTGATTCAGTTGCACCAGAAAGATGCAACCATATCTATTAGGCATTGAATGCTATGGATTGGAGGATGTGTTGGGCTTAATATTTTGAATACGATGAGAAACCCAATCAGGAATCTAATTCATGCAAATGGTAGGTTTGACTTAACTAAGAAGTGGAGCAATATTTCAGACATGGTGAGCTTCATGAATTAGAGACTAGATTTGGGTGCACCATGATTAGAGAATCATTGGACAAGAGTTATCCACTCATTGGCTGACCCATCACTAATAATTGTTAGGTGAGGTGGTGAGCCAGTCGGTGGGACCGTACTATCTACTAGAAATCAATGATCACGAAGATTTTCGCATCTCTACCAAGAAAGTGTAGGATCTAAAAAAATAGTGGAAGCCTAATTTATTTAAAAATAAAATTTTTAAATAAATTGATTGAGTCAAATTATAAGTCTAACAAGAAACTTTGACTCTCTATAGAAAAATATTTGCATCAAAATGCTTAACCCGAATCCTAGATACCCACAAGTTGACCAGACCATTTTATAAGGATTAGCTAAAGAACTTCAAAATTATTTTGGGTTCAAAATGACTGACCTATGTATTAGATCAGGACCAACCCCATTTTATCAGTACGTCCGACCGTGGATCAGAGAGCGTCCTATGAAAAATGGTCGGACAATGATAACAAAGCTAGGTGCTATATGTTGGGCTCAATATCAGATGAGTTGCAGTGCCAACATGAAGATATTAGAACTACTCGTCAAATATTGGCGCACCTACAATAGTTGTTTGGTGATCAGAGTCGCACAGCGCATTATCAAATCTCCAGAAGACTATTTAAGGCACAATGAATGCATGATGGGCAGTCGGTCAAACATCATTGCCTAGCAATGATCAAGGATCTAGAAGAGCTTGAGAAGCTTGATGTCTTAATGAATAAGAATTTGCAGATTGATGTGATCCTACAATCCTTGAGTGATTCGCATACGCAGTTCATCATGAACTTCCATATGAATAAGCTCTAGTGCACCTTGGCCGAGTTAATGAATATGCTAGTTACTATTGAGCAAACTTTGAAGAATTCAAAGGACTCAGTTCTGGCTATGAGGCAGACTTCTTCCAAGAGAAAATCTTTTAGAAAGAAGAAAAAGTCTGCAAAAAAGCAGAAAATAGAGGGGAAAAGAAGGGCAAACCGAAGAAGAAGACCATGGAGAAGAAAAAATATTTTTGCTGCAACTCTGATGGTCATTGAAAGCGAAACTGCCTTGGGTACCTAGCCAGCCTAAAGAATAAGTAGGAAGAAGAACCTTTTGAAGGAATGCTTGTCATTGAGTCTGTCGAGCAAAACATGAATTCCATAGGATCAAAATGATCTAGAGATAGTATTAATGTAAGGTATCTATGGCACCTTAAGGCTAGGTCATATAGCTGAAGACTGGATTAACAAATTGAAAAAATTTGGACTAATGGATCCGTTGACTTTCGAGTTATATCCGATTTATGAATCATGCCTTCAAGACAAAATAACCAAACTTCCTTTTATAGGACATGAAGAAAGGGCCACAACCTACTTACCCTGGTATATATAGATGTGTGTGGCCCATTTGATGTGCTGGTCAGAGGCAATTATGACTACTTTATTATCTTTACCGATAATCTATCTTGGTATGGGTATGTGTACTTAATGTGATATAAGTTTGAAGTCTTTGAAAAGTTCGAGGAGTTCAAACTTGAAGTAGAAAAGCAAACTGAAAAGCCCATTAAGAGTTTTTGATCAGATCGAGGAGGTGAATACCTAAGTTGAAAATCTCTGAATTATCTCAAGGACAATGGTATAGTCTCATAACGGACTCCGTTTGGAATGCCTCAACTTAATGAATTTTCAGAATAGAGAAATCGAATCCTATTAGATATGGTCTAATCTATGATGAGCTTTACGGATCTTTCTGAGTTTTTTTAGGGATAGTTTAATGACAGTATTTATTTACTAAATAGGATTCCATCTAAAACTATTTCTGCCACTATATATGGGATATGGCATGGTAAGAAACCAAGTCTGAGTTATCTCAGAATTTAGGTTGTTCGATGACGGATAAGTTAGAATCTAGATCTCTTAGAGCTCGATTTATTGGATATTCTAAAGAGTTATTAGGATATTACTTTTATCTTCTAGAAGACCATAATATGATTGTGGGTTGACACACTATTTTTCTTGAAAATTAGTTTGTTCAAGATGGTGGCATCGAAAGATAGATTAGGCTTGAGAAGAAAATCTTCAAAGAGCAAAGAGCCAAGAAACCTGAAGAATCCAGTTAGTTTGAGCCAATCTATAATTCACTACCTCATCCATCTCGTAGGTCAAATAGGATTTTTCTTCCTCCTAAAAGTACTTAGGTACTATTTCAAAGGATATAAAGAAAATATTTCTCATGAGAAATGGAGATGATCCTAGAATCTATAATGAGATGATATTAGATATCGACTCTGAGAATTGATTAGAGGCAATGAAGTCAAAAATTGACTTGATATGTTCGAACCAAATCTAAATCTTGATAGATCCACCTGAAAGTATAGTACCTATTGGGTGTAAATAGATCTTCAAGAGAAAGATAAGTGCAGATGGGAATGTAGAGACATTCAAAGCTTGGCTAGTGGCAAAAGGGTATTAGGATACCTTCTCCCAGTAGCCATCTATTTGCACATTGCTGGCCATTGCAGTATATTTCAATCATGAAATATGGTAGATAGACATGATAATTGAGTTTATAAATGGATATCTTGAGAAAGATGTTTATGGAATAGCCATTTTATTTTCACATCCAGTGATGGTGATCACAAAGGTCTGCAAGGTGCAAAGGTCCATCTATGGACTTAAGCAAGCATCTCCAAGTTAGAATGCTTGATGTAATCAAATCATTTGGTTTCATCAAGAATGAGAAAAAATTAAGTATGTTCAAGAAGGTCAGTGGGAGCATTGTTGTCTTCCTCGTATTATATGTGGATGACATCCTCCTGATTGAAAATGATATTCGTATGCTGACATAGGTCAAAGTATGGTTATCTAAGAAATTTTCTTTGAAAGACCTAGATAAAGGATCCTTCATTTTAGGTCTATAGGGATAGACTGAAGAGGATGCTGGGTCTTTCACATAGAGGAAGTACTGAAGATATCCAGCATGATGAACTCTAGATCTAGAGGTATGCAGACTTAGACTTTATGTCTGACATAGATGACCGAAAATCGACATCTGAAAGTTTGTTCCTATGTAATAGTGGTACTATCAATTGAAAGACGTTCAAGAAGATGGTTCTACCTTATCCATGATTACCTCGAGAAGGAACAAATCAAGATTAAGAGAGTCGACTCCGCAGACCATGTGGTTAACCCACTGATGAATCCTTTAGGCCCGCAGAAGATCCAAGTACACCTTGAGAAGATGGGACTTAGATTTGTAGCCAATTAACTTTAGATCAAGTGAAAGTTTGTTAGACGTATGCCCTAGAAGCCAGATTAGCCGATACTTATTAAATACTTTCTAGGGATATTTTTGTAATTTTGATTAAAATAAATTAAAGAGTTATTTATTCTATCATATTGTGTATAAGGTGTATGTGATACATCCATAGAGTTAATAGGCATGATAACATATATTCTCAAGTGTTGAGAATTTAAGACATGAGTTATCATAATTAACTCATAAACTGCTTCCGATCATAGAATCATCACGAGGATAGTGATTGATCCAGAAGATTAGTATACGATCGCTTTCTCAAGGTAGATGAGTCTTGAGTCTATGATGTGGAGACATTGGAGCAAAAGTATAGATACTTGTTGAGAATAAAGACATTGAGCGTGACCACCTCGAGTAGTTATATGGGAGCCTATCTTCTCGTTGATGACTAGCTCGATGCTACAGCATGTGTCTGGTTCTTTGATCTGAGGTGCATCAGCAATTCACCTTGAGGGTGTTATAGTTTAACTACATCATAACTCGATCTCCTAGCCATTCAAAATTCTGAGGTGTATATTGGCTATAGCATGTTCATTATAGGAATTAGATCATACCAAGATGAGATCTATCAACCTCGGTAGAGGAGGAATGGTCCTATGATGATCATGAGAACGAGTCCTAAAATCCATGGCCATAGTAGTGTGAAATAGTAGAAAGGAGTTTCTATTAGTATTTTACATCGGACTCGAATCGAATGATTCATTCATATGATGGGTGTTGGGTTTGACAAGTTCACCTTAACCCTAATCCCATCGGGGCTCATGATAAAAGAACCCAATCACACAGATAGCTGCATCGAGAGGTTCGCTTTTCAATTCTGATGGATTGCCACCATATACTGCTAGATGTTACTGATGGATTTTGGGATCAATTAGAATTATCTTGATGATCGACAATTCTAATTGGATGAATTAAAAGAGTTTTGATCTATCGAAAGATATTTCGATGATATCGATGAAGGAGATCATGACATGTCATATTACCATACAGAACTAAACCTAATTGGATCACACAAATAAGGATTTGGGTCTGGATGTCATCAATTGAGCTAATTCAGTTTGATTGATTTGGATTAGATCTAATTAGGTTCAAGAAAATTATGCTGGCACATAATTGAACCTAATATTCTCCTTCTATCATCTTTTTGGTTCATCTCGACTGAGCCAAATTGAATTTGACTCACTCGAGAGCCTTGTATGGCTCTATCCTAGTCTAACTAAAACTTATTCAGATCAGAAAAGTCTTGTCCTAACCTGATCTAGGCTTGTTCTAATCTATCGGATGAAAATAGAATAAGACCTGCTAATTTCTGGAACTATTTGGACAAGATTCATCTAGAAACTCTATAGGAATTTATCTTGATCAGACTGGATCTTGTCCTGGCCTGATTAAGACTTGTCCTAAATTTCATAAGATGGGAACAAGATAAGGGTTGTCTTTGCTAGATTAGAGCTTGTCCTAAAATCATGAGATGAAATTTGGACAAGCCTCTCCCAAAAATTCTAGATGGATTTTTCTTGATTTGACTGGACCGAGTCCTGGTCTGATCAAGGCTTGTTCTAACTTGATTAGGACTTGACATAAATTCATTGGATAGGACTTGAAAAATACTTGTCTTAAATTCCATGAGATAGGAATAAGATAAGGGTCAAAGGTTGACCTAGTCTTACAGGAATTGAAGGATGAGGCATGCACTTCCTGGAGATTTTCTAGGGGCATGCACCCCTAGATGAGTTTGTGAGGAAGAGAGGGTGCACATCCCCTTATGGAGTGTGCCCCTAGTGGATAAGGATAGATTGAGTTGGGGTTTATCCATTCAAAGTATTTGAATGGATCAAAGAAGTTTGAATTGTTCAAACTTCTAGGAGAGATGTTATCTGTGCCAACCTCTTCTTATCCCAATGGGTTCCATGTCATTTCTGATTATTTTTGTGCGACAAAAATCTAAAAAAAGGGGCTGTGGGGTGTGAAGATCATGGGCGAGTCCTTCTGCATGTTGGCTTTGACCTATTAAAAGTCACATGCAAAGGGACTCTTGGTTTGATTTATTTAAAGGGCCCTGAGCAAGCTATTGTGCATAGAAATTTCTCTATGGCAAAGCCCTGCCAAAATCTCCATCTCCTCGCCTCTCTCATCTGATCCTCTCCTTCTTCTCCATACCCAAGAGTTGGGCAAAATCTATGAGCAAAGATCAAGTTCCATTAGTGCGAAGATCAGCGAGAGACGACGGTGTTCGTGAGACGAATGCGCAGTCCTCAAAGTTTGATTTGAAGGCTCTATGAGAAGACATCAGATCTAATCTTTAAAGATTAGATCTAGAAGGAGGAGACTTTTAGATCTGACCTGAGTAGATATCGGTAGAGGCCGAATGCCTATGAGGCTGAATCAAAACCTCGGATCAATCGTTAGATCATCACAGTGAATAAACGATTTATCCGATCAAATGATAATTATTTTTATTATTTTTATTTTTATTTTACTTCTAATTTTAAATCAATCTAATCAGATATGAGAACTCTTTGATCAAATCATAGAAAAATTTTAAAATTATTCTGCTACAAATCTAATCCGAGATGCATTCTATGGTAGAAAAATCTAATTTTTCTTTCAACATGTTGCACCGAGATGTCAGCAGGGCACCTCCAAAACATCAAGATGGGAATAGAAAGAGTTTGGGTTTGTACTAGTTGATGGTAGAAACCCGAATGTGGTGGGGTACATTTAACATTCTTATTGTATGGCTTCAATCTCAAACAATATGCTACCAGAAATCACATACTATCTCTTGCTTCCTGATCACAAGGGTTTGGTAGAGGTAAAAAAAATGTAATCAGGTGGATTTGGTTTACCAAGGTGTGGAAATGGCTATTGCCTTCCTTTCACACTAACCTATGGATCAGCTTCATCGCGAGATCCATCTCCTCCTCCGCCACCATAAGAGTCACCTCTCCAAGTCCCTGGTCGGGGATGGGACCTAGTGGCATCATCTGACGAGTAATGGAAGCTCTCCCTGCTCTTCCTCAAGAACAAGGGAAGAGAAGAGAGGCGGCTGATGGTGATACAAGAGGAGAAGGACCAGAAGAGGGGTGAGGTGGTGGGTTTAGTGGTCGAAGAAAGGGGAAAAAGAGAGGACTCGAAGCAAGCATCTAAAAACCTTTACCTCGATGGCACCAAGGGACGACGATGATGATGGCACAGAGGGACGATGATGATGATGGCACAGAGGGACGATGATGACAGTGGGCAGTGGCATGGCTCGGCGAAGTGAGAGAGAGAGGGAGACTCGAAAAGAGATGGCCACTCGGTGCGATGAAGCAGGAATTGGGGCAAAATCCACCTAAAACCCTATTTCTTTTGACAATGATTTTATTTTCGTCGCAAGATTTTTTTCATCACAAAAACAAATCTTTAGTGACAAGATTTTTTTCATTGGAAACCAAGTTAAAATATTTTTTTATCATTAAATTTTATTCTAAATCCAAAAAAATAGTGATAAAATTTTTAGCAACAAAAATTTTTATCGTAAAAAATTATTCTTTAGCAACAAATTTTTTTTTCATCACAAAAACTAAAACTCTAGCGATGAAATATTATTTTTATCTTTGAAGATTAATTTATGGTGATGAAATTTTTTATTTCATTGCAAAAAATATAAGAACTTTATTTTTTGTGATGAAATATTATTTTCATCATTAAAAATTATCTATTAATTGCAATAAAGTTTATATTCATCGCTAAAATTTCATCGCAAAAGATCAAATTTCTTATAGTGTTGGTACACCTATGGTCAATATGCTTGTCTATCTTGTAACGTGGATACCCATTCGAGGTGGTTGACACATAGAAAGAAGTTCTATTACATAGGTTATAGGCATTTCTTGGATTCTACACATAAATATAGGCATGATACAAAATCATTTGATGGGTCTAAAGAATTGGGGCATAAACCTTTGGCTTAGTTTGGATATGATTTATTGGATCAATTAAAAAGGAATAAGTTTCAGCTTTGGAAAGATGCAACGTTCAAAAGGGAACACGGAGAAAGTAGAGCATTTTTTTGAACTTCCTTATTAGGAGCACCATCTCATCAAGCATAATCTTGATACAATGCATATAGAGACAAATGTATGTGGTAAACTTATGCATACTTTATTGAATGTTGATAAAATGTCAAAGGACAACTTGGGGGCTCGTCATGATTTGCGAGAGATGAAAATAAGACTTGAGTTATGGGCTAAAAAATGAGGTTCCAGAAGGTCTTATTTGCCCCCGGCATGTTTCACAATATCTCCTTATGAGAAAAATCATTTTTACAAAGTCTTGAAAAATATGAAGTTTTCAAAAGGTTATGCGTTAAATGTATCACACTGTATTCGCAAAAATTATAAACTTTTTAGACTTAAGAGCCATAATTATCATGTTCTAATGCAGCAACTTATCCCTCTTGCTGTATGAGGGACATTGCCTGACAAAGTTTTATTTTGATTGAGTTTTGTAGCTTCTTTTAAGCATTATGTGGTAAGTCCCTTAAAGTAGATGAGCTTGAGCTTCTTGAAGGAAAAGCCACTCTAATTCTTTATGAAAATAGAAATAAATTTTTACCATCATTTTTCACTATTATGATGCATTTGGTCATTCATCTAGCAAATGAGACAAAGATTGCTAGCCCTGTATTCTATCGTTGGATGTATCCCATTAAGAGGTAAAATTTTCATTAATCAGTTAGCGTGTTTTGGTAGTGTATTGTATATATAGCAAATGCAAAGTGATTAAAAACTATCATTAACATAGGTATCTAGTAAGGTTAAAGTCCTATGTTCGAAATCGAGCATATCCAGGGGGTTCGATTGTAGAAGCATATATAGTAAATGAATGCTTATTTTTTTGCTTTCGATATCTCCAAGCATCCATAAATGATACTGGCAATGATCCGAAAGCAGAGAAAGGATCATCTCTCCTTCCAATTAAAGGACAGTCATATGGAAGTTTGAAACATCCATAATGGACAACAAAACATGGACTCAAGCACATCGATATGTGCTTTTTAATTGTGAATCTAAAATGATAGCACACCTTAAAAGGTTAGTACAATACATATATAAATGTTGTCTACATGTATATAAGTTCAATCATAATGCTTTTACATATTGTAAGGAACATGAGAAGTCAATCAAAAGAAAACATTGTAAAACTCATTTAAATCCATGTGATTTAGCAACTAGGCATAATGAAGAATTTCATGAATGGTTGAAGGAACATGTAAGTATAGGTTATTTCCTTTAGTAAAAAAGGCATTTAGAATCAAACTCTAAATACAATTATTTTTCTTTTCCCCAAACTATCCAGGTTATGGACTTTGATGATGACTAGACCATTAGACCAATCTTTGATGAGATTAAAGTACTTGCTCAAGGGCCAAACCATATTGCAAGAAGGTTTAAAGCTTTTGCTATGGATAATAGTTACAAATTCCAAACTAAAGAGTATGAAAGGGAAATGAATACTCAAAATAGTAGAGTTATGGTTTCAGCAAAAATAGAAAGTTATGCAATTAGATGGGACACACACCCAAAGTTGGGAGATGTTAACCATTACGGTAAACTTACAGGCATTATAGAGTTAAATTAGTATGGTAGATTCAAAGTTGTTTTGTTTAGATGTGATTAGGTTGATGTCACACAAGGAAGAGAGATAAGAAAAGATTCAATCACTACTACAAAAAGAGTCTACGGCAGCGCATACTTCTTCATGTGTTGGAGAACATAAAGGTTCCTGATGGATACTCAAGCAACATATCAAAGCATGTGAATAGTAAGGATATCAAACTTGGGGAATTGAAGATGCATGATTATCATATGCTGATGCAGAAATTGATCCCAATAGCTATTCACCGTGTGTTGCCAAAAAATATCAGAATGACTGTTATTCGTCTTTTCAACTTTTATAGAGATATTTGTGCAAAGAGATTGCTTAAGAAAGATATGAAGAAAATAAAAACAAGGACAGTGACTATATTATGTGATCTAGAGAAGATATTTCTACCATCATTTTTCATGATTGTGATGCATCTTACCGTGTACCTTGTGGGAGAAGTTGTACTTGAAGGCCTAATGTTCTACCAATGGATATATCCTACTGAAAGAAATATTCAAACTCTGAAATCTTATGTAAGAAATATGAATCGCCTGGAGGGATCCATAGCAGAATGGGTCATGAGTGTATGGATTTCTATATCATGTACTTAAATAAGCTCGAGACATGTCGTAATCGACAAATGAAGAATCAGGATAATCAATATGAGCCAATTGAGCCTGCATTTAAGTCCATTCCATAGCCAGGTGGACTTTTCACTTCATACCGTCTCACTAATTTAAGCATTGAGGAAAGAAATAAGGTACACCACTACGTACTCTTCAACTGTGATGTCATTAAGCCATACATAAGATGAGTCACTTAGCCTTATTTATTTCATAATTAGTATAAAAAAATATCTAATTATACCTAAATTTATTCTTTATGCATGCAGCAAACATAAGAAGGTCATAAGAGTAAAATATAGCGCTCTAAGTATGCGGAAGAAAGAAAATGCACAGTAAAGAATTTTCTGAATGGTTCAAAGA
The DNA here is from genome assembly GCA_006176705.1 of Cocos nucifera. Lineage (NCBI taxonomy): Eukaryota > Viridiplantae > Streptophyta > Magnoliopsida > Arecales > Arecaceae > Cocos > Cocos nucifera. The sequence continues at coordinate 203,215 of QRFJ01000872.1, forward strand.
TCATGTAAGCGATTATATATTATTGCCTTATACAACTTATTTGAATATGTTTACTAATTAGGTATCATGTCCTTAATTAGGTGTGAAAATTATCGCTCAGTGATGTGAGCCCTGAAGTGTGTGCTCTTTCAATGGATCCTAATCGTACTATGCATGAGTATAAACAGCTCGTCATTAACGGCTACATGTTTAATATTCATAGCAAGTCCATAAATATGGCAACACAAAATAGTGGCATCATGTTGAGCACCACCATTGGATGTTATGCTAGCTTGAGGGATTCATAGCCTTGTACGGAGATTTGAACTATTATGGCATAGTGGAAAAGATAGTCATCTTGGACTATTATTCTAAAGGAAGGATTATGTTGATGAAGTATGGTTGGTTTGACAACTTATCACAGTCTGGGATGAAGACTGATGAGTATGATTTTACTCTCGTTAACATGCAATGCCATCTCCATACTGAAGAACCATATATACTTGCCTCCTAAGCTAGTCAAGTCTTCTACGTTAGTAATCCCTTGGAGCCTCAATGGAGTGTTATTGTGAAGATGGTGCCTAGGCATATTTTTGATGATACCGAAGTTGATGACGATGTTGGACCATGCATGCAAAGTGTTCCTCTAGGATAAAACTTACCTAATACTATCGAGATCCTAGACACATTTGTCAAGAGCGATGGTGATGTCCATATTATAGATACCACTAGGCGATGACTTCAACATTCTAGTATAAATTATTAAAGTTTATTTATTGATGTGTTGCTAATATTATTGTTCAATATGTTAAATTTGTTGCCTAGAGATTGCGATCCCCACCCCTCAAATGACTACATGGAGCTCCGCATCTGAGCCATGCCGGTAGGCTGTGCCGTGCCATGCCGTGGGCCGTATCTTACCAGTAGATCGTGCCGTGCCTTGGGCCATGCCATGTCGTGCCATGCATTGGGCCGTGCCATATCGATAGGTCGTGCCATGCCGTACCGTATCATGCCATGTCGGTAGGCCGTGCCTTGGACCATGTCGTGCTAGTAGATACCATAAATATCATATATAGAACGTTATCATAGATGCTAAAGATTAAAATGTGCAACTTGGAAGATGGATTAGAAAAATCAACCAAGACTCAAATGAAACATAAAATCTAGACATGAGTCAAAATCATCCAAATTGAACACCAACCCTCAACTGATTTATTAATAATCAGTAAAATAAAAGCTAGATTCAATGCATATAAATATTCCATAAGTCTAACCTAAATATTCTTAAAAGTCTATTCCTTGGCCTTAGAGTTTAAATTTAATCTAATATTGAATGAAAATGTAACCATGCCATGCCGTATCGGTAGGCCATGCCATGCCATATCGGTAGGTCGTGCCGTATCGATAGGCTATGCCATGTCAGTAGTTCGTGCCTTGGGTTGTGTCGTGCTGGTAGGCCATGCCGTGGGCCGTGCCGGCCACTAAGAGAACCCCTGTCTTGTTGCTTTTGTTTATTGCATTGCATAGCGATAAATCCATCAATTGATTAGTGTACATAATCTTTGGCATACGTATATTTATATGTAATTATACAGATGGTACCTAGGCAATATCTTTAATTATTGTTCAACATGTTATATTGGTTAATGTTCATTAACGTTGTAGGTCATGATGGCATCGAAATACCATCTAGCTTTCACCCTTGCCTCTCGATGGATTATGTGGAGTTCAGCATCTCCGGAGTAGTCAGAGTATACTCCATCCACCTCCACATTGGTTGCTTAAGGACCTCCACTATCGGTATCTACTCTACCGATGGCATCTACTCCACCAGCATCTGAGCCTCCACCATCATTCACATCTCTGACACATGCTACTCTACCAACATCTGAGTATATATTTTTATTATATTATTTATTTATTTTTTTTATAGTATTTGTATACTTATATATTTGCATAACATATTTTCATTGTAGGTGCATCATCCAGTAGGATATTTTGCGGTCCCACACATATGGCACATGTATGGAACCGCCAGCATCAGGTGATGGTATCGTATGATCCAGAAGGGAGGCCAGTAGGGAAGACCGCGTGAGAGATGCATTTCTTTTTTAGAGTGCTTGTGAGGCGGTCAAACATTATTCCATAGAATCCAAAGACTGGTGATTGATGGATGATACTATTAGAGATCGGGTGTGGGAGGAGATATGGATAAGTGCATCTTAATTATACTTATACATTTTACATGTTTACACTATGTTTAATTAGAATAATTTTGTAACTAACTTTTGATAACTTTGTGCAGAGGAGGTACGACTTTTCTAATCACGAGAGGGTTTGAGATATCCGACTAAAGAAGATTGGAGAGTTGTACCGGGGCTACAAGGTCAAGCTCCATAGAGAATAGCTCAATCACCGACGAGACACTCCAGAGAAGCTTGTTCCTTAGATACAAGACTGTCCTCCGAGTCAGTAGGAGAGGATGGTTACACATTGGAGGAGCCAGGAGTTCGAGATAAAATTACTAACTTTTAAATTTTTCAATATACTTAAAATTATATTTAATTTTTTTTAAATATTTATTATTTATTTAAATACTTATTAGGCTACCTTCCATCAAAATCCAAAGAACCGGGCAACCCAGAAGTATATGCACACTCTCGGCCATGAGTCTATGGCTAGTTGTGTGCATAGAAAGGTAATGAATTCTAAATCTTAGTAGATAAATTAAATTAATATTTTTTTATATTTTTGATAAACTGATCTATTGTTATAGCTAATGAGAGATGGAGTGATGCCCAGCCGTAGTGAGATCTTTCAATCCAGCCATATGGATAAGAAGGGCAGGTCGATGAACACTGCGATCGAAAGGATTTTTGTAAGTATTAAATATATTAGTATATATGATTAGTATTATAGCATCTATTATAAAATTTTATTTGCACTTACAATTATAGGATCAGTTAGATGCACTCGCGAGTGAGTGCTCGGATACCTCTGGCCCCCATGACCATCTATCTCAGGTCTTGGGGCCTGAGCACTCTGGGAGGATCTGATGCAGGTTCGGACATATGTCGACTAGCTATTGGTCTGAGGCGAGCATCTCTTCATAGGCTTTCAGTATCGTTAGTCGGGAGGAGCTTGAGGTAGCATTAGCACGGGCAGATCATGTTGCGATGCGGGCAAATCGGGTTGAGGAGCGTGCATCTCATTTGGAGGGCATCGTGAGAGACATGGTGTCGATGCTCAGTGCGTGTTTTGGAGGTGCCTTCATGAGCTTTGAAGATATGTTGGCACGCATTCCAGCTTCAGCTCCTTCAGCTCTGGCTCTGGCTCTGGCTCCAGCTCCGCCTCTAGCTCATGCTCCATCTCTCAGGGATGACGACGATGTAGATTTAGGGGTCTTTTGATGCATTTTTCTTAAAAAAATATTATAATAAATTTTATTCAATAATAAAATTTTAGTATTTTAGAAATATTTTTATGTTTATAATATTTTTTTGTGTTATATATATTATCCAGAGGTAGCAACCTAAGAGGAAGGGTGAATTGGGTTCTTATAAAAGCTTTGGCCAAATTTAACTCTAAGCAATTATGTGCTTTGATTTTAATCTAAGTGGTGAGGATGAGATGTATATAATATTAGTGGTGGAATTAAAATAACAAAATCAAACTATGAAAGTAAAGTAAGAATTATAAGCTTGCAAAGTATATAAAGAGATAGAAAAAAAAGCACAACACAAACACACAAAGATTTATAGTGGTTCGGAGTAATCCGCTCCTACGTCTACTCTTCAACCTTTTCTTGAGAATTCCACTATAATCTATCCTTGATTACAGTGTGTTTGTTTTCCTAGGCTCACAAACAAACCTAGTTGGTTTTCATAGGAGCACCAACCAAAATCTAACACCGTTAGTTTTTCGGGTTCACTAACAATTCAGTTGATTTTCTAGGATCACCAATCAAAACCTATAATATCCAATTTCAAGATTGGACGGGCCTAAACCCCAAGTTTCTTTCCCCCAAAAAAACTTGTAAAGAAATCAAAAAATACAAGTAAAGTTTTAGCATAATATAAAAAATAGAGTATAAGCTCCTTTAAATTCTAAAAAATAAGCCGATAACGTGCTCGATTGAAGCTTAGCTTTTCTTCAAATTATGCTTAAGAGGATATCGAAGATATTGGAGAAGATTGCTTCGAAGGCTCACTGAAATCTGTCTACAACACTCCTCTCTTTTCTCTTTTCTTTGGATATTTAATGTTCCTCATAAAATCTGAAAGATTCTCTTTCTAAATCCCTTAATCTCTTTCTTCTATTTTTTTCAATTGATTCTCCATCTTTAAATATCTTTAGAGAAGATTGGAGTGAGAGTTCTTAGCCATTGGAAGCTCTGAAATAGCCATTGGGGTTGAAAAATAGCCATTAGAAAACTATTCGTTGAAAGCTATTCGTGCAGATCGAGACCTCTTAGTTTTTCACGAGATCTTTCATCAAATTTTGAGATCTCTTAATTTTTCACAAGACATCTCGCTAGAACTACAAGACCTCTCAAAAAATCTACGAGACCTTTCACTCTCAGAGCACAGAAATGAAGTTTCTATCTCCTTAGAATAAGACATCTCGAGTTCAGCTCGAGACCTCTCAAGATTATGCCAGAAAACTATTTCATTATGCCAGACCACTCGAAAGCTCTCAAAAAAATTCAAAACATCTCGAAAAATCCTAACTTTATTTTTCTTCAATGTTTGACCTTCCAAATTTGAGTTTCTTGGCCCCAAACTCTTTTAAACATAATTACTTCCTTTAATTTTAATTTGTTTTCTTTCAATCATACTTTCTTCATACCAAGCCATCCAAATATGTGTGAATTTGCTTTTTTAAGTATTTTGGCATGGCATCTTGAGAGGATTTATTCTTGAGATAAATTCTTCATTTTGGATACTTGAAAAATCCTACACATATTCTTGAAACATATGATTAGATACATAATATACTCAATATTTTGGAATCATCAAAATCAATCTTAGGATCAACAATCTCTCCCTTTTTTATGATGATAAAATCTTGAGTATATGCATAATAAAAGCAAATAATGTATTTCTATATATTTTGCTAAAAAATATCATGAAGTATAGATTAAACACATGAATGAGTACTTTATGAATATTCTCAATTATCTTTTTAGTTCATTGCACATATTTCATATACTCATAAAAAAAATATTTCAATTCATATCAATGAGTATTAAGTTTTCAGTTCAAGAATTAATATAATTCATTGAGTTTCTTTGAGCATATACTCAACATTTCTCTCCCTCTTTTTGACAGCACCAAAAAGCTCATGGAAAAGAAGTAAGAAATAATCATCAAAATTAATAATGTGATTATATCAAAGTAAAAATTGCATTAAGTTTAGAAAATTAATTTATATAAGTCATCAAAATCAATATCAAAATATTAAATTGAGAGATGTATTAAATTCATGAAATCAATTTACATGAATCCTTTTTCTTTTGAAAATTTATCATTTGACTCAAAATAAGTTTCAAATATTTATTTTAATTTTAGAAATTAGCTTGAATTTAAATATTATATACTTTTTCTCTTTTTGAATGAATATGATCTTTATTCAGATTTTCAAATATGAACTTTTAAGTTTTAAAAGGAATAGAGCTTTTCAAAATATTTGAATATGAAATTAAGCATAATATATATTTTTATATTCTAACTTTTTTTTTAAGAAATTTTGATTAATTAAATTTGAAAAAGGTATGTATCAAAAATGTATCGAGCAAAGTAAAATAAAAAGTATCAAAGCATAAGATAATCATATTTTCAAATTCATTGCTTTAAGTAAAATATTATTTCAAAACAAATAATTCATAAGAATTTTACAATGCACATGAGAAATTTAGGATCAAATTTGAATTTTCAAATGGATTTCAAAATTTATTCCTTGAAGTAAGAATATATTTTCAAATTAGTCAAAATTTTTTAATCAAATCAAGTTAGAAAATATCTCTCTTCCTGTTTTTCATACTTATAGCAAGATTACTTTACTTTTCAACTTTCTCCCTCTCTATATTTTAAATCAAGCAAATTTAACATGAATTTAACCACTAAATTCAGATTTTTCAAATCAAAAAGATATTTTTAATTTCAAAGGTCTTTTCAATTAAATGAATATTTCTTCTTTAATATTTTTTCCTCCTTACTTTAACAAATAAAGTCATTTCTTTAAAAGATTTTCTTGATATCAATTAAACTAAGTTTTAGATCAAATCATGATTTTCTTGATTCAGTACCATTTAAAGATTAATTTGCAAATTCAGCTTGATACCAATTATTTTAGTTTTGAATTAAATCAAGATGAATTGATTCAAATTAAACAGTTTAAGGATTTAGAATGATAAATCAATTTGAATTGATACCAGCAAATTAGTTAAGGCAAATCATAAAATATTTTCAGTCATTATTGAAAAAGATCATTTCTTTCTTTTCATAAGAAATATCAAGCAATTAGGTTTAGAAAAGGTATGTATTTTTGAATTTATTTCAAATGATATCATATTAAATATATAGCTGTGTAAAATTATATTTGAAATAAAGACATTCTTCTCTTTTTGCCAAAACATAAATCAATCAAATACATGGCAATAGTAAGTTGTTTAATATCAAATAATTAAAACTGAAGTTCTTTATGAATATTTAGCAATTTAAAACATTCATATCCAATAAGAATCTTTTAATTTAAATTTATTAATTATAAAATTGAAATGGAAAGACTTAAAATTATTAGATATATGTGCCCTAGAAGCCAGAATTGGCTGATACTTGTAATACACTTCTAAGGGCAAAATTATAATTTTAACTATAAATAATAAAATGGGTTATCTTCTATTACATATGTGTATTTAGTGTCTGTGATACATCTCTTGAGTTAATGGTAATGATAATTCTTATTTTCAAGAGTTGAAAATTTAAGATAAGAATTTTCATTATTAACTCATAAAATGCTCCTGACCGTAGGATCATCATGAGGATAATGATTGATCTAGAAGGTTAGTGTACAATCACTTCTTTATAATAGATGAGTCTTGAGTCTACGATGTAGAGATACTGGAGCTAGAGTATAAATACTCGTTAGAGAACGAGAGCACCGAGCGTGACCACCTCGAGTAGTTATAAGGAAGTCTACCTTTTCATCGATGGCTAACTCGAAGCTGCAGTGGTGTGTTTGATTCTTTGACCTGAGGTGCATCGGTAGTTCACCTTGAGAGTGTTATAGTTTGACTTCACCATAACTCGGTCTCCTAACCATTGGAACCCTGAGGTGTATGTTGGCTATAGCATGTTCATTGTAGGAATTAGATTACACCAAGATGAAATCTATCTACCTCGGTGGATGAGGAATAGCCCTATGATGATCATGAGAATCAAGTTCATAAGCCCATAGCCATTGCAGAGAGTGAAATAATAGAAAGAGTTTCTATTAAGGTTTTCATATCGGACTTGAATCAAATGATTAAATTATATGATAGAAATTAGGGTTTGACAAGTTCACCTTAACCCTAATCTGATCGAGGCTCAAGATAGAAGAATATAATCACACAAGTAGCTGCATCGAGAGGTTCATTTTCAATTTTGATGGATTGCCACCATATACTACTAGGTGTCACTAGTGAATTTTGGGAGCAATTAGAATGATTTAGATGATCGATCATTCCAGTTGTCTGAATCAGAAGAGTTTTGATCCATCGAAAGGAGTTTTGATGATGTCGATGATAGGAATCATGACATATTTCATTACCATATAGAACTGAACCTAACTGGGTCACACAAACAAGAGTTTGGATCTGGATATCATCAATTAGACTAACCTAGTTCAATTGATTTGAATTAGATTCAATTAGTTTCAAGAAAATCATGCTAGCACACGATTGAGCCTAACATTCTCTTTTTCTATTATTAAAAGTTGTCTCGATTGAGCCAAATATATTTGTGCTCACTCATGTACCTTTACCTGATCTGATTGGAGCTTGTCCAGATTAAAAAAGGATTATCTTAATTTATGAGATAAATTTGAGACAACACCTATCATTTTCCGTCACCTGCTAATTCTTTTCCTTTAACTTTGGTCAAACATTAACCTTTGACCCTTGGACATCTGCCCATGTGTCATGCATCCATAGGAGAGATTTTTTGATCAAGTCCACCTACCATTTGGTAGGCAGATGGAGGGTGCATGCCTAGGATGGCATGCGCCCCATGTGGATAAACACTGGAGTCCCATACGGATGGGACTCCAGGTTGCTTCTTGGATTCAAACTAGGTGACCCTTACCTATAGACTTTGACCAATCTTAGGTGTCATCTAAGGATGAATCTATGGAGCTCTCATCTAATTGGATCAGGTGATGTCATCCCACCAATCAGATTTAGATCTGATTGCACGAAGCAATGCGATTGGCCGAGATGATGCAGCACTACATGGTGCAGCAGGGTATATAAATAAACCCTATCTACACCCAACTTTTTATGAGTTTCTCTTAGCCCACGCCCCAAGGCTACCTCTCTCCCTCCTCCACACTATCTTCTAATCATCTCTCTCCTCTCCATGCCCAAGAAAGTTGGGCCTTCGGTTTGGTGCGATCCAGACAAGAAAAGGTTGATGAGAAAGGAAGAAGGCAGCACTGTTGCAAAGACGACTGCTGATCTTCAGAAGGAGTTTTGAAGATCCTAAAAATCAGATCCAGATCTAATTTTTAGAGATGTGATAAAGAAGAAGATCTCCAGATCCAGTCTAAGTGGATATCGGTAGAGGTCAGGTGCTTGCGTGACTAGATTCAGAACCTCAGACAATCAGCAGGATCATCAATGGGTAATCGGATTACCCATATCAAGGTAAAACTAATTTAGACTTAATTTAATTTAATTTTTTTATTTATCAGATCATAAAATTAGATCTAAAAAATATTAGATCTAATTTAGATCTAAGAGAAAATTTTTAAAATATACCTCTTGATCCAATCAGATTTGAATGAACCTGACCTAGAAAATCAGGATTTTCCTTCAATTGGTATCAGAGCTAGGTTGCATTAAAATTTATTTAGATATAATTTAATCTAATAAATTAGTGATTTTAGATATTACATGAGATGTGATTAGATCTAAAATTAAAAAATTAAAAAATTAAAATTAATTAATCTAGATCTAATATGTATGAGATACATAACTAGACTAGGAATAGAATTATTCTATGTATAGTCTAGTATAATTATAATTTTTATTTAATTAAATATAATTTTAAAATTTATTTATTTACTATTTTTTGATCTTATAAATATTATAATTAGATCTAAAAATAAAAAATAAATTAAATTTAATTTATTCATATGAGATATGATAGTTGCATGTTTAGACTAGTGGTAAAATAGTCCTACAAAAGGGTTTAGATTAAATTTTATTTGATGAGATTAAATTTAAATTTAATTTTTTAGATGATTATGAGATAATTTAGATCTGAAAAATATGCATGATGTATACAAAATATGTTTTAATTAGATCAATTTTCTTATATGAGATATATGCTTAGATCTAATTAGTTTTGTAGATTAGTTGTATTTCTAGTTAAGGCGCTCCTCTTGGCCGTCCGATTATAAGAATAAAGTAGGATTTAAAGACTCTCACCTTTCATTTGATGAGGTGTTCTTATGATGTATAGGGGTGCTGCACATTCATCCTTAATCAGAAATTGAAAACTTACTTTCTGCAAAACCTTAGATCCTGAAACTCTAAGATCTTATTTGTATATTTTATTTATGAACCCTAAACTTAATTAAGAATTATGATTATAAAATATATTAGGTCTAAAATTAAAAAATTTTAGATCTAAGATATGTTCATAAAATTGGGTTTGGGCTTGGATAGCTCAATTAGGTCTAGCGGTTGATTAAACCGAATCAAAAGTTGATTAGATAGGATCAACAATGCTTAAATTGACCAGCATAATAGAATTAAGTCAAGGTCAAGATCGAGTCATGTGAGTGATCAATCAAGCTAAGACCTAATTAGGCTCAGTGGTTAGAGTCTGAATTGTAGGCTAATCCGATTGGTTCTACTCAATAATTTGGTGTCTAAGGTAAGTTTGGCAGATATGATCGACTGATTTTTAATTGGGAGCTACTCGACTCGAATACGTTCTTGTCGAGTTAATGGCATATCCCTTCCACCGATCTTACTTACCTGACCATGTTTGTTGACTCAGTTCTGATCTAAGGTAGTCAATAATCCGAGCTAACCCATGCCACTAGGATAGTCATAATGGTTATGACTATGTTAAGTCTAGTTTAATGAGACCTAAATCAAATCTCCCTAAGAAAAGATTAAGTCTAAGGTCTTCCATCATTGTAGATGTACGGGCCCTTCCCGAGGTTGATTGTTCTCAGCTGGTTACAGTGGCTCAGTTGCACCGAGAAGATGCAACCATGTCTATTAGGCATTGGATGCTATGCGCTGGAGGATGAATTAGGCTCAATATTCTGGATACGATGAGAGATCCAAATAGAAATCCAATCTGTGCAAATGGTAGGTCTGACTTAACTAAGGAGTGGATCAATATTTTGGACATAGTGAGATTCATGAATTAAAGATAAAGTTTGGGTGCACTATGATTAGAGAATCATTGAACAAGAGTTGTTCACTCATTGGCTAACCCATCACTAATAACTATTAGGTGAGGTGATGAGTCAGTTAGTGAGACCGCACCACCTACTAGAAATTAGTAATCATGAAGATTTTTGCATCTCTACAGAGGGAGTATAGGGATCCGAGAAAATAGTGAAAGCTAATTTGTTTAAAAATAAAATTTCTAAATAAATTAGTTAAATCTTAATTACAATATCTAACTAGAAACTTTAACTTTCTAAAAGAAAATATCTGCATCCAATCCACTAGCACGAATCCTAGACACCCATAGACTGACCAGACTAAATTATAAGGATTGACTCTGAAACTTCAAAATCATTTTGGGTTTTGAGAAGTTAACTCATGTACTGGATCAGGACCCTTCCATCTTACCAGCTCGTCCATCCGTTGAGTAGAGAGCGTCTCTGGATAAGTGGATAGACGATGATAACAAGGCCAGATACTATATGTTGGGCTCGATGTCTGATGAACTTTAGCACCAACATGAAGATATCAGGACTGCTCGTCAAATATTGGCTTACCTATAGGAGATGTTTGGTGAACAGAGTCGTGCAACTAAGTATCAAGTTACTAAATGACTGTTCAAGGCTAAGATGCGTGATGGGCAGTCAGTCCAAGATCATTATCTGATGATGATCAAGGACTTGAAAGAGCTTAAAAAGTTCGGGGTGAGGTTGGACTTAGATCTACAAAATGATATAATTCTGCAATCTCTGACTGATGCGTATGGGCAGTTCATTATGAATTACCATATGCATAAACTTCAAAATTTCTTGGTCGAACTTATGAACATGCTGGTTACCGCTGAGCTTTTTATGAAAGGTTCTAAAGGCTCAGTGCTTGCTATGGAATGGACTTCTTTCAAGAAAAAATCTTTTGAAAAGAAGAAGAAGTCTATGAAAAAGCAGAAGGTGAAAGAAAGAAAGAAGAAAAAGATAGAGCTAAAGAAGAAGGCCGCTGATAAAGAAAAGTATTTTCATTCCAACAATGATGGCCACTGAAAGTAAAACTATCTTACTTACCTGGCCATCCTAAAGAAGAAGGAGGCAGGTTCTTCGAAGGTATGCTCGTTATTGAGTCTAATCTTATGATTTCTTCTGCATCCAGTGGGATGCTTGACTCTGATTCTAGTGCTCACTTGTGCATTTCTATGCAAGGTCTTGAGGATAGTAGGAGGCTGAGGGATGGTGAGATGATCCTATGCATCAGAAATGGAGCAAGAATTGCTACCATGGCCGTAGGAATATATCCTCTTCGACTACCATCTGATTTAGACTTAGTATTAAAAGACTGTTATTATCTACCTACAGCAAGCAGGAATTTGATTTCTGTTTTTTGTCTTACATTAGAAGGCTATGTAATTAGTTTTCTTAAGGACCATTGTAACATTCTTTATGAAAAAAATAAAATTGCAAGTGGTTTTCTTATTAACGATCTTTATCAATTACATGTTGATGTATCTTGTTTTTAATTTCGAGCAAAATGTGAATGGCATAAAATCAAAATGACCTAGGGATAGTCCAAACGATAGATATCTGTGGCACCTAAGACTAGGTTATATAGCAGAAGATAGGATTAACAAATTAGAGAAAACTAGGCTATTGAGTCTATTGACTTTCGAGTCATATCCAATTTGTGAATCGTGTCTTCATGGCAAAATGACTAAGCTCCCTTTTATAAGACATGAGAAAAGGGTCACGGATCTTTTCGCCCTAGTACATAAGCGACCCATTTGATGTGTCGGCTAGAGGCAACTTTGTCTACTTCATAACCTTTACTGATGATTTATCTAAGTATGGGTATGTGTATCTTATGAGACATAAGTCTGAAGCTTTTGAAAAGTTCAAAGAATTCAGACATAAAGTAGAAAAGCAAACTGAAAAATCCATTAAGGTTCTTCGATCAGATCGAGGAGGTGAATACCTTAGTCGAAAATTTCTGGACTATCTCAAGAAAAGTGGCATAGTCTCTCAATAGACTCCACCTAGAATACCTCAACTCAATGGGATTTCAGAATGGAGGAATCAGGCCCTATTAGATATGGTCCGATCCATGATGAGCTTCACAGACCTTCCTGATTTTCTTTAGGAATACTGTTTGTTAACTGCAATATACTTATTGAATAGAGTTCTCTCTAAAACTGTTCCTACCACACCATATAAAATATGGCATGGTAAGAAACCAAATCTGAGTCATCTCAGAATTTGGGGTTGTCCGGCTCATGTCAAAAGACAACAAGCGGATAAGTTAGACTTTAGGTCCTTTAAAGCTCGATTCATAGGATATCCTAAAGAGTCATTAGGATATTATTTCTACATTCCAGAAGATCACAATATGATTGTGAGTCGACATGCCATTTTTCTTGAAAAATAGTGTATTCAAGATAGTGTTAGATATGTGTGCCCTAGAAGCCAAAATTGGCTGACACTTGTAATACACTTTTAGGGGCAAAATTATAATTTTAACTATAAATAATAAAATAGATTATTTTCTATCACATATGTGTATTTAGTGTCTGTGATACATCCCTTGAGTTAATGGTAATGATAATTCTTATTTTCAAAAGTTGAAAATTTAAAATAAAAATTTTCATTATTAACTCATAAAATGCTTCTGACCGTAGGATCATCATGAGGATGGTGATTGATCCAAAAGGTTAGTGTACAATCGCTTCTTTATAGTAGATGAGTCTTGAGTCTATGGTGTAGAGACATCGGAGAGAGAGTACAGATACTCATTAGAGAACGAGGGCACTGAGCGTGACCAGCTCGAGTAGTCATAAGGAAGTCTACCTTCTCATCGATGACTGACTCGAAGTTGTAGTGGTGTGTCTGGTTCTTTGACCTGAGGTGCATCGATAGTTCATCTTGAGGGTGTTATAGTTTGACTATACCATGACTCGGTCTCCTAGCCATTCGGAACTCTGAGGTGTATGTTGGTTATAGCATGTTCATTGTAGGAATTGGATTGCACCAAGATGGAATCTATCTACCTCGGTGGATGAGGAGCAGTCCTATGATAATCATGAAAATCAAGTCCATAAGCCCATAGCCATGGTAGAGAGTGAAATAATAGAAAGAGTTTCTATTAAGGTTTTCACGTCGAACTTGAATCAAATGATTAAATCATATGATAGAAATTAGGGTTTGAAGAGTTCACCTTAATCCTAATCTAATCGGAGCTCAAGATAGAAGAACTTAATCACATAAGTAGCTACACGGAGAGGTTCTTTTTCAGTTTTGATGGGTTGCCACCATATACTGCTAGGTGTTACTAGTGGATTTTGGGAGCAATTAGAATGATTTAGATGATCGATCATTCTAGTTGTCTGAATCAGAAGAGTTCTGATCCATTGAAAAGAGTTTCGATGATATCGATGATGGAGATCACGACATATCCCATTACCATATAGAACTGAACCTAACTAGATCATACAAACAAGAGTTTGGATCTGGATATCATCAATTGGACTAATCCAGTTCAATTGATTTGAATTAGATTCAATTAGGTTCAAGAAAATTATGCTAGCACACGATTGAGCCTAACATTTTCTTTTCTATCATTAAAAGTTATCTCGACCGAGCCAAATATATTTATGCTCACTCAGGTACCTTTACCTGATCTGACTGGAGCTTATTCAAGTTAGAAAAGGATTGTCTTAATTTATGAGATAAATTTAAGACAACACCTACCATTTTCTATCACCTGCTAATTCTTGTCCTTTGACTTTAGTCAAACATTGATCTTTGACTCTTGGACATCTGCCCATATGTCATGCACCCATAGGAGAGATTTTTTGATCAAGTCCACCTACCATTTGGTAGGCAGATGGAGGGCATATGCCTAGGATGCCGTGCGCCCCATGTGGATAAACACTGGAGTCCCATACGGATGGGACTCTAGGTTGCTTCTTGGATTCAAACTAGGTGACCCTTATCTATAGACTTTGACCAGCCATCTAAGGATGAATCTGTGGGGCTCTCATCTGATTGGATCAAGTGATGTCATCCCACCAATCAAATTTAGATCTGATTACACAAAGCAATGCGATTGCTCGGGATGATGCAGCACTGCATGGTGTGGCAAGGTCTATAAATAAATCCTATCTGCGCCCAACTTTTTGTGAGTTCCTCTTAGCCCATGCCCTAAGGCTACCTCTCTCCCTCCTCCATGCCATCTTCTGATCATCTCTCTCCTCTTCATGCCCAAGGAAGTTAGGCCTTCGATTTGGTGCGATCCAAACAAGAAAAGGCTGATGATAAAGGAAGAAGGCAGCACTACTACAGAGATGACTGTTGATCTTCAGAAGGAGTTTTGAAGATCCTCTAAATCAGATCTAGATCTAATTTTTGGAGACATGCTAAAGAAGGAGAAGATCTTCAGATCCAACCTGAGTGGATACCGATAGAGGCCAGGTGCTTAAGTGGCTTGATCCAGAACCTCCGACTATCAATAGATCTTCAACGGGTAATCGGATTACCCATATCAAAGTAAAACTAATCTAAATTTAATTTAATTTAATTTTTTTATTTATCAGATTATAAAATTAGATCTGAAAAATATTAGATCTGATTTAGATCTAAGAAAAAATTTTTGAAATATGCCTATTGATCCAATCAGATTTGAACGAACCTGACCTGAAAAATCTAATTTTTTTCTTCAGATAGCGGCATTGGAAAGTAGATTAAGCTCGAAGAGAAAGTCTCATAAGAGCAACGAGCTAAGAACCAAATAGAACTAAATTAGGTTGAGCCAATCCATTCACTACCTCCTCCACCTCGTAGATCGAAAAGAGTTTTTCGTCCCCCTGAGAGGTACTTAGGTACTATATCAGAGGAAGTAGAGAAAATGTTCCTCGTAGGAAATGGAGTTCATGGTGATGATCCTAAAACCTATAATGAGACAATATCAGATATCAACTCCGAGAAATGGTTAGAGGCAATGAAGTCAGAAATTGACTTAATGCACTTAAACCAAGTTTGGATCTTGGTAGATCCATCAGAAGGTATAGTACTTATTGGATGTAAATGGATCTACAAGAGAAAGATTGGTGCAGATGGAAATATGGAGACATTCAAGACTAGATTAGTGGCAAACGATTATAGTCAACACGAAGGCATTGACATTAGGATATCTTTTCGCCAATAACTATGCTAAAATCCATTCGTACATTGCTTGCTATTGCAGCCTATTTCGATTATGAAATATGGCAAATGGACGTGAAAATGACATTCTTAAATAAATATCTTAAGAAAGATATCTATATAGAATAGCCGCTAGATTTCACATCCAGTGATGATGATCATAAGGTTTGCAAGCTGCAAAGGTCCATATATGGACTTAAGCAAGCATCTCGGAGCTGAAATACTCATTTTAATATTGTGATCAAATTATTTAGTTTCATCAAAAATAAGGAGGAGCCATGTATCTTCAAAAAGGTCAGTGAGAGTACTGTTGTCTTCCTCGTATTGTACGTGGATGACATTCTCCTTATCAAAAATAATATTCCCATGTTGACCATAGTTAAAATGTGGTTATCTAAAGAATTCTCCATGAAAGACCTAGAAGAAGCATCCTTTATTCTAGGAATTAAGGTCTATAGAGATAGATCGAATATAGGATGCTAGGACTTTCATAGAAAATGTACATAAAGAAAGTGCTAAAGAGGTTTAGCATGAAAAACTCTAAGAGGGGTTTAGTACCCTTCAGACATGGCATTCATCTTTCCAAGAAGATGTGCCCTAGCACACCTGAGGAAATAGAACGCATGAGCAAGATCCCTTATGCTTCAGCAATAGGGAGCCTCATGTATGCCATGTTATGTACACGACCTGATATAGCCCATGCTGTGAGTGTCACGAGCAGATATCAGTCGAATCCAGGTGAAGAACACTGGACTTCTGTGAAATATATCCTTAAGTACTTGAGAAGAACTAAGGATATGTTGTTGGTCTTTGGTAATGGAGAACTCCAAGTCCAGGGATATACAGACTCGAATTTCATGTCCGATGTAGATGATCGAAAGTCGACATCTGAAAGTCTGTTTGTGTGCAATGGTGGTGCTGTCAGTTGGAAGAGTTCCAAGCAAACAGTGATAGCAGATTCCACCATGGAAGCAGAATATATCGCTGCATCAGAAGGCTGCAAAGGAAGCATTCTGGTACAAGAAGTTTGCCACAGAGAATCGGAGTGAATGCCATCAGATGCCATTCCTCTATACTGCGACAATAATGGCGCCATAGCCCTTGCTAAGGAGCCGAGGTCTCACCAAAAATCCAAGCACATCGAGCGGCGATACCACCTCATCCGCGATTACCTCGAGAAGGGTTACGTCGAGGTCAAGAGAGTCGACTCCGCAGATAATGTGGCAGACCCACTTACAAAGCCGTTGGGCCAGCAGAAGATCGAAGCCCACCTTGAGAAGATGGGACTTAGACTTGTAGCCAATTGGCTTTAGGACAAGTGGGAGTTTGTTAGATATATGTGCCCTAGAAGCCAGAATTGGCTGACACTTGTAATACACTTCTAGGGGCAAAATTATAATTTTGACTAAAATCAATAAAATGGGTTATTTTCTATCACATATGTGTATTTAGTGTCTGTGATACATCCCTTTGAGTTAATGGTAATGATAATTCATATTTTCAAGAGTTGAAAATTTAAGACATGAAAAATTTTCATTATTAA
This sequence comes from Cocos nucifera, assembly GCA_006176705.1. NCBI lineage: Eukaryota > Viridiplantae > Streptophyta > Magnoliopsida > Arecales > Arecaceae > Cocos > Cocos nucifera. The sequence goes on from QRFJ01000872.1 coordinate 220,592, forward strand.
CTCATAAAATGCTCCCGACCATGTAGGATCATCATGAGGATGGTGATTGATCCGGAAGGTTGGTGTACAATCGCTTCTCTTTAGTAGATGAGTCTTGAGTCTATGGTGTAGAGAGACACCGGAGCGAGAGTACAGGTACTCGTTAGAGAACGAGGGCACTGAGCGTGACCACCTCGAGTAGTCATAAGGAAGTCTACCTTCTCGTCGAATGACTGACTCGATGCTGCAGTGGTGTGTCTGGTTCTTTGACCTGAGGTGCATCGGCAGTTCACCTTGAGGGTGTTATAGTTTGACTACACCATGACTCGGTCTCCTAGCCATTCGGAAACCCTGAGGTGTATGTTGGCTATAGCATGTTCATTGTAGGAATTGGATTGCATCAAGATGGAATCTATCTACCTCGGTGGTAGAGGAGCAGCCCTATGATGATCATGAGAATCAAGTCCATAAGCCCATGGCCATGGTAGAGAGTGAAATAATAGAAAGAGTTTCTATTAAGATTTTTCACATCGGACTTGAATCGAATGATTAAATCATATGATAGAAATTAGGGTTTGACGAGTTCACCTTAATCCCTAATCTGATCGGGGCTCAAGATAGAAGAACTTAATCACACAAGTAGCTGCATCGAAGAGGTTCATTTTCAGTTTTGATGGGTTGCCACCATATACTGCTAGGTGTCACTGGTGGATTTTAGGGAGCAATTAGAATGATTTAGATGATCGATCATTCTAGTTATCTGAATCAGAAGAGTTCTGATGATCCATCGAAAGGAGTTTCGATGATGTCGATGATAGAGATCATGACATATCCCATTACCATATAGAACTGAACCTTAACTGGATCACACAAATAAGATTTGGATTTGAATCTGGATATCATCAATTGGAACTAACCTAGTTCAATTGATTTGAATTGAGATTCAATTAGGTTCAAGAAAATCATGCTAGCACACGATTGAACCTAACGTTCTTCTTTTTCTATCATTAAAAAGTTATCTTGACTGAGCCAAATATGTTTGTGCTCACTCAGTACCTTCATACCTGGTCTGATTGGAGCTTGTCTAGGTCAGAAAAGGATTGTCTTAATTTATGAGATAAATTTGAGACAACATCTATCATTTTCCATCATCTGCTAATTCTTATCCTTTGACTTTGGTCAAACATTGACCTTTGACCCTTGGACATCTGCCCATGTGTCATGCACCTATAGGAGAGACTTTTTGATCAAGTCCACCTGCCATTTAGTGGCAGATGGAGGGCGCATGCCATAGGATGGCGTGCGCCCCATGTGGATAAACACTGGAGTCCCATACGGATGGGACTCCAGGTTGCTTCTTGGATTCAAACTAGGTGACCCTTACCTATAGACTTTAATCAGTCTTAGGCACCATCTAAGGATGAATCTATGGAGCTCTCATTTGATTGGATCAGGTGATATCATCCCACCAATCAGATTTAGATCTGATTGTACGAAGCAACGCGATTGACCGGAATGATGCAGTACTGCATGGCGTAGCAGGGTCTATAAATAAACCCTATCTACGCCCAACTTTTTGTGAGTTCCTCTTAGCCCATGCCCCAAGGCTGCCTCTCTCCTTCCTTCATGCCATCTTTTGATCATCTCTCTTCTCTCCACGCCTAAGAAAGTTGGGCCTTCGGTTTGGTGCGATCCAGGCAAGAAAAGGCTGACGAGAAAGGAAGAAGACAACACTTCTGCAGAGACGACTACTGATCTTCAGAAGAAGTTTTGAAGATCTTCTAGATTAGATTCAGATATAATTTTTGGAGATGTGATAAAGAAGGAGAAGATCTCTAGATCCAGTCCGAGTGAATATCGGTAGAGGCTAGGCGCTTGCGTGGCTAGATCCAGAACCTCAGGCAATAAGCAGGATCATCAATGGGTAATCGGATTACCCATATCAAGGTAAAACTAATTTAGATTTAATTTAATTTAATTTTTTTATTTATCAGATCATAAAATTAGATCTGAAAAATATCAGATCTGATTTAGATCTAAAAGAAAATTTTTGAAATATGCCTCTTGATCCAATCAGATTTGAACGAACCTGATCCGAAAAATCAGGATTTTCCTTCAAAAATATTATGCTGAATTTCAAAATAAATCATTTCATCCATAGCATGATATATAGAGGAGCGTATTAATCTTTAAAATCAAAGCATTCAAATTATTGCGAGCATCAAAATCAATCATACTTATCAAAACATGAAAGGAGTTATCATATGCATACATATTAACAAATCATTAAAGTTAATACATCAAACTTTCAATTCATATAGTATAATCATTTTAAGCAATGATAAATCATCAAAATCAATCAAACATACTTAATAATTATGCTAATTAATAATCAAAATATATTTAGCAAATAAAGATGGTATGTTATAAGAATAGTTTAGATTTTACCAAATAGCACCATCCATCTATTTTTATTTCCAAGGCATCCATAAAAATTTTCTTCTTTTAACTTCACTGGATCCTTGGTATACTTGCAAAATTACTTCATAATTTTTGGTATCCAAGCCATCTTGGGTCCATAGGAGTTAGTATTTACGGTTTCTTTTGGAACCCAAATTTGTCTAACCAAAGTATGGCCAATTCTTTTAAAATTACATTCAAAAATTTTATGATAAATTTTATTGCATTTTAAGCATTTAATTGACTAATTTTCAGTTGAAGCTTTTTCAAACATATTCTTAACAAATTTATGTTTTCTTAAGGGATTAAAGTCAATTCCTGCCTTATCAAAAATAGTTTTTTGATTATTTAAAATTGCTTGAAGCTTTTGAGATCCAATAGTAAATTTTTCGAGCATAAGCTTCAAGTTTTTAATCCCTTTTTTTAGTTTTTTATTTTCTTCCATAAGAGATTTTTCAGATTTTGATAATTTTTTATTTTATTCAATCAAAGATTTTTTTTCCTTCAATAATTCATTTTTTTCAATCACACTCTTATTCTTTTCTTTCATGAAATCCTCTTTTTCAATTAAGAGTTTATTCTTATCTTTAACTAAAGATTTTTCAGATTTGAGAAGTTCTTCCTTTTCTTTAGCTAAAGCATTCTTTTCTCTTAAGATATCTTCTTTTTCATTCAATAGATTACTCTTTTCATCATCCAAAAGAAGATTAGATCTTTTAAGTTCTTTATTTTTTAGTCTTAGTTATTTGTATTCATCCATTAAATTATTAAAGGCTTCAAATAATTCATCAAATATAAATTGGGAAGAATTTTTTGAATTTACCTCATCTTCATTGGTCATGAGGCAAAGATTTGGAGCATTTTCTTCTTCTTTCTCATTTTTCTTTTCCTTACTTTGCTCTCCCTTAATTGATGAATTCTTCTTCTTTTGTTTTTTTTTTTCTTCTTTTCATCCTCATGAGACATAAGGCATAAGTTGGGGTGAGCTTGTTTTTCTTTTTGGGAACTTGATTCTTCTATTTGATTTGCTCCCTCATAAATTCTTTTCAATTTCTTCCATACATGTTTTGCTGAAATACATGAAGAAATTGTGTTAAATATATTTAACTCTAAGGAGCAATAAAGTATATTCATGGCCTTAGCATTAAGTTGGGCCATTTTTTTATCATGCTCTTTCAATACTTTGGGGGTATGCGAGCCATCGATTATAATCTTTCATAGGTTATAATCATGTACTTATATGAAGATGCGCATGTGTGCTTTCCAATAACTATAATGTAAGCCATTAAAAAGTGGAGGTCAATCTATAGAATATCCTTCATTAAATAAGGACTCCATTTGGGTTGCCATAATTTTTAGCTCTAGACAGTTAGGTCAATAATCAATAATAAAGCACCTGCTCTGATACCAAATTGTTGTTCAGAGGTAGCAACCTAAGAGGGGGTGAATTGGATTCTTATAAAAGCTTTGGCCAAATTTAACTCTAAGCAATTATGTGCTTTGATTTTAATTTAAGTGGTGAGGATGAGATGTATATAATATGAGCAGCGAAATTAAGATAACAAAATCAAACTATGAAAGTAAAGTAAGAATTATAAGCATGCAAAGTACATAGAGAGATTGAAGAAAAAAGCACAACACAAATATACAAAGATTTATAGTGATTCGGAGCAATCCGCTCCTACGTCCACTCCTCAAGCTTCCTTTGAGAATTTCACTATAATCTATCCTTGATTATAGTGTTTTTGTTTTTCTAGACTCACAAACAAACCTAGTTGGTTTTCATAGGAGCACCAACTAAAACCTAATACTGTTAGTTTTTCGGGTTTACTAACAACCCAATTAGTTTTTTGAGATCACCAACCAAAATCTACAATATCCAATTTCGGACTTAGATGGACCTAAACCCCAAGTTTCTTTTCTCCAAAGAAACTTGTAAAGAAATCAAAAAATACAAATAAAGTTTTAGCACAATATAAAAAATAGAGTATAAGCTCTTTTAAATCCTAAAGAACAAGCTGATAATGTGCTCGATTGAAGCTTAGATTTTTTTTAAATTATGCTTGAGAGGATGTGGAAGATGTTGGAGAAGATTGTTTTGAAGGCTTGCTAAAATCTGTGTACAACACTCCTCTCTTTTTTTTTCTTTGGATATTCAATGTTCCTCACAAAATTTGAAAGATTCTCTCTCTAAATCCTTTTATCTCTTTCTTCTATTTTTTTCAATTGATTCTCCACTTTTAAATATCTTTAGAGAAGGTTGGAGTGAGAGTTCTTAGCCATCGAAAGCTCTGAAATAGCCGTTAGGATCGAAAAATAATTGTTGGAAAACTATTCGTTGAAGGTTGTCCGTGTAGATCGAGATCTCTCGATTTTTCACGAGATCTCTTATCAGATTTCGAGACCTCTCAATTTTTTATGAGTCATCTCGTCAGAATTGCGAGACCTCTCAAGAAATCTACGAGACTTCTCATTCTCAAAGCACAGAAATGAAGTTTCTGTCTCCTAAGAATAAGACGTCTTGAGTTCAACTCGAGATTACTCGAGACTGTGCCAGAAAACTGTTTCATTGTGCTAGACCATTCGAGAGCTCTCGAAAAAAATCCGAGATGTCTCGAAAAATTCTGACTTCATTTTTCTTCAATATTTTACCTTCCAAACTCGAGTTTCTTGGCTCCAAACTCTTTTAAACATAATTGCTTACTTCAATTTTAATTTTTCTTCTTTCAATCATACTTTCTTCATACCAAGCCATCCAAATATGTGTAAATTTACTCTTTTAAGTATTTTGGCATGGCATCTTGAGAGGATTTATTCTTGAGAAAAATTCTTCATTTTGGATACTTGAAAAATCCTACACACATTCTTGAAACACATGATTAGATACATAATATACTCAATATTTTGGAATCATCAAAATCAATCTTAGGATCAACAATATATCTCTGCATTTATCAGATAAAATATATAAAAAATTAAAAATTTTATATTTTTTAATTATTCAAAAGCTACGGCAGTGGTTTTATAACTGCTGCCGTAGATATGCCAACTGTTGCCGTAGACAATATGTCAATTGCTGCATTAGACCTATGGCAGCGGTTACGTAACCGCTTCCATAAATAAGACTATAGCAGTGGTTTCATAATCGCTGTCATAGTTTGTCTATAACAGCGGTTTTATAACTACTGTCATAAACAAGCCTATGGCAGTGATTCAAAAACCATCGCAATAGGATCTATATAGCAGCGATTTTAATAACCACTATAATAACTACTGCCATAGACCTACGGCGATGGCTACAGTGGCAGTGATTAGCTAACCGCTGTCATAGTTTATAGCAGCAATTTTTTGGACTACGGCAGCAGTTACAAACTGCTACCTAAGCCCAGTTCTATAGTAGTGCTTGGAATTTACTATTATTAATTTTTCTTGGTTGAGATACACTAGCGATGACTTAAATGATAAGCCATTTGTGTTTCAATCACAAGCTGAATAGGTAATATTTGTCCAAGATTCTAAAAATCGTCAATGGTTTATTCTAAGATAGATAATACCTAGAGGTGCCTTTGATTTGAGCATGGAAAGTGGGCCTCAACTTTTGACCACAAACTTAGAGAATTAAACCATCAATTGGGTTAGAAGAAATATTGATGGAATATTAGTTGATATTGAGGAAGTTGAAGCTGATAATATGGAAGAAGAGATGCAACCTGCTAATTAAAGGCATTTAATTTTTAATTAATTACAATAAAGTATATTTTTTTTTGATGATGTATCTGATAATGGTTTATGATTTTACTTATATTGAGTTTCTTCTAATTTTTTTTTACTATCATATGTTAGATTTTTTTTTTAATTACTATATTTCTTTTTGTTTACTATTATTGAATTACCACTAATCTAGATGTTGTATTTGATACATTATTGCAGATATTATGGAAAAATCAAGAAAACATATCATAGAGCCTTTAGTTGATGATTATAGTCAAGCCGAAAGTGATATGCTTATGCGATCTCAACAACAAAGTAAAATGAGCCTCACTTCTAACAGTATAATTGATCAAACAGTTCTATAGAGAATGATGATCGATTTTAAAATGGCGATTTCGAAAAGGAAGGACAAGCAGAAGAAAATGCATAAGATATAACATATCTAGTTACAAAGTACTTATCAATATAAGAAAATAAACATTTTTTCTTTAATTTATTCTTCAGTCCGATCGAACAAGATAGCAAAGAATTATAACACCAATACATATGATGAATAATTATAAATTTGTCAGATCTTATATTTCTTTCTTAATTATTAATTATAAATTAAGAAAAAATAATTTTTTTATTAATTGTTTTAACCAATTTTTTTATAAAAAATTAAAAATTTTGAAGATTTCAAAAAACTTGACAAAAGTTATAAATTCAACAAAGAAGATTTTAGCATAATCCTAAAGGAGGGAGGAAGATAATACATTAGATATAATATAGTATTATATAGCTGTTCGTGATGTACAACAAAATCTGGTGTGGGGCCTTTGAAATTTGTGACATAGATATAAGGGAAAGTAGGATAGGTGCAATGATGGTCATGTGTTCCTAGAAATTAAAATAATATAATTTAGATTTAAAAATTTAGAAGGTTGAATAGTACTTGTGAATAGTTATTTCGAATTTGCTAAAAATTAAAATTTAAAATATAGGTTGAAGTTAAATTAGCACTATAAGAAAAATGATGTTTAGCGATAAAATTTTTTACAGCGGTAGAAAATTCGCTCAAAAAGATAAAATTTTTAGGTGATATAAAATATTACCGTAAAAGAATACACGAGTGATTTCTTTTGCGGCAATTTTCGTTTTTTCCTTCTCGCGTTGGATATATTTCCCTTTCCGCCTTCTTTTCCTTTTCTCCTAAACTAATCATTCAATGCCCTAGACTGATCACCGTCGGCCTCCTTCCTCCATCGACAGGCTTTTTCCACCAACAGGTCCGCTCTCGTCTCACTAGATCCTCCGCAAAAAGCTCATCGGCGATAAGGTCCACCGGTGATACCCCTACAAATGATGACCCCTTCATCCCCGCTTGCGAAGAGAAGTACGTATGCCTCTTCTGCGCCTCTCTCTCTCTCTCCCCTCTCTGCATCAATTCATTGTTGTTTTCTATCCTCATGCTTGTTTATACATGTGTTTGATTTTATTCCCATATGAAAATTGCTGAAGTAGGCCCATTTGGAGGCGACCTTCAAGTGCTAGATTAAGGAAATTATTCTCTATCTCACCGAGTATAGTTTATGATGAACAAAAGATATGAAACTAGTCAGTCTTTAAAACAGAATCAATTGAACTTCTCGTTTGACTTTATTAAGGTCATCTATTGATGCCATTAGTCTAATAAAAAAAGTTATCAACCTAAATAAGTGTAAAACAAAATGTTTACAAAAAGGACTGATCTAATTTCAAACTGGATAAGTCTTATCAAACGCTCCCTGTTTTTGTCACTTTGCGTGTCAGAAAAATGTTAGAGCTCAGTTTTTGCTGGATAAAAGAATACCGCTAAATCAGATAATGAAAGCTTTGAAAATTTGATTTTGGTTTGATGGTTGTTTAAACAATACAGAGTAAAAGTTCTTATACTAAAGTGCAAGCTAAGTTTTAAGATAATTTGACTTTCAGTTTATAGGGTCTAATACAGCTAAAAGTAAATCTATTTGAATACAAAATCAATCACCTTTTCAGGTCAGCATACATTGATACTAGAGATTAGCACTCATATATGATTTCAGCATATCAAAGTTTCTATAGAAATTTCTAGCATATATAAGTTCTAGATTTAAATGTCAGCCCTAATATTATGTGTTCTAGCAATTTTTGCTTTCAGCAACCAGAAAAAACTAAAACAGATCTCTCTTTTTTTCAGCAGAGTCTTTGGAAACAAAAACAAGAATTATTTCAGTTTTGAAATTTCAGGTTATTTTTTAGGTTGGAAACCACAAGAAAAAATCCTAGCAAACAAGTTTGTTATTTCAGAAAAGTAAAATCAAACTTCTTCTTTCAGCAAATAGGTGTCTTAAGAAACAACAAACTGAAATTCTGCAACAACTTATATTAATCTCAGGAAACACGAGCATGAATTAGGTTCATAATTTTAGCAACATAAATTCACTAATTTCATATTGTCAGATGCTTTGAAAAAACAGTAGAAACAATGTCCAGCCATAAACAAATGCCAGTTAACAACAATTATCTAGGTAAATGAATTTTCTTTCACTGGACTTCTCATAAATCTCTTGCATAAGCTGGTTTCAGTTCCTTGTCAATGCTTCTTTATGGTTGTAACCTGGAAAGGGGAATGTAGTCTAAAGTGCAAGCATAAATGTACTGGTACCATCCCTCTGCATTGTCCAGATGGCCATTTTCTCCTTCATTATTACACAAGAAACATTGTCATAATCTTGCATATGGTCCCTCCTGAATTGGGAATCTTCATAGCAGCTATGTGGATTTGCATGTGATTTGATAATAAGAACTTAAATAATTGGAAATATGTGGATATGCTATGTGGATAATCATATAATCATAAAATTGGAGGAAGTTGCAGGTTACAGCTGAAGGAAGAATCTCTAGGAGGCTAATTTCTGTTTCATAGAATAGGCTTAACCAGTAAAGCTGCTATGAAACTGGTTATTCACATAAGAAACGTTATAAAGAATAATGTGGTAACCAACTTCATATCTAACGTAATATGTGAATGAGCTATGGTGTTTTTTGACAATACTAATATTTCATTTTTCTGCTAGCTAGTAATAAGAAACCAATATATTTCATATATGAAATAAAGTTAGTAATAAATTGTTCGCTGTTGTTTATTGTTACTCTTGAGTAATGTAAGAATTGAGCTGAAGACTAAAGATCTTAAGCTTATTAGATCATTGCTTTGTATTGTATCATTTATTGTTGCATCTTTGCATGCAGTGAATTTTTTTTTCGCCGCAAAAAACATCTCCTGACAAGTCTATTGTGGTGACTTTTCGGCAACCAATTTTTCACGTTAAAAATCTTTTGCAGCAAGATATTAATTTTTGGCAGCAATTATTTTCGCTGCAAAAAGTAAATTTTCTTGTAGTGATATAGGTGGGTAGGTACTATATTTTGACTTTAAGGAGCTGTAATGGCTGTTTGCCTTTTCTGTCTTTATTAGTATATATTTTTCCTCATTGGCTGTTACATCAGGATGCTTACTAATTAATGATAATTTTGACATTTAGAATCCTTAGAACAATTAAAGGGCTGTACGTGGACCTACTCTATTGGTTGTTGTTTGGGACATGCCTAAAGGAAACATAATTATTGTAAAGTTTAATAATCATAGGCAACCCATTGATGAAAAAGGGTGAGTACTGGTTAGTTTTTTTGGTATCATGGCAAGGGATGCTATACTAACTCCTTTGAAATTTAGCGATTGGAGAACCTTTCCAAAAGAGGAAAAAAAGCAAACTTTAGCGTTTGTGAAGGTAAAATGGTTACTCATATTTATTTTTTCATTATTAAACTATTTTGAGTTGTATGGAGTTTGCGTTTCATAATTTATTTTTGTTATTTTAATTTTTTTGCATTGTAGACAAAGTTTACTATTCCACGAATTGGTGATGATTGGGTACTTAAGTCCATAGCAAAAAAGTGGAGAGATCATCAAAGTAATTTGAAGATTGAGTACATAGAGAAATATAGAACTCTGCAGGAGCTACATTCAAATAAACCTGACAGGATATCAAGAGATCAATGGAACACTTTAGTCAGTTATTGGCATTCAGAAAAAGGAAAGGTATAATTCTTATCTCATTTTTGCTCAAGTACTTATAACTATTATTTCTTATTTTCTTTTCTACTTATACTTTTATGGTTTTTTAATCATAGAAATGTAGTCGATAAATAGAAGTAACCATGCAAAGCAAAAGATGGCTCACATTACAGGATCAAAGAGTTTTGCACGTTTGATGGCGGAAAAGGTATATTTTAATTGAATACTACATATATTAATATACAGTGTCAATCATTCATTACTCTTTATGATTGATTAGGCAAGAGATGGTGTCTAGCCCTTACGTGCAGAAATATTTATAGAAACACATAAATAGAAAAACAATGGGAGACCAATTCATAGTTGGTAAGTCAGCCCAAAAGATTGTGAGCATATATGACCCTTCAATATAGAGCATTTTTGTACACTATTTTTTTTTTTTTAAAATTTTGTCCCTTTCAAACTAAATTGCTTCTTTTTAATAAATAGGAGATGATGCAGGAAAAAAATTAAGCAACAATCAACATAATAATGAAGAAGCTAGAGACAATGTTGCTTGGGATGGTGATATATACTCACAAGTGATAGGGGCAGAAAGAGCTGGTCAAGTATGTGGTTTAGGACTTGGTCCAACTCCATCTAAGATGTGGGGTAAAAGTAGTGGAGTTTCTATTCGTGGAAAACTCTATAGTTTTTTTTTTTTTTCCATGTTTCCTTTTGTGTTTGTTGGCATGACTGTGCACATGATAAAAATGCCTACCCATATGTCTATATGTGCATCAGAAATCTAGGCAAGTATTTATAGAATGTTATTCTATTTCTATCTATAAATGTGTGTAGGCACACACAACTGATCCCCTCTGCAACTAACTCTGCTGCTTAACCTTTAATTTATGTTTTTGTTCCCCTGCTGTGGAAAGAACATGGCAAACAATGTAGATCTAGAAGCCTCATTCTTGTTCTTGGGCGTCACTAGTGGTAAATTTTAGCTTGTTCAAATTTGTCATAATTTTAAAATTGTCCCATGGTTATATTTTAGTTTGCAAGTTGTATTTTTTTAATACCTTTTTATGGAGACTTTAGAATATTTTAAACTAAAATTGGATATTATAAAGTATAACTGGTGGATTGCTTGAACTATATAATGCAACATACATCTGAAATTTCATGTAATATTGTTCCGATAGTTTCTTCAAGTAGCATACCATCAGAGGAAAGAGTTTATATACATAAGTTGCAAGAAGACATGAAAGTGATGCAACAACTTCATCTTGAGGAGGTGAATTTCATGAAACAAAAGCAAGAAAAACTGGAAGCTGAGCTTGCTTTGATGAGATCAATTATGAGTAAGTTCGTGCATCCTGAAGACTTGCCTTCAACTTCAAATGATGCAACAAATAGACAGGTAATATTTTTCTTTTTTGTAATTGTATATCATTTGTTGGATATTAATGATAATCAAGTAAAATGATTTTCTTTTTACTTCTTAAGTAGGTTCCAGATGCTTCGAGTGCTCATAAGAATATACAATGGATTCATGGACAATGCAACACCAATCTTTTTCCTTTCATATCTTGACCTCCAAGTCAAGGTAAAGCATTGTATTTTATAAGTAATACTATAAAATGCTTTATGGTGGCTGGTTTAAGAACTTGCTTTGTGATGACTACATTAGTTCGGCAACTTGCTATGAGGTAGTTGATTTTAGAGTTTGCTTTATGGTGGCTGCCTTGAGAACTTAGTTTATGTTAGCTAGTTTTAGAACTTGGAATATGGTGGTTGGTTTGGTTTGGATTATGGTGGGTGGTTTGGTTTGGATTATGATGGCTGGTTTGGTTTGATAATGTCTTTTATAGTGGCTGGTTTTAAAACTTAGATTATGGTTAGTTTGACAAATTGTCAATTAACGTATATAGATAGTTTGTTGTTTCTTGATTGATTATAGTGTCATTTAGATATTTTTTTACATATTTTCTTGTCAGTGCCTCCATGTACCTCCTTTTATTGTTTATTTTTGGCCATGGGAGAATAATTATAAAGAAACCAAAGAGTGTAGGTTCTTTCATTATTTTGAATATAAAAGTCGAAGGCCTGAAGTTAGTATCTATTCTTGAGTCTTTTAAATAGAAGACTTCATTTTAATATTTGATTACTCAACTTTGGTATGATATACTTTATTGATGATTACATGTAGTCAATAAATCTATTTATATTGGTATTAACTTATTTTTCTTTGCTATTTTATTTAGGTCATACTTTTTAAATGAAGAAAGTATCAAAATGATTAGAATGCTAGACAACTGAGGAAGTTTCAAGTTTGAACAAATGAGATCCTTTTATTTTCAATATTATATAGCTGACTAATGAACCAATGCTTGGACCATTTCAAATGAATGAAAGTAATTATGTTTTATGTGGGAGCAAATGTAATTTTAGTGGCAATTAAATTTTAGCCATGAAGAACTTTTTAGTGGCAATGGTATCATACTGGGGTCTCATATACTTATGCCCAATTTTGGTGTGATTTTCTCTTATATTTCAAGATGATCGATCAATGAGGAATGGTACATGATGATGACCCAATCAATTTATTTTGATGCTATTAATGACTACTTAAAAGTAGGATATGTCAATGGTTTTGGAAGCTGGATCATTTGACCATGACCTACTACTTGATCGGTGTCTATCTGATTACCACCTGGAATAGGGGATTCGTTGTTTATTTCTTTATACACCTTTTATAATGCTTATGACTCATCAACGATATTTAGGGGGTAAATTATGGGTTTGCTTTCCTATTGCTTCTGGAGGGGCTACATTAATTTCTATTATTTCATTATGGTTACTTGGTTTCATGCTCATTGGATGCTTTTCTCAACTTACTATGATATTTTTCACTATCATATTTAGGAATATGCTTATGATTTAATTACATGGGTAAGATGGTTTCTTGAATGTTGGCACTAAGTACTTGACTTCATATTATGGATTTTTAGTCTGCATACATTCAATACCTATGCTCCTGTTGTATGCTATACTCCTATATATTCCGGACTCATTTGTTTTGAGGGAAGAACTTTTCTTTCCAAGGAGTAACTTCCTAAGAAGTTAGTTCCTGAAATGTTATTTTCTAAAAATAGAATTTTGGTATGTTTGGTTGACCATGAAAAGTAATTTATTGAAAATTGGCTTATGTTTGGTTGAGCATCCATTTTTCTAGAAAAACTATGCAGAATATCCATTATATCCTTAATAGAAATAAGACTATACATTTTGCTAATAAACTTTATATACACAATAATATTATATTTGTATTAATATAAATATAATATTTGTTAGAAGTGTGCCTTAGAAGCTAATTGTTGGCTGACACATGTAATTCCAAGGTTTATCTTTGTACTTGCAAATATTTTATTATCAATAAAGGCATTTTTATTACCAATCATGCTTATGTGTCCATGATCTATCCTAGAAATTAACAAAGGTGATTTTGTATATTCTCAATATGTCGAGAATTTAAGACATTATTAGTGGTTAGTTTCTAAATGCTCCCAATCTTAGCATCATCATGGAGGACAGTGATTGATCTCATCAAGATTAGTGCACGGGTCACCTCCTTTCTGGGTAGATGGATTTTGAATTTGTAGTGTGGGAACACTAGGATGAGAGTTCAAGTAATTGTTATAGAACAGCTTATACTGACCGTGACCATCATGAGAAATCACTTGGATATCTACTCACTTGTCAGTGGTTCTTCTCGATGCTATAATAGTGTGACTAGTCCTTTGATCTGCGGTGCATTGGCTATTCGCAGCGAGGCTGCTGGGTTTGACTGCACGTTTTCTTGGTCGCTAGCCATTCGGGTCCTTACATGTATATTAGCTTTAGTGGGTTCTAGTTTGCTGTTTGGAGTAGGATGCATTTAGATGGAATCTATCGATCTTAGTAGAATAGGAGAAGTTCTATGCAATTAAAAAGACTGAGTTTAGGAAGTCTTCAGTTGAAGCAAGTGTGAATACTATAAAAGAGTTTCTACGGGATTCATGAATAAACTCGAGTCAAGCTAATCTGGCATATGACTAATGATGGGATTTAACGAGTTCTCCATGACCTCCATCAAGTCGGGACTCATGGTAAAAGGATCGAATCATACGATTGAAGAAAAAATCTAGTTTCTTGGATCAGGTTCGATTAGATCTGATTGGATCAAGAGAGATATTTCAAAAATTCTCTTTTGAATCCAGATCAGATCTGAAATATTTCAGAATTGATTTTATAGATCTAATAAAATAAAATAAAAGTAAATTAAATCTGATTTAATTTTATACCTTATTGTTGGGTAATCAGATTATCCTGTGATGATCCTGCTGATTGTTTGAGGTTCTGGATCTAGCCACGTAAGTGCCTGGCCTCTATCAGTATCCATTTGGGCTGGATCTGGAGATCTCCTTCTTTATCACTTTCCTTCCAAAGATCTAATCTAGATCTGATCTTGGAAGGATCTTTAAAATAACTTCTTTTGAAGATTGGGTGTCGTCTTTTGCAGCAGTGCTGCTTTCTTTCTTTCTCGTCACCTTTTTCTTGCCTGGATCGCACCAAACTGGAGCCCAAATCTCCTTGGGCGTGGAGAGGAGAGAGGGGACCTGAAGATGGCGTGGAGGGAGAGGGGTAGCCTTGTGGCGTGGGCTATGGGAGTCTTAAAAGCTAGGCGCAGATAGGGTTTTTATAGATCCTGCTGCGCCATGCAGTGCCATATCATCCTCGACCAATCACGTTGCTTCGTGCAATCAGATCTAAATATGATTGGTGGGATGACATCACCTGATCCAATCAGATAAGCCCCTCTCCAACACCCTTAGGTGGCGCCAAGATTGGTCAAAGTAGAGTCCCTTGGTGCCACCTAGTTTGATTCCAAGAAGCAACCTAGAGTCCCATCTGTATGGGACTCCAGGCGTCCCTATCCTTGGGCGCACGCCTCCCTAGGCGTGCGCCTCCTCCTTTCCATTTTCTAGCAAGGGGACAAGCCCCTATCTGCTCTCCTATGGGTGCATGACACATGGGCAGATGTCTAGTATCAAAGGTCAACGTTTGACCAAAGTCAAAAGACAAGAATTAGCAGGTGACAGAAAATGACAGGTGTTATCTTCAATTTATTTCATAAATTAAGACAATCCTTTTTTGACCTGGATAAGCTCCAATCAGACAAAGTAAAGGTATCTGAGTAAACACAAACACATTTGGCTCAGTCGAGACAACTTTTAATGATTGTAGAAGAACGTGAGGCTCAATCGTGTGCTAGCACGATTTTCTTGAACCTAATTGAATCTAATTCAAATCAATTGAACTGGTTTAGTCCAATTGATGATATCTAGATCCAAATCCTTGTTTGTGTGATCCAGTTAGGTTCAATTCCGTATGGTAATTAGATATGTCGTGATCTCTATTATCGACATCATCGAAACACCTTCCGATGGATCAGAACTTTTCTGATTCAAACAACTAGAATGATCGATCATCCAAATCATTCTAATTGCTCCTCAAAATCCACAGTGACACCTAGCAGTATATGGTGGCAACCCATCAGAACTGAAAATGAACCTCTCGGTGCAGCTACTTGTGTGATTAAGTTCTTCTATCTTGAGCCCCGATCAGATTAGGGTTAAGGTGAACTCGTCAAACCCTAATTTCCATCATATGAATTAATCATTCGATTCAAGTCCAATGTGAAAATCTTAATAGAAACTCTTTCTATTATTTCACTCTGCCATGGCCATGGCTTTATGGACTTGATTCTCATGATCATCATAGGGCTACTCCTCTATCTACCGAGGTAGATAGATTCCATCTTGGTGCAATCCTAATTTCCTACAATGAACATGCTATAGCCAACATACACCTCAGAATTTTCATATGGCTAGGAGATCGAGTAATGGTGTAGTCAAACTATAACACCCTCAAGGTGAACTGTCGATGCACCTCAGGTCAAAGAACCAGACACACCACTGCAGCATCGAGTCAGTCATTGACGAGAAGGTAGACTTCCTAATGACTACTCGAGGTGGTCACGCTCAGTGCCCTCGTTCTCTAACGAGTACCTTATACTCTCGCTCCGGTGTCTCCTACACCGTAGACTCAAGACTCATCTACTATAAGAGAAGCGATTGTACACCAACCTTCCGGATCAATCACCATCCTCATGATGATCCTATGGTCGGGAGCATTTTATGAGTTAATAATGAAATTATTCATGTCTTAAATTTTCAACTCTTGAAAATATGAATTATCATTACCATTAACTCAAAGGGATGTATCACAGACACTAAATACACATTTGTGATAGAAAATAACCCATTTTATTATTTATAGTTCAAAATTATAATTTTGCCCTTAGAAGTGTATTACAAGTGTCAGCCAATTCTGGCTTCTAGGGCACATATATCTAACAATCTCCCACTTGTCCTAAAGCCAATTGGCTACAAGTCTAAGTCCCATCTTCTCAAGGTGGGCTTCGATCTTCTGCTGGCCCAACGGCTTTGAAGTGGGTCTGCCACATTATCTGCGGAGTCGACTCTCTTGACCTCGACGTAACCCTTTTCGAGGTAATCGCGGATGAGTTGGTATCGCCGCTCGATGTGCTTGGATTTTTGGTGAGACCTCGGCTCCTTAGCAAGGGCTATGGCGCCATTATTGTCACAGTATAGAGGAATGGCATCTGATGGCATCACTTCGATCTCTGCGGCAAACTTTTTGTATTAGAATGCTTTCTTTGCAGTTTTTGACGCAGCGATATATTCTGCTTTCATGGTGGAATCTGCTATCACTGTCTGCTTGAAACTCTTCCAATTGACAGCACCATTACACACAAACAGACTTTCAGATGTCGACTTTCGATCATCTATATCGGACATAAAATTCCGAGTCTGTGTATCCCTGGACTTGGAGTTCTCCATTACCAAAGACCAACATCATATCCTTAGTTCTTCTCAAGTACTTAAGGATACATTTCACAGAAGTCCAGTGTTCTTCACCTGGATTTGACTGATATCTGCTTGTGACACTCACAGCATGGGCTATATCAGGTCGTGTACATAGCATGGCATACATGAGGCTCCCTATTGCAGAAGCATAAGGGATCTTGCTCATGCGTTCTATTTCCTCAGGTGTGCTAGGGCACATCTTCTTGGAAAGATGAATACCATGTCTGAAGGGTATTAAATCCCCTCTTAGAGTTTTCCATACTAAACCTCTTTAGTACTTTCTCTATGTACATCTTCTGTGAAAGTCCTAGCATCCTATTCGGTCTATCCCTATAGACCTTAATTCCTAGAATAAAGGATGCTTCACCTAGGTCTTTCATGGAGAATTCCTTTAGACAACCACATTTTGACTGATGTCAACATGGGAATATCATTCCCAATAAGGAGGATATGTCATCCACGTACAATACGAGGAAGACAACAGCGCTCCCACTGACCCTTTTTGAAAACACATGGTTCCTCTTCATTTTTGATGAAACCAAATAATTTTGATCACATCATTGAAACGAGTGTTCCAGCTCCGAGATGCTTGCTTAAGTCCATATATGGACCTTTGCAGCTTGCAAACCTTGTGATCAGTATCACTGGATGTGAAACCTAGCGGCTGTTCCATATAGATATCTTCCTCAAGATATCCATTTAAGAATGCCGTTTTCACGTCCATTTGCCATATTTCATAATCGAAATAGGCTGCAATAGCAAGCAATGTGCGGATGGATTTTAGCATAGCTACTGGGAAAAGGTATCCTGATAGTCAATGCCTTCACGTTGACTATAACCTTTTGCCACTAGTCTAGCCTTGAATGTCTCCACATTTCCATCTGCACCAATCTTTCTCTTGAAGATCCATTTACACCCAATAGGTACTATACCTTCTGGTGGATCTACCAAGGTCCAGACTTGGTTTGAGTGCATCGAGTCAATTTCTGACTTCATTGCCTCTAAGCCATTTCTCGGAGTCGATATCTGATATCGCCTCGTTGTAGGTTTTGGGATCATCACCATGAGCACCATTACCTATGAGGAACATTTTCCTCTACTTCCTCTGAAATAATACCTAAGTATCTTTCAGGGGGATGGAAAACTCTTTCCGATCTACGAGGTGGAGGAGGTAGTGTTCTTATTGGCTCAACCTGATTTGGTTCCATTGGTCCTTAGCTCGTTGCTACTTGTGAGACTTTCTCATCAAGCTTAATCTGCTTTCCAATGCCGCTATCTTGAATAAACTATTTTTCAAGAAAGATGGCATGTCGACTCACAATCACATTGTGGTCTTCTGGAATGTAGAAATAGTATCCTAATGACTCTTTAGGATATCCTATGAATCGAGCTCTAAAGGACCTAAACTCTAACTTGTCCGCTTGTTGTCTTTTGACATGAGCCGGACAACCCCAAATTCTGAGATGACTCAGACTTGGTTTCTTACCGTGCCATATCTCATACGGTGTGGTAGGAACGGTTTTAGAGGGAACCCTATTCAGTAGATAAGATTGAAGTTAACAAATGTGTCCCCAAAGAAAATCAGGGAGGTCTGTGAAGCTCATCATGGATCGAACCATATCCAATAGAGTCCGATTTCTCCATTCTGAAACCCCGTTGAGTTGAGGTGTTCCTGGTGGAGTCCATTGAGAGACTATGCCATTTTTCCTTGAGATAGTCTAGGAATTTTCGGCTAAGGTATTCACCTCCTCGATCTGATCGAAGAACCTTAATGGGTTTTTCAGTTTGTTTTTCTACTTCATGTCTGAATTCTTTGAACTTTTCAAAAGCTTCAGACTTGTGTCTCATAAGATACACATACCCATACCTAGACAGATCATCGGTAAAGGTAATGAAGTAGACAAAATTACCTCTAGCCGGCACATCAAATGGGCCGCACACATCAGTATGTACTAGGGCAAGGAGATCTGTGGCCCTTTCCCCATGTCCTACAACAAAAGGGAGTTTAGTCATTTTGCCTTGAAGACAAGATTCACAAGTTGGATATGACTCGGAAGTCAATGGACTTAATAGCCCATTTTTCTCCAATTTGTTGATCCTAACTTCTGCTATATGACCTATCTCAGGTGCCATAGATATCTATCGTTTGGACTATCCCTAGGTCGTTTGGCATTCACGTTTTGCTCGATAGTTAAAAACAGGTACATCAATATGTAGCTGATAAAGACCATTAATAAGGAAACCATTTGCAATTTTATTTCTTTCATAAAGAATGTTACAATGGTCCTTAAAGAAGGTAATCACATAGCCTTCTTAGTGCTAAGCATGAAACAGAAATCAAATTCCTGCTAGCTGCAGGCACATAATAACAGTCTTTTAAAACTAAGTCTAAACCAGATGGTAATCGAAGAGGGTATGTTCCCACGGCTACTGCAGCAACTCTTGCTCCATTACCGATGCGTAGGATCATGTCTCCATCCCTCAGCCTCCTGCTATCCTCAAGACCCTGCATGGAAGTGTACAGATGAGCACTAGAACCAGAGTCAAGCACCCAACTGGATGCAGAAGAAACCGTAAGGTTAGACTCAATAACGAGCATACCTCCAGAAGGACCTTCCTTCTTGTTCTTCAGGGTGGCCAGGTAAGTAGGGCAGTTCCGCTTCCAATGGCCGTCGCTGTTGCAATGGAAACACTTTCCTTTGACATCGGCCTTCTTCGGCTCTGCCTTTCTTCTTCTTTGATCCTTCCACCTTTCTGCTTTTTCACAGACTTCTTTTTCTTTCCATAAGACTTTCTTTTGGAAGAAGTCCGTTCCATAGCAAGAACTGAGCCTTTAGAACCTTTCATAGAAAGCTCAGCGGTAACCAGCATATTCATTAATTCGGCCAAGGAATTTTGAAGTTTATGCATGTGGTAATTCATGATGAATTGCCCATATGCATCAGTCAAGGATTGCAGAATAATATCATTCTGCAGATCCAAGTCCAACTTCACACCGAGCTTCTCAAGCTCTTCCATGTCCTTGATCATTCATCAGACAGTGATCTTGGACTGACTGCCCATCACGCATCTTAGCCTTAAAAAGTCATTTCGTGACTTGATATTTGGCTGCGCGACTCTGTTCACCAAACATCTCCTGCAGGTGAGCCAACATTTGGCGAGCAGTCCCGATATCTTCATGTTGGCGCTGGAGCTCATCAGACATCGAGCCCAACATGTAAGTATCTGGCCTTATTATCTTCGTCTATCCATTTTTCCAGAGACGCTCTCTGTTCAGTGGATGGACGGAGCTGGTAAGGTGGGAGGGTCCTGGTCCAAATACATGGGTTAACTTCTTGAACCCAAAATAATTTTGTAGTTCCTGAGCCAATCTTTATAATTGGGTCCAGTCAGTCTATGTGTGTCCAGGATACGTGCCAATGGGTTGGACGCAGACATTTTTCTGTAGAGAGTCAAAGATTCTAGTTAGATACTGTAATTATGACTTGACCAATTTGTTTAGGGAATTTTATTTTTAAACAAATTAGCTCCCACTATTTTCTCGGATCCCTACACTCCCTCTGTAGAGATGCAAAAATCTCCACGATTAATGATTTCTAGTGGGTGGTGCGGTCTCACCAACTGACTCATCACCTCACCTAACAGTTATTGGTGATGGGTTAGCCAATGAGTGAACAACTCTTGTTCAATGATTCTCTAATCATGGTGCACCCAAACTTGGTCTCTAATTCATGAATCTCACCGTATCCGGAATATTGATCCACTCCTTAGTTAAGTCAGACCCACCATTTGCATAGACTGGGATTCCTAATTGAGTCTCTCACCGTATCCGAAATATTGAGCCCAACTCATCCTCCAGCCCATAGCATCCAATGCCTAATAGACATGGTTGCATCTTCCGGTGCAACTGAGCCACTGTATCCAGCCGAGAACAATCAACCCCGGGAAGGGCCCGCACATCTACAATGGTGGAAGACCTCAGACTTAATCTTTTCTTAGGGAGAATTGATTCAGGTCTCATTAAACTAGACTTGGCATAGTCATAACAATTATGACTAACCTAGTGGCATGGGTTAGCTCGGATTATTGACCACCTCAGATCAGAACTGTGTCAACAGATATGGCCAGGTAAGTGAGACCGGTGGAAGGAATATGCCATTAACTCGTACAAGAACGCATTCAGGTCGAGTAGCTTCCAATTAAAAACCAGTCGGTCGTATGTGCCAAACTTACCTTAGACACCAAATTGTTGAGTCAGAACCAATTGGGTTAGCCTACAATCCAGACTCTAACCTCTGAGCCTAATTAGGTCTTGCTTGATGATCGTGACTCGATCTTGACCCAGACTTAATCCTATTAGGCTGGTCAATTTAAGCATTGTTGATCCCATCTAACCAACTCTTGATTCGGTTTGATCAACCGCTTAGACCTAATTGAGCTACCCAAGCCCGAACCCAGTATTATGAATATGTCTTAGATCTGAAATTCTCAATTTTAGACCTAATTAATATTTCATAAATCTTAATTCTTAATTAAGTTAGGGTTCATAAACAAAATATGCACAATAAATCCTAGGGTTTCAGGATCTAGGGTTTTGCAGAAAGTAAGTTTTTGGTTTCTGATTAAGGACGAACACGCAGCACCCCTACACATCATAAGAACACCCCATCGAATGGGAAGAGAGGGCCTTTAAACCCTTCTTCGTTCTTATGACCGGACGGCCAAAGAGGAACGCCTTAATCAGGAACATGTAATACTACAAAACAGTTTTAGATCTATATCATATATCTCATATATAAAAATTAGATCTAATCATGGCATATTTTGCATACATCTCATGTATCAATCATGCATGTTTTCAGATCTAAATTATCTCATAATAATCTAAAAAATTAGATTTAAATTGATCTAATCAAAATAAATTCTAATCTAGACAATTATGTAGAACTATTCTACAACTAGTCTAGACATGCATCAATCATATCTCATATGATATTTAAAATTAAATAATTTTTATTTGCTATTTTTTCAGATGTTATTATAACACTTATAATATCAAAAAATAGTAAATAAATAGATCTAAAATATGATTTAATCAGATTAAATCAAAGACATGCAAGACTATTCTATAGAACTATTCTATTTTAGAACTAGTCATGCATATTTCTAATCTTAGATCCAAATCATTTAATTTTAATTTTTTCTGATTTCAGATCTGATCACATCTCATGTGACATCTGAAATCACTTTATTTTTAATTAAAAATAAATTTAAAATTCAGATCTAAACAATTTTAGAACCATGGCTCTGATACCAGTTGAAGGGAAAATCCTGATTTCCCGGATCCAGGTTCGTTCAGATCTGATTAGATCAAGAGATATATTTCAAAAATTTTCTCTTCTTGAATCAGATCAGATCTGATTTTATTAATTTTAATAAAATAAAATAAAAAAGATAAATTAAATCAAATTTAATTTACCTTGTTGATTTGGGTAATCCTATTACCCTTGATGATCCTGATTGCAGCGGAAGGTTCTGGATCTAGCCACGCAAGCGCCTGGCCTCTACCGGTATCCACTCGGGCTGGATCTGGAGATCCTCTTCTTCTCTATCACACCTCCAAAAATCAGATCTGGAT
The DNA here is from genome assembly GCA_006176705.1 of Cocos nucifera. NCBI lineage: Eukaryota > Viridiplantae > Streptophyta > Magnoliopsida > Arecales > Arecaceae > Cocos > Cocos nucifera. The sequence continues at coordinate 243,435 of QRFJ01000872.1, forward strand.
CTGATCTGGAGGATCTTCAAAACTTCTTTTGAAGATCAGCAGTCGTCCTTTGCAGCAGCGCAGCCTTCTTGCTTTTCTCGTCGCCTTTCTCTTGATCTGGATCGCACCAAACTGGAGCCAAAACCCCTTTGGTGTAGAAGAGGGGAGAGGGGACCTGAAGATGGCGTGGAGGGAGAGGAGGCAGCCTTATGGCGTGGGCTATGGGAATTCTTAAAAGTTGGGGCGCAGGGTCTTATTTATAGACCTTGTTGCGATCCAACTCCTCTTCCTCCCAACCAATCACAACCCTTTGTGAAATCAGATCTAAATCTGATTGGTGGGAATAGAGACCCCTGGATTCCTCCTTAGATAAGGCCCCTGCCTAAGACCATTAGGTCAAGATTGGTCAAAGTAGAGTCCCTTAGGAACCTTGTTTGAATCCAAAAGGAGACCTGGAGTCCCTTGTCCAATGGGACTCCTAGGCGCCTCCTACTTGGGCGCACACCTCCCTTGGCGTGCGCCCCCTCCTTTTGCCAGGTTCTGGTAGGGGGACAAGCCCCCACCAGCTCTCCAATAGGTGCATGACACATGTGGTCAAAGAATGTCAATGAAGTGTCAAAGGTCAGACTTTTGACCAAAGTCAAAAGACAAGAAATGGCAGGTGACCAAAAATGGCAGGTAATGTCAATTTATCTCAAAATAAGACAACCTTTTCTGACTTGGACAACCTCCAGTCAGACCATATGAAGGCCTCTGATTGAGCACAAACTCCTTTGGCTCAGTCAGGACAACTTATTTATGATAGTAAAAGAAGAACGTTAGGTTCAATCGAGTGCTAGCACGATTTTCCTTGAACCTAATTGAATCTCATTCAGATCAATTGAACTAGATCAGTTCAATTGATGATCACCAGATTCAAACCCTTGTTTGTGTGACCCAGTTAGGTTCAGTTCTGTATGGTAATGGGATATGTCATGATCTCTATCATCGACATCATCGAAACTCCTTTCGATGGATCAGAACTCTTCTGATTCGAACAGCTAGAATGATCGATCATCTAAATCATTCTAATTGCTCCCAAAATCCACCAGTGACACCTAGCAGTATATGGTGGCAACCCATCAGAGCTGAATGCGAACCTCTTGGTGCAGCTACCTGTGTGATTAAGTTCTTCTATCTTGAGCCCCGATCAGATTAGGGTTAAGGTGAACTCGTCAAACCCTAGTCTCTGTCATATGATGTAATCATTCGATTCGAGTCCAATGTGAAAATCTAAATAGAAACTCTTTCTATTATTTCACTCTGCCATGGCCATGGGCTTCTGGACTTGATTCTCATGATCATCATAGGGCTGCTCCTCTACCACCGAGGTAGATAGATTCCATCTTGATGCAATCCAGTTCCTACAATGAACATGCTATAGCCAACATACACCTCAGGGTTCCATATGGCTAGGAGACCGAGTAATGGTGTAGTCAAACTATAACACCCTCAAGGTGAACTGCCGATGCATCTCAGGTCAAAGAACCAGACACACTACTGCAGCATCGAGTCAGTCATTGACGAGAAGGTAGACTTCCTAATGACTACTCGAGGTGGTCACGCTCAGTGCCCTCGTTCTCTAACGAGTACCTGTACTCTCGCTCCGGTGTCTCCACACCGTAGACTCAAGACTCATCTACTATAAAAAAGCGATTGTACACAACCTTCTGGATCAATCACCATTCTCATGATGATCCTACGATCGGAAGCATTTTATGAGTTAATAATGAAAATTCATGTCTTAAATTTTCAACTCTTGAAAATATGAACTATCATTGCCATTAACTCAAAGGACGTATCATAGACACTAAATACACATTTGTGATAGAAAATAACCCATTTCATTATTTATAGTCAAAATTATAGTTTTGTCCTTAGAAGTGTACAACAAGTGTCAGCTAATTCTGGCTTCTAGGGCACATATTTAACAACGGTAACTGCACCTAGGGGTTCATACTTTTCTATGCTATTGGGTTGCCACTATATGCTGCTAGGTATCACTGGTGGATTGTAAAAACTCACTAGGATTATTTTTGGATCAACGATCCTTATTGGGTTGAGTCGGAATTATTCTAACCCATCGAAATGAGTTTCGGTGATACTGCGGTGGAGATCACGATTTGTCTTACTACCAGACAAAATAGAACTTGAGGGGTCATATACAAAAGGAGTTTAACCCGATCAATAATTTAGATCATGTTTGAATTATCAATCGGATTGATGATTCGAATTTTGGAAACTGCTAATTTGTAAACGTTACAGATTTGGCAGCTGCTAATTATTAGCACGCTAATTTTATTACAAGTGTTGTAATTTAATTAGAAGCTGATTAAATTATAAATTATATCTTAATTAATTTAATTTAATTTAATTTAATGATTAATTAAGTTTATTAATCCAAATCAGATTTGGATTTCAATCCTAAAAAATTCAGGTTTGACAGCCTTTTAGGATTTGATTCATTTCTGGCTCAATTTGGATCCGATTCGAGCCAAATTTAAACCCAATTAATCCTGACTTCCAGAGCCCAGGATCTTTGGGTTTCTCTCTCTTTTTGGTCGATCAGAAAGAGGATGGGGCATGAGTTTTCACATTCTTTTTCTCTTGGCATGCACATGAAGGGTTTTTAGGGTTTGGATGAGGTGCACCTCATCTACTTGATAGATTAGGACTCTTACATGATAAGAATTTAAACCCTATCTATTTTAACCCTATTCTTATCTGTTTGGGGCTTGGAATACCTCGTGATTTTGTGTGACAAAATAAAAGGAAAGGGTGTGGGCGTGCGGCAATTATTGCTCTCCTTCTTGCCGCAATACATAGATTGCCGCCCCCTTCTTCTTCCTTATTCCATCCTTTCCATGCCCACTTCTATCTCTTCTTCAGATTAGATCTAAGAGAAGAGAGAGCCCTTTGAGAGAGAAGAAAAAGAAATCAAGAAAGAGTTCTTGATTGTTTTTGGTGGTTTGATCAGTCCCTTGAAAGTTGCAGCAGTCTGTTTTGAGAAACAGATCCAGATCTAAGCCGAAGAACGAAGTCTGCAAGAGAGCTAGCACCTTGGTGACTTTGGAGTTTTGATCGAAGAGAGCTGTGTGTGGATACCAATAGAGGCTGGGCGTGTGCGCGGCTATGACAGGAGCCTTGGAGATCCAATTAATTTAGTTGAAGAAAGGAGGAAAAAGTGACAGGTATAACTTCTACCTTTCTATTTTTAATTTTAGATCTGAATAAAAATTTATTGAAGCATGTTAGATGATCCTTTGGTAGTCTTGATTTAGATCAACATGCTTAGATAGATTTAAAAATTATTTTAAATCTCTTTTCCATTGTATTTATGCAAATTGTAAAAATCAATATATGGACTACCTAATTTCCAACAGTGGTATTAGAGCCACGTCGTTCTAACATATTTTAAATAAATTTTAGATTGTAAATTAAGATGTTTTGAATCTAATTTATTGTTTATATATCTGATATGTGAAAAAAAATCAGATCTAAAAAAGTTTAATAGAATGCATGATTGATGTGTTAGATTAAATTTCTTATTTGCATAGTATTTGGATTGGGTGCTTCACCATCGCCGTCTGATCATAAGAGGAAGTAGGAGTTCAATCCCCTCTCTTACTCATTCAAAAGGGTTCTCTTATAGCATGTAGGGGTGCCGCTTGTGTCGATCTTCCATGAAGAAGAAAAGCGAATGAAGTTCCTAAGTGTATATGATACTCTTTCGGATCTAGTTTTTTTCTAAATGCATATAGTTGATGTGTGTTTTCTAATTAATTTTAGATCATAAAAATTATATATTATGATGTATAAATTTTACACATGACCTGAAACTTAATTATTGCAAAATCCTAGATCTGAAACCCTAGGATCTATTGCATGAAATCCTGAATTATGGCTTGTGAGTCTGTCGAAGTCGACTCAGATTCATTTCGAGCTGACTCGAATTCTAAATGATTTGGCTTATCTTTTTGGAGTCAAATCAAGTCCCTGGTGGGTTGAGTCATTTGCATATGACTTGACTCAGTCTGAGTAAGTCGAAGCCCACAATTATGATCATCACAGACAAGCCGGCCTGATTTCTAGGACGAGTCGACTCGAGTCTATTGACATTGAAATTGTATGAGATACAATTTAATTAGTTTAGATTAATTTAACATTTGAACTCAACCATGTTCATAATGCACTTAATTAAGAATTATGATCTAATTAATTTTAGATCATAAAAATTATATATTCTGTTGTATAAATTTTACACATGACCTGAAACTTAATTATTGCAAAATTCTAGATCTGAAACCCTAGGATCTATTGCATGAAATCCTGAATTATGGCTTGTGAGTCTGCTGAAGTCGACTCAGATTCATTTCGAGCTGACTTGAATTCTAAATGATTTGGCTTATCTTTTTAGAGTCAAATCAAGTCCCTGGTGGGTCGAGTCATTTGCATATGACTTGACTCAGTCTGAGTAAGTCGAAGCCCACAATTATGATCATCACAGACAAGCCGACTTGATTTCTAGGATGAGTCGACTCGAGTCTACTGACATTGAAATTGTATGAGATACAATTTAATTGGTTTAGATTAATTTAACATTTGAACTCAACCATGTTCATAATGCACTTAATTAAGAATTAAGACTTGAAATTAAAAGATTTAAAATTATGAATTTAAGATCTAAATTTCAATGCATAAAACATGGGTTAAGCACATGGGTAGCTCGATTAGGTCTAGATTTGAGCGATCGATCAAACCGATCAAATGTTGATTAGGATTAGGTCAAATTTACTCATGACCAATCCAATTAGTTGTAGAATGGTCAAATCAATTAACAAGCACATGTTATTGATCAAATCTAAAAGACCTAATTTGGCTCAGCGGTTCAAGCCTAAATTATAGGTTAACATGACCAATTTTTATTGACCAATTTGGTGTCTAAGATAAGTCTGGTAGATTCGATCAGTGGTTTTTAATTGGAAGCTACTCACGTAGATTGAGTCTACAGCAAGTTAATGGCATATCCCTCCCATCGATCTCATTTGGCTAATTTGGTAGATTAAGTTTTGAGTCAAGTTGCCAATGATGCAAGCTAGCCCATGCCACTAGCTTAGTCATAACCATTATGACCAATTAAGGATGAGACCTGAACCTAAAATTCTCTTAATTAAATATTAAGTCTAGCAGTCTTCTACTATTGTAGAGATGTAGGTGCCTATCTGGTGTTGATCGTTCTTGGCTGGTCACAGTAGTTCGGTTGCATTGGATAGGTACAATCACTCTATGGCATTGGATGCCTTAGGATAGAGATGGGGTTGGGCTCAATAACTATTAGGTAAGGGATCCAATGATGGCTTGGCACCTGTTGATATACGGTGGGCCTAATATAACTAAGAAATATGCCAATAACTGTTAGGTAAGGCCACAGAACTTAAAGACGAAACCCACTGCATCTTGCTTAGTGAAGCAATGGATAAAGTGTTGTCCACTCATTAGTCTGTATTCACCAATAACTATTAGGTGAGGTGTGCATGGATCAGTGGGAGCATAGTACCTACTAGAAACTAATCATGTATAGGTTTTCATTTCTCCACTTGAGGAGTGTGGGAGATCCATAGAAATAGTGGGAGCATTGTTTGTTTATTAAAGTTCTTATAACAAACTTTATTACAAGTACAAACTTTTAATTAGAAATTATTTCTTTGTAGTTAACCATGTCGAGTTTAAATCCTTCAGCCCTAGTACACACTAATGTGTGTGGTCCATTCGATATATAGGACAGGGGTGGCTATATCTACTTCATAATCTTTACCGATGATTATTCACGAAATAGGTTCGTGTATTTGATGCACCATAAGTCTGATGAGGTTTAAAGAGTTCAGACATGAAATAGAAAAACAAACCGTTAAACCCATAAAGGTTTTTTGATCTAATCAAGGAGGTGAATATCTTAATAGGAAATTCCAAACCTATCTTATAGACAACAGTATAGTCTCATAGTGGATACCTCCAGGGATGCCTCAACTCAACGGGGTATCCGAAAGGAGGAATTAGACTCTATTGGATATGGTCTGGTCCATGATGAGCTTCATAGATCTTCCTACTTTTCTCTGGAGACGTGTGTTACTGTTCATATTTTAAATTGGGTTTCCTCTAAATCCATTCCTACCATACCATATGAATTATGGCATGGTAAGAAACCAAGTCTGGATTATCCTAAGATTTGGGGATGTTCGGTCCACGTCAAGCAATAGTAGGCAAAAAAATTAGAGGTTAGGTCACATAGGGCTTACTTCATAGGATATCCTAAGGAATCTATGGGATACTATTTCTATTTTTCAAAAGATCACAATGTGATTATGAGCCATCATATCGTTTTCTTGGAAAAGGAGTTTATCCAAGATGGAGATAATGGGAGGAAGATTGAGCTTGAAGAAAAAGTTTCTGAAGAGCATCGAGTCCAAGAACCTGAGCCTATTAGTGAGCTAGTTGATGTGGTGCCTCCATCTCGTAGATCAGGTAGGGTCTTCCATCCTCCTGAAAGATACTTAGGTATTCTTATAAAGGATCTAAAGGAAGCGTTCTTTCTGGGAGATAGGAACATTAGGAATGATCTCAAAATTTATAAAGAAGCAGTGTTAGATGTAGACTCCGAAAAGTAGATAGAAGCGATGAAGTCTGAGATTGACTCTATGCATTCCAATCAGGTTTAGTCCTTAGTAGATCCACCTGAAGGTATTATACCTATTAGATGTAAATGGATCTACAAAAGAAAAAATAGATCGGATGGTAAAGTAGAGATCTATAAGGCAAGGCTGGTGGCAAAGGGTTATAGTCAACGCGAAGGCATTTACTATCAGAAAACCTTTTCACTTATAGCAATGCTGAATTCCATTCGTACCTTGCTTACGATTGCAGCCTATTAGGATTATGGGATCTGGCAAATGGATGCAAAAACTGCCTTTCTAAATGAATATCTTGAGGAAGATATCTATATGGAGCAGCATATGGGTTTCATATCTAGTGATAGTGATTACAAAGTCTGCAAGTTGCAAAAATTTATTTATGGACTTAAGCAAGTATCTCGGAGCTGGAACACTCACTTTAATGATGTGATCAAATTATTTGATTTCATCAAAAATAAGGAGCTCTATGCGTATAAAAAGGTCAGAGGGAGCGATGTCACATTTCTCGTATTATACATGGATGATATACTCCTAATTGGGAATGATATTTTCATGCCGACATCGGTCAAGGTATGGATGTCAAAGAAATTCTTAATGAAGGATCTAGAAAAAGCTTCCTACATTCTTGGTACTAAGGTCTATAGGGATAGATCTAAGAGAATGATAGGACTCTCACAACGCATATACATAAAGAAGGTGTTGAAGCGGTTCAATATGGAAAACTCTAAGAGAGGTTTCTTACCTCTTACACATGATGTTTATCTCGTCAAGAAGATGTGCCTTGACACATCTGAGAAGATCAAACACATGAGCAAGATCCCTTATGCTTCGGCTATCGAAAATCTTATGTATGTCATGTTATGTACTCGACCTGATATCGCCTTTACCATGAGTGTCACAAGCAGATATCAGTCAAATCTAGGCAAAGAGCACTGGATAGATGTAAAGAACATTCTTAAGTACTTAAGAACTAAGAATTTGTTTTTGATCTTTGGTGGAGGATCAGAGCTGAAAGTAGAAGGGTACACCAATTCAGATTTTATGTCTGATATCGATAATAGGTCTACATCGAGATGTATTTTTCTATGTAATGGTGGATCAATTAGTTGAAAAAGTTTCAAATAGTTGGTCATTACAGATTCGACTATGAAAGCTAAGTACATCGCTGCCTCTGAAGCTGTTAAGGAAGCCTACTGGTTTAAGAAGTTCGTTGTGTGGAGCTGGATGTGATGCCATCGGATGCCATTGCACTACACTGTGATAACGACGCCATAGCACTTAAGGAGCCCAAGTCTCACTAGAGGTCCAAGCAAATAGAGCAGCGGTTCCATATCATACGTGAATACCTTGAGAAGCAGTTCATCGAGGTGCACAGTGTCAACCCCGCTCAAAACGTAGCAGACTTGCTAACAAAGCCTCTCAGCCAGCAGAAGATCGAAGCTCATTTTGAGAAGATGGGTCTTAGGTATACGGCTAATTGGCTTTAGGTCAAGTGGGAGTTTCTTAGAAGTATGCCCTAGAAGTCAATTATTGGCTAACACATGTAATTCCAAGGCTTATCTTTGTACTTATAAATATTTTATTATCAATAAAAGTATTTTTATTATCAATCATGCTTATGTGTCCATGATCTGTCCTAGAAATTAACAAAGATGATTTTGTATATTCTTAATGTGTTGAGAATTTAAGACATACATTTTTAGTGGTTAGTTTCTAAATGCTCCCAATCGTAGGATCATCACGGAGGATAGTGATTGATCTCGTCAAGATCATTGCATGGATCACCTCTCTTCTAGATGGATGGATCTTGAGTCTGTAGTATGGGGACACTGGGGTGAGAGTGCCAATGGTTGTTAGAGAACAACTTGTACTGAGCATGAGTATTACGAGAAATCACTTGAATATCTACTTGCTCGTCAATGATTTTTCTCAATGCTGCAGTAGTATGACTAGTTCTTTGACCTGCGATGCATTGGCTATTCGCAGCAAGACTGCTGAATTTGACTGCACGTTCTTTTGATCTCTAGCCATTCGGATCCTTGCTGTGTATGTTGGCTTCAGTGAATTCAGGTTTGCTGTTTGGAGTAGGATGCATTTAGATCGAATCTATTAACCTTAGTAGAAAAGGAGAACTCTTATACAATTAGTGAGATTGAGTTTAGAAAGTATTCGGCCAAAGCAAGTGTAAATACTGGAAAAAAGTTTTCATGGGATTCACAAATGAACTCTAGTCAAGCTAATCTAGCATATAACTGACGATAGGATTTGATGAGTTCTCCATGACTTCCGTCAAGTCGGGACTCACGATAGAAGGATGAATTATACGTTAATTGTACCTAGGGGTTCGTACTTTTCTATTCTACTAGGTTGCTACTACATGCTACTAGGTATCACTGGTGGATTGTAAGAACTCACCAGGATTATTTTTGGATCAACGATTCTTGTTAAGTTGAGCCGGAATTGTTCTAGTCTATCAAAATGAGTTTCAGTAATACTATGATAGAGGTCGGGGTATGTCTCACTACCAAATAGAATAGAATCTGAGGGGTCTCACATAAAAAGAGTTCGATCTGATCAATAGTTTAGATCATATTCGAATTATCAATCGGATTGATGGTTCGAATTTTAGAAACTGCTAGTTTGTAAACGTTACAAATTTGATAGCTGCTAATTATTAGCTTGCTAATTTTATTATAAGTATTGTAATTTAATTAGGGACTAATTAAGTTATAAATTAAGTCTTAATTAATTTAAATTAGATTTATTTTAATGATTAATTGGGTTTATTAATCCAAATCAGATTTGGATTTCAATCCTAAAAAATTAAGGTTTGATAGCCTTTCAGGATTTGCTTCGTTTCAGGCTCAATTTGGATCCGAATTGAGCCAAATTTGAACCCATTAACCCTGACATTTAGAGCCCAAGTTCTTTGGGTTTCTCTCTTTTTGGCCAACTAGAAAGAGGATGGGGTATGAGTTTTCATGTTCTTTTTCTCTTGGTGTGCACGTGAAGGGTTTTAGGGTTTGGATGAGACATCACCTCATCTACTTGATAGATTAGGACTCTTATATGATAAGAATTTTAACCGTCTATCTTAGCCCTATTCTTATCTATTTGGGGCATGGAATACCGGGTGATTTTGTGCAAAAAAATAAAAGAGAAGGGTGTGGGCGTGTGGCAATTATTATTACTCTCCTTCTTACCGCAATACATAGATTGCCGCCATCTTCTTCTTCCTTATTCCATCCTTTCCACGCCCACTTCTCTCTCTTCTTCAGATCAAATCTAAGAGAAGAGAGAAAGCCCTTTGAGAGAGAAGAAAAGAAATCAAGAAAGAGTTCTTGATTGTTTTTGGTGGTTCGATCAATCCCTTGAAAGCTGCAGCAATTTGTTTTGAGAAATAGATCCAGATCTAAGCTGAAGAACGAAGTCTGCAAGAGCATTAGCACCTCGATACTTTGGAATTTTGATCGGAGAGAGCTATGTATGGATATTAGTAGAGGCTGGGCGCATGCACGGCTACGACAGGAGCTCCGGAGATCTGATTGATCTAGTTGAAGAAAGGAATGAAAAGTGACAAGTATAACTTTTACCATTCCATTTTTAATTTTAGATTTGAATAAAAATTTATTGAAGCATGTGAGGCGATCCTTAGGTGGTCTTGATTTAGATCAGTATCTTTTCTGCTGTATTTTATGCAAACTGTAAAAATCAGCATGTGTACTACATGATTTCCAACAATATTAATATATTATAATGTAATATTAGATTATAATAATTTATTATATTAATATAATATTAATATTTTAATATGATAAATTTATTAATATCTTAAGAATATAATATTATATTAATATAAACATTGATATATTAATATAAATACTATATTAATATTAATAAAAATATTATATTAGTATAAATATTAAAATATAATAATATTGATATTAATGTTAATATTATATTTATATAAATATTAGTATAATATTAATCTAATATTATATTATCACTATTCAATATTTTATCTTAACTATCCATAATATTTTATAAAATCTTAGCTATATATCTTAAAAGGATATTTTAGGAAAGAAAAAGCATCATCACTTCCATCCCATAGGAAGTGCCAAAATCCACCCCCTCCAAGGGTTTTTGCTTCTTATGAAATATGAAAAATGATTTTTAATGGAAAGAGCTTTTTTCATTCTCTCCTCTTAAAACTCCAACCAAACAAGAGGCTCTCTCTCCACTACTTAAGAATTGCCTCTTTCCCCCTCCACTTCCCATGAACCAAACAAGTCGTTCATATTTTAGGGAAGGAATTGGCATATGATGATGACCCGACCAATTTGTTTTGGTGGCAAGAATGGTTATTTATTTGTAAGTAGGATAGGTCAAGGGTTTTGGATGTTTAGACCATTTGACTATCATCTACTTTTTGGTCGATGTTTATCTGATTATCTATTCGAACAAGACTTTCTTTGTTTGTTCTTGCATATTTATCTTGAGGGGCCTATGGATCATAAAAAATGGTCATAGAGTATGTCATGGTTGCATGGTTTCTGCATTCACTGGGTATCTTTATCAACTTGCTCTGAAGTTCTTCACCGCCATATTCAGGAACATACTTATACTCAATTTATTTGGGCAAGATTATTTTACAATTATTCATCTACAACTTAAGCCTATTCACTGGGCTTTTAATCTCCGTATCTTTCATGAGGATGATAGAGCTGTAGATTTTTTTGCTGATTTAACTGAAAAGGCTGATTTTGACATTGGTCATTTTGGTCCTTTTGCTTCATATCCTTCAAGCAAAGTCTTGGGGGATTTACTATGAACAATGATGATGCTAGTATGCAGATCTGTAGGTCATCACTTAATCCTATATGGGGTTTTTTAGTTTTGTGATCTTAGATCAACAATTACTTTGCTGTTGCAGGCTGAAATGTTGGAGATTTTGCTATTGGTTTGATGTTTGCGCTGGCACTGAGTTCAATGCTTGTATCTCTATTGTTTTCAATTGTCTTAATCTTTTGATCCATTTCTAAGGGGCGAATGTTTCAGCACAGTGATACTATTTTATTTAAAGGATTTATGACTTCTATGGTTAGGAAACAAGAAGTACGTTTATTTATGTTCTACTTGGTTAGCGCAAAAAGTTGATTTTGATATTGGTCCGTTTGGTCCTTTTGCTTCGGATTTTCTTCATATACTTCGAGCGGAGTCCTGGGGGATTTACTATGAATGATGATGATGCCAGTATGCAAATCTATGGGTCATCATTTAATCCTACATGGGGTTCTTAGTTTTCTAATCCCAGATCAGCAATTGCTTTGCTGTTGCAGGCTGAAATGTTGGGGATTTTGCTATTGGTTCAATGTTTGCACTGGTTCTTAGTTCAATGCTTGCGTCTCTGTTGTTTTCAAATGTATTAATCTTCTTGATCCACTTCTGGGGGGTGAATGTTTCATCACAATGATACTATTTTATTTGAAGGATATATGGTTAGAAAACAAGAAATACCTTTATTTATGTTCTACTTAGCTAAAAATGCTGATTTTGATATTGGTCGATCTGGTCCTTTTGCTTCGAGTTTCCTTCATATCCTTCGAGTGGAGTCTTGGGGGATTTACTATGAACGATGATGCTAGTATGCAAATTTGTGGGTCATCATTTAATCCAATATATGGGGTTCTTAGTTTTCTGATCCCAGAACAGCAATTGCTTCACTGTTGCAGGCTGAAATGTTGGGGATTTTGCTATTGGTTTAATGTTTGCACTGGCTCTGAGTTCAATGCTTGCATCTCTGTTATTTTCAAATATCTTAGTGTTCTTGATCCATTTCTGGAGGATGAATATTTCATCACAATGATACTGTTTTATTTAAAGGATTTATGGACTTCTATGGTTAGGAAACAAGAAGTACCTTTATTTTTGTTCTAATTGGAGCTTTGTCCTCATGCTGATAGGATTTCTTTGTGCTTGGCACTCTATATCTCCTTTCTGTCATAATATTTCCTACAGCTGAGTTGGGTCTGCTGCAATTGGAGAAATGCCTGCTTCATTACTTCTTCCTCTTCTTGATTTGCAGGTTTATTATATGCCGGGTTGTATTAAGCCACCATCATTCTATATACTCAGACAATGCACTGAAGCTGTTGCCTTGTGTAAGCCAATCATCTTGGACTTGTGGCCTGGAACTCTCTATATTGACAATTATATGCTGCTATGCCACCACACTGCCCAACATATCGGAATCTCTAGATTCTGAATCGGGTCCTATTTCTTTTGGAATAGCAAAGATAGTTTGTGTATGCTAGTTAACTTCTTTTTTGTTATCGGGTTATTCTATGAGATTTATTTTTTTGTTAGATGTATCGCCATCTCAAGTGATGTAGTTTTGTTACTTTTTCCTGTTGTTGCAAATTTGTATAGTAATACAAGCTATTTCACATTGCTCTGTGCCGGATTGTGATACTCAGTTTGGGCTCCTATAATTCTTCATCTCAGTTCAGGCTTCTTCTCATCTTCTCTCTCTCTCTCTCTCTCTCTCTATATATATATATATATATATGTATGGCTTTATTACAAGAGATATATTTCTTATGGATATACTCTTGCCTGCATAATCCTGCAGAATTTATTATGTTATTGTTGGGTTACTTGGGTAAATTTTTATGATTACCAGTTTTCCATATTATGTGGTGCTATCTATTGCACATATTATTCATTATATTTCGAATATGTTTCTCTCACCACCTGTTGAAAGGAAATCTAGTTTCCTACTAATATACGAGAACATGATATATGTTTCTCTCATCACCTGTTGAAAGGAAATCTAGTTTCCTACTACTTATATACGAGAACATGATATAAGCAGTCCCAGTTGATTGGAGTAGATGGGATTTGTTATTATGTACTGTGGTTTTCTCAAGCTTGATCTATTTGCTTAATAGGCTTCAAATTGGATTGTGGGAGGTCTTTTAGTGCTTGAGGAACCAAAATATCTTTCAGTTCCTTCTAACCGTTGTTGTTCCTTTTATATCTGTTTATTAGAAAGGATGGCAAGGCACTGGTAGCTTTTATCCCGCTAATATTTTTTGTAACTTAATTTTCCTCCCTCTTATTTATTGTTTGTGTAGGGAGGCAGGTCAACTACCACCTCTCACTCCTCTTTATGCTTTGTTCTGGAGTTATATTTCTGTGGATCATATCTCTATTTGTAATTTTGAGATCTTCTATTATTTCTATTTTAATCTAGCTTTGTTTTTCTTTCTACCAAAAAAAATTGTATTGTATACAAATATATGATTCAGGGTAACTCTTTCATGGCAATGCTAATTGCCGCAAAATATAGAATTATAGTTTTAGCAATAATAGTTGCAGCGGCAAAAGCTTAGATTTAGAGGCAATCCTCATAGGTTTTAATAGCATTAACATTTGCTGATTTAAGGTTTGAAAATTTTTTTTCAAAGATTATAATTATCATAATATAAGTTGTAATCATTGGTTGGCTCATCCTATTATGGCATTAACGATTGCTGATTTAAAATTTGAAAAATTTTTCAACGATTGTAATTGGTGTTCCAACCTTCATCTATCCAATGTCCTATTATCGCAAAAATAAATGCCACAAACATTAGCCACCAAAAGTCTTGACCTTTTCCGACAATTAAAGAGTTTTTATCAACAATATACGATGCTATATTAGGTGGCAGAATGCCTTTTGCTGGTAAATTCTTTAGCGATGATTATATATGCTGCCTTAGGTGGTAGGATACTTTTTATCATTAAACTTTTTAGTGGTGATTATAATCATCCTAAATATAATAATAACCACTGTCGAAACCTATTTATGTTATAGTATGAAAATAAATACATAATGTATTAACGTGTGCTTTTAACTAGCTAGGTCCAGGAGAACTAGTTTCTAGCGTCTGGCCAACAATCAATCCTATTATTGTTTGTTCTAGCTCAACCAATCTAGAAAGCAGAGCGATGCTCAGCCTAAATCATGATTTAAGTTGGATCGGGGGGCAAATCTAAACATCTCATATTGATCTAGATTCAATCAAATTAGGATTTGATCAATGGGAGGTTTAATTAGATTTCTCTCTACTTTTTTTCTTTTTTCTTCTCTCTCTTCATTTTCTTTTTGTATTTTTATTTTCTCACTCTCTTCTCTTCTCTTCTCTGCCAAACCATAGGTTCCACTGAAGATTCCTAAGGGGAAACAAAGGGGAAGAAGGAGCAGATGGGGTCGATGGTGGTGGTGGCTCGATTATGCTGAAGGATGCCGAGAGAAGAAAAAAGAAAAATGAGGACCTACCCCTTCCTACCATGGCAACAACACCCAAGGCCAAAGAAAAAGAAAAAAATGATTACTACGAAGGGGCAACAACACCCAAGGCCAAAGAAAAAGAAAAGGACTACTAGTGGCGGCAGTGGCTGCGATGGGTTATAGCCGATGGAGTAGATTTTGATGAGTATCACATTCAAAAGCTCCCAAAACAAAGAAAATAGAGAAAAATTAGGGGGAAAGAAGAACTTTTGGAAAAGGTGGGCTTAGTTGTGGTGCTGGGCAACAAGGGTGAGGGCAAAAGGAGAGGGGGGCAATGAGGGATTCAGTGATGGATTGATCAAAAGGTGGTAGATTTTTAAAACAAGAGATGAAGAAGGAATAGGTTCAACTATCCTCCAATAAAGCTTGGTCTCATCGATGTGATCGATCCAACCACCTCCTCTCCACCAGTGTACGATTCTATTGATTGCCCTCGCAACATTATCCTCTCCCGCAGCTTCAATCAAGCAAGGGACAAGATTTTCTTGCTTTAATATTTAATATATTAATAATATATATTAATTATTTATTATAATAATATTTTTATATGATTAAATATATTTTTTAAGAAATATATCAAAGAGAGTTTTAGTATTATATGGTTAGTGATCTTACATTTGCATGGAATACCAAAGAGGTTGCTCATGGATATTTAGGGAACTTAATCACTGAAATATCACATACCAAGCATGATGATCTTTGATCATCAAGGATCAAATTACCCTAGGATAAAGAACATCAATGATCTAAGATCACCTTAGTAATCCCATTTAGATCACCAAATGCCACCAAAGTAGATACAAGAAGGATGGGAGGCTCTTCCAAGAAGTTATACGTCTTTAAGGCCAGAAAAAAAGTAATGGCCATGATTGTCCACAAGCTTGTATTGTAATAAATCCAAATACTACCCACAATAAAAAAAATATAACATATGATAAATACCAGCATGAAACAAGACAACTCCTATAACATATGATAAATATAACATGCAAGCTGACTTATAGCCGCATTAGACCTAACAAGATAATAACCATATAGCATGATGAAAATATAATATTATGTAATATATCTTAGAATTTTTCAACAAAATACACAAGAAATTGCATGCCTGATATACTTGCTCCAAACTACAACTAGGGCATAATTAATGAGCAAAAGGGAAGATAATCTATAACTACCTGACAATTAACAAAACTAATCATAATCCTTGACAAAAGCATGACAATTTAAAACAAAACAAGGATTCCTCAACAAAATCCTAGAAAAGGAGAACTTTTAAATGAAATGCATTGAGTTCAAACCAAAACATAATCATTAAGAATGCTCTAAAAAGGAATATTGTAAGAATTTTCACCAAATGCAATGAAATCAAATATGAAAAGAGATAAATTTGGGAAGGAGGAACATGCTATATGTCGGCCGATGAGCAAGAATGTGTGAAAAAAGTGCAGTAGACGCTTAGCACTTCATCGAATAAAGAAGCAACATGGTGGTCGAGTGGAAGACGACCGTATGAGAGAGGATGGGGATGAGGCTGAGATTGGAGGGGGAAGGGAGGAGGGGATTTTTGAGAGAAATAAGGAATCTTGAAGCGCATAGGGTGAGTGAGAGGAGGGGTTTACATGGGATGGGAGTTGAAGTCAAAAGAGTTGTTTATACCGTAGGTGAAGTAAAAGTAGAAAGGGCTACCTTCCCTTCTCACCATATATCCTCACACTATCTCCAATCTGGTTCATATAAGATCGCATCATTGCAAGAGAGATGTGCTGGGATTGCCAACTTGGCCGAATATTTGGAAATTAGTTGTTGATGGATCCCTGTTTGTTAAAATGACCTAAAATTATTCCAATTTCTAATAAAGGCCAAGGGGTAATCCTTATGATGACACATACTAAAATTTAAATATGACTCAATGGAGCAAGCAATAAGTTAGTCTCTCTCTCTCTCTCCAATCTGATTCACAAGATTGCGCCATTGCGAGAAAGATGAAAGGTTGGCGAGTGCTAGCAGCTCAACCGCATATTTGGAAATTGGTTGCTAAAGGAGCTACATTTGATAATAGAATCTAATGTAAGGTGATGTAAAATTATTCCAATTTTTGATAAAGGCTAGCTCACAAGTGATAGTCCCTATAATGACACATATTGAAATTTAAATCCGACTTTATGGAGCCAGCTATGATGATAGCTTGTCTCTCTTTTTCCAATTTGATTCATAAGATCATGTCATTGCAAGAGAGATGTATGGTTGGTGATCAAGAGCTAGGATTGATGGCTCCGCCGATTATTTGAAAACTGGGTGTTAATCGAGCCATGCTTGGTAATATAATTTAAAATTATTCTAATCTTTTATGAAGGATGAGGGATAATCTCTATGATGACATGTATTAGAACTTAAATCCAACTCAATGGAGTTGGCTATGATGGCAACTAGTCTCTCTCTCCTACCAATTGTGAGAGGTGTGGTTAGCGAGAACTAGCAGCTCGGCCAAATATTTGAAAATTGGCTAGCTATATTTGGTTATAGGATTTAAAATTATTTCAATTTTTTTTATAAAGACCGAGGGATAATCCTTATCACAACACATTAAAATTTAATATGACTCAATAGAGCTAGCTATGATGGAAGCTAGTCTCTCTCTCCTATTTAGTATATAAGATTGCACCATTATGACAGATGTATAGTTGGCGAGAGTTGCATCTTGACTGAAAATTTGGAAATTGGTTACGATGGAGCCAAGCTTGGTTATAGGACCTAAAATTATTTCAATTTTTTAACAAAGGTCGAGGAATGATCCTTATCATGACACATATTAAATTATTCATAAGATTGTACTTTTGTGAGAGAAAGAGAGAGAGAGAGAGAGAGAGAGAGAGAAAGAGGTATGGTTGGCAAGAGCTAGTAGCTAGATATTTAGAAATTGACCATTGATGGAGCTATGTCCGGTAACAGGACCTAAAATTATTCTAATTTGTTATAAAGGCAACTCATAGGGGATAATCCCTATTATGGCATATATTAAAATTTAAATTTGACTCCATGGAGCTACCTAATTAAGATGACAGCTTCTCTCTCTCTCTCTCTCTCTCTCTCCAATTTAGTTCATAATATCATGCCATTACAAGAGAGATGTATGGTTGGCGAGAACTATGATTGATTGACAACTCAATCCAATATTTGGAAATTGGGTGATGATCCGGCCATGTTTGATAGGTAGTCTCTCTCTCCTGCCTAATTCATGAGACTGCGCCGTTGTGAGAGATGTACGGTTGGTAATAGTTGGTAACTCAGACTGATATTTGGATATTGGCAACTGATGGAGCCTTATTTCGTTACCGGACCTAAAATTATTCTAATTTTTGATAAAGGCCAACTCATGATGGATGATCCCTTTGATGGCGCATGTTGAAATTTAAATCCAACTTGGTGGAGCTAGCTATGATGATAGCTAATATATCTCTCTCCAGTCTGGTTCATCAAATCGCACTGTTGCCAGAGAGAGATATACAGTTGGTGAGAGCTGGGATTGCCAGCTCAGGCAAATATTTGGAAATTGGCCGCTAATGGAGCCATGTTTGATAACGGGACCTAAACTACGCCGACGCTTTGAAATTTAAATCCAACGATAACAGCTAGATGGCTCGCTTTTACGCATCGGCGCAAGCCTAATGATGATCCATTTATGCTAACATCGTATGCTATAAAGAAAGAGCAATCTTACCAAAAAAAAAAAAAAAAAAAAAAAGAACCCATTGCCTGACATCCTCTCCTGCATATAAACTAGACGAACCACGCATTGCAAACCCATTTTCAGCAAACTAAATTATCAAAGTTACCAATGGCTTTTGCTACGCTTCCACCTTCAACGAAGTCGTTCCTCTTGCTCCTCGTCCTCATCGTACTCCCAACTCTCTCCCACCAGCAGCACATCCGCCTCATTCATCGTGATTCCCCTGAGTCCCCTCTCTTCGATTCGAGTGCCACCACCGCCGAGAAGTGGCAGAGGGTCCACCGGCGCTCGGTTGCCTACCGTGACCACTTCCAAGCCGCATTGGAGGAGGACCGCCTCAAGTTGCTGACACCGCTAGCTGCAGAATTTGAGGAGGCGGGCATTGATCAGGTCGGTGGGGAATACCTGATGGAATTCACCATCGGCACTCCTCCGGTGCGGGTGATCGGGATGCTGGATGTTCCGGGCGACTTCATCTGGACTCAATGCGTGCCTTGTCCCAACTGCACCCCGTCTCTAGGCCCACTCTATGATCCCTCCAAATCCTCGACACGCAGCACCTTCTCTTGCTCGTCGAGCGAATGCCTCAGTCTCGAGAGCCAAACATGTGGCGGCAACGACACCTGTGAGTATATCCGCACCTACGCAAATGACGACAAGACCAGCGGTGTGCTCACCTCCGATGTATTCACCATCAACGGCGTCACCTACTCTAACATGCCTTTCGGTTGCGGCGGCGACAATTCCTTCTCCACGACACAAGCTGTGGCAAGGGTGGGCCTCACCGGGAGCGACGTGTTCTCGCTCGTGTTTAGATTTAGGTCCGGACCATTTGCCTTCTCCCACTGCTTTATGAAGGACTGGAATAACCCCTCCGGGAACACCTCCAGTGATCTGCACCTAGGGTATGATGCGAAGCTGAAGGGAAAGTCGTCACCCCTAGCCAGGTGCCGGGTGGGCAAGACGGCGCAGTTCTTCTCGCCCACCCTACGCGGGATGGGTGTAGGCCCGGAGTCGCTGAACCTCACCGCGGATTTGGTGGGCGGCAACTGCTCGATTGTCTTGGCCTCATCGACGCCCCTCACCTTCTTGAAGAAGCCGCTGTTCGATCTGGTGGTATCCAAGTTGAGGGAACACGGTCAGCTGCCGGAGGCGCCGCACCAACTGAACGACCCCTGGGACTTGTGCTTCAATGGGACCTTTGAAGATGCGATGAAGTTCTTGCCAACGATGAACGTCTCGCTTGGAGGTGAGTTGGAGCTCTCCTTGTCAAAGTCTCAAATATATGCTGAGGTGGATCGTGGAAGGACCTGCCTTCTTATTGCACCGACCGACGGCGTTACTATGATCGGGACTTACATGCAGATGAACAGAAATATTGGATATGATCTTAGAAGTCGCGACAACTACTTCCTCTATATTGACGTTAATCCGTGCGACCGATGATTAACTTCCGGTGCATGCGTCTGATCGATAAATTGTCACATCTTAAATTCAATACTTGATTCGGTCATGTACCACATGAACTCTCGATCATGTGAGTCCTTAAATCAAAATAAAAGTTTGATATTTTTAAAATTAATAAATAGAGTCAAATATCCAAATTAAATAGATTCATCCAAATAAATAGCCAACTTGTCCAAGTATAAGTAATTCTAAAATTTTATAATATCAAAATTTTAACCAACTAATTAAACTAGAAAATTCAGTATTCGTACTTCCTTACTAGCTATATATCTTGGATCTATGAAAGAAGAGCTTTATAGCTTAATAAGAAATCTTAAACACTTGCATCAATATGATATTATGATTCAAAAATAATTATTACACAGTAGCATAATGAAATCATTATCAATAAAATCTCATACCAAGTATCATGTCAAATATCCAATGTAATTCAATGTTGAAGATAGGTATCCAAGATCACCTTAGGATGGTGATCTTAGATTGAAATTTGGGGACAAAAATATCCTTCAATCTAGCAAAAAATATTATTATATCAATATATATTCATATATTATATAAGCCTTATATATTATATTATATTATTATTACATGTATAATATTAACAATATATTTTATTTTATAAAATATTATTAATCATATTATTGTCATATTATTACTAGCATGTTACCCACATGATACATGGGATATCTTTTATTTTAAAAAATAAAAAAAATAATATATTTTTATTAATTTATAAAATATTTATTTTATTAATAAATATTTTATTAGTTGTAATAAAATATTATTTTTATTAATACATTAGTATATCATTCTATAATATATATTTTATTTTATTAATATATTGATAATATATTATTTTTAATAGTTTTTAGTACATACATTAATATCATATTATAGAATATCTCCTAAAATATGAAAAGATCCATCACATAAACTTTAGTGTGGGTGTTGAAGTAGAATGGGCTTACACAAATATTCTTAAAAATATTTTCACATTAAAAATTCATATTTTTATTAAACTACAAAAGATCATCGTTCACATGGAATTAAATCTTTGATCAAATAATAAAAATTAATATTAATCTTAATTTTTTGAACCATAGTTCATAATTCAAAATTCAAAATGAAAGTGATGTAGTTTGCCGATGAAGAAGCTAACTACTTTTTAGCCCATAATTAATAAATCATTTAATGCTCTTAGTTTGCCAAGATATTTTGAGTCCATTTTTTTTTAAAAAAAAAAACTTAAATTTTTAGACCAGAGAGTTATCTGCTTTTTCACGTGAAATAAAATTACATTTCTAAATAACTAACAAAATTTTAAATTATATAAAATTAAATTTTATTATTGAATAACTAATATGATATCGGATCCTATTTATCTTAAATTTTTGTATTTAAGTTTCGATGCTAGTTGTTCAACACCACATATGTGTGACGTCGATATGCTCGATCTATGAGATCCCGACTCTTCAAAAGTAGTCTAGCAGCAGCAAAGGGAACCGCCACATGCGGGCCGTAGCGAGGTGGGGAGAGGTCTTCAATTCCTCGAGAAACCTACGTATAAGAAATCGCGGCCTTTGATTTAAGATCTTAGCATCCGAAATCAAACTCAAGAATGGAAAAAGGTAACCAAAAAAAGCCAAAACAGAACTAACATTGCAACCCCTATCTGTAGGAATTTGGAGATAATAAAAATGGCATTGGTCATTCTAAAAGAATTCCTACTATTGTTAAATAATAATAATCAATATTAAAGAAAACAAATATCGTCGCAAAAGTAGAAATCAAAACATATTTGAGGTAAGCTTAGGTAGAGAATCAAAAAAATTCAAAGAACCTTATCCTTTGAGTATATGGAGACTGCAGAGGACGATCAGGAGTTGAAAGGGGGGCGGCCAATGCCGGACGCATGGCGATGGTGGTAGATCTTCACACAGGCTTTCTGCATATGCGTCGCTGTAGGAAAGATTGGAGGGGGGGGGGGTTACGTATTGAGACGGCGGCCCCTGCGAAGGAATCGGCACCAACAAGGAGGCAGAGGACTCTAACGGATAGTCATGGTGGTTGGTGGTGGTCGGATCATGACCGGATTCCGTCGACATGGAGGCATCCACTTCCATGATCGCGGTAGGAGAGATCGGAGTGGAGGTTTCATGGTGGTGTAGGCGGCTGGATTGTGGGCATGAAATTCTTTCCCCGATTTTTCCATCCCCAGGAGTCTCAAGCGGGTGGGAGGCTTGGAGCGGCCAGAGCAGCCGAATAGGGAAGAAATAAGTACACCTGTCCATAAAAATCTCCATACACGTGTCAAAAAAAAATAAGTACGTGACAAACAAAAGTTTATTTTTTTTTAATTTAATATATATATTCAATTACTATTTTAAATATAATAAAAATAAACTGTTTTACTTTATATTTATATTATAAAATTATTTAAATATTAGTTCTATTTTGCATTTTTTTTTCGTAATCAAAATATATTTTAGTATTAAATGATATCGTTATAATTGTAAATAATTAATATTAATTTATCAAAATACTATATCTTAGAAAATATTATTTTTGGATTAATAAAAATTTATTATAGATTATTCTTTTAAATAATTATGATGAAATATATTAATTAATAAATTATAATTAAAAATATATATTTTTAATATTATAATGGTTTTAAATCTATCATAAATAATTATAACATATTATAATAGCTTTCTACACATGATCAAATAGCCATGGGATCTTAATACTAGAAATTATAGAAATAGCATACCAAATATAATGATATTAGATCATCAAGAATCAAATTATCCTAGGATAAGGAATATCAGTGATCTAAGATCATCTTAGTGATCCCATTTGGATCACCAAATATTATCAAAGTGGATATAAGAAGGATAGGAGGCTCTTTGACATACGTCTTAGCTGATGCAAATCATGATTTGAAGAAATGATCCGAAAGATGAAATAGGCCTAAATGCATCAAATCATGTAGGATTGTGACATTATTGCATTAAAACGGTCATAACCTTTTCTACCGATTTTAGAATCACTATTATGACCCCAATCTGGAAAGCTTCTTTCGAGCCCTACGAGCCTAACCACTATTATTATGACAAATTTTGGGGTATGATTCAATTATTTGAGAAGTCAACAGGCATTTGAAAGAATTCTATTTGGACTGAGATTTTAGTTCTTTTTTCTAATTTATTTTGAAGTCCTAGTTTGAGTCATAGTTAGAATTTTTGCCTATAAGTAAATCCCTTTAGGCCAACATTGTAATCAACTTATTTTGACATATTGAATCACAAACTCCTAAAGAGAGTTTTTTTCTTCTTCTTTATTGTTTTTTTTTGTTCCATGCATCTTCTTTCTCTCTTCCCCAGTAAACACCATACTAGGCTGCATCAGTTGGTATTAGAGCCTTATGATTTCTTATGCAGTGATTTCTCCCAATAGTTCAGATAGCAGGTGGTGGTCGTAAGAAGAACCAATATGCAAATTAGGTGACGGCTGCCCATGATAAAATCATGCAATAAGAACGAGATCTGATGTTGGAGTGTGAAGATTTAAGAAGACAATGGATAGATCTAACTATACATCTTTTGTAGTTGAAAAATTGAATGCATGATCCAAGACAAAACCAAAAGATCATAGATTTGAGGGAGATGCTTCAGATTTCGAGGACCCCTTTCACCAAAATATTTTTATCCACGTACGTGAAGGTCATGATGATTTGTTCGAGTGATCAATCCAATGATATGATTCCATCAAAATTGATATGTTTGAATATTCAGATAGTCTACAAATGAAGGTGTTCTTTAATTGGTTGAATCAGATCGAGTGCATTTTTGAATATAAAGAAGTGCCTGACGACAAGAATGTAAAGCTTGTCACCTTGAGGTTGATAGGATGGGCTTCTGCCATAGATATTTGTCATCTATTTTTAGAGATACCTTGGTGATACAATCCTAGCATCACCTATGATGATCATCAGAATACCTACATGTTCTAAAAGGATCATCAAAAGATTACACTAGCATCGATGAAGAAGGAAAATTTGCCTATAGCAAACTCGGAGATCAGCATTAATCTTTTGATAAATTGCTCTTACTTGCAGGAAATATTGAATTTTTCGAACTTGATGATGAGTTCTTTCCAACCTTGGAGTATGACATAAATGTCTTAGCTGGTACAAACCACGATTTGAAGAAATAGAACCAAAAGGTCAAGAAACCAAGTTGATTGCATCAGATCCTACGGAATTTTAATACCGTCATCCTAAAATGGCCATAACTTTTTCCACCGATGTCAGACTTTCTATTATGACCCCAATCCGAAAAGCTCTTTTAGAGCCTTACGAGCTTGAATGCTTTTACTATCATGATAAATTTCAAAGTGTGATTCAATTATTTGATACGTCAATGGGAGCCTAGACGAATTAGGATTTTCGTTCTTTTTTCTTACTTTATTTTGGAGTCCTAGTTTAAGTCTATTAGAATTTTTTTCTCTATAAATAAGGTCTTTTAGACTAACGTTATAATCAGTATATTTTGAGATATTGAATCATAAACTCCAGAAGAGAGTTTTCTTTCTTTCTTTGTTATTTTTATATTTCGAGTTTTCTTCTTCTACTTCTTTTGTACATATTTTTTATTTCTTAAATTTGTACAATCTTTCTTTTTTCTCATCTTTTCCGTAAACAATTGTCGTGTTAGGGCTGTCATGCGTCAACTTAATCCTCAAAGAAGTTATTAGTCCTTTGGGGCCAGAAAGGAATTAGTATGATAATCATGGCATTACATATGTCCCAGCTCTGAGTAGTGATGACAAGAATCGCATTTATCTAACATTTATCGTAAGTTAAACACAATAAATATAACCATACTTGATATTACCAGTTATTGTAAACAAAGAACAACTCCTTATGATACTTACAAATGCATATAATATAGGCATATATCAATAAAAGTGAATCAAGAACTCACATGAGAGCCTAACTGGCAATTAATTATTCCTAGAGATTAAGTCTATAAAGCTTTGAGGATCTTAGAATATATACTCTGAAACATGTATAGAAAATATGTTTATCAAGTAAAAACAAATTCTACGTATATGACATAAGCTTGACACGTAACTAACAATGAGAAACACAACGTGACCAATATCAATGTGACTGAAGCATTAATTATATAATTTTAGGTCAGTAGACTAAATATCTTTTAAAATTTATCACCTAATTCAAAGGATAATTGAATACAAGATTATTGTACTAGTGCTATCCTGTAATACCCAATAGGTCCAAATGCCTACATTATCTAGGGTTAATTTAGAGACTCTAACGGATGCATGGACTACACATGAACGGAGAGAGGTGTGAAGATAATCTACATAGTATCGGGATACATAATAGCACGAAATACAAAAGACTATATCATATCCTGTGAAAAAAAGTCTATGCACAATTATAAAAGCGAATGTGAGCAATTTACTCCTCAAGTGAAAGTACTTGACAAGTACGCAGTACAAGCTCTTAACCACGTAGCCCAGTTAAAGGTTTCACATAATCATTCGCCGAAAATCCTCTACATACAGCAGAGGAGAGATCTATATCAGAAAAAATATAGAGGAAAGAGAATGTGAGTTTGTATGAGTCAGAGTGCTTTCAGTACAAACATGCATGAATCAAAGATCATAAAAGAATAATCCAGAAAATTTTGGTGTAAAGGGGGAATCATGCTAATAGTTGTCGTTTCGAACCAAGCAAGAATTGAGTCAGAAACAAGCTTGCAGGTCGACTCCTTCCAATCTATACATCATATATACGAGACGACACACCAGAGTAAGCACATCGTCAGATGTGCGATGAATTAAGTGAATGACACAAAACGGACAGGAGGAGAGATGAGGATGGGGGCCTCAGCTATCTGAGCACGGAGGAATAGTGAGGACGCGTGACACATTATCTTATGAGATAGTAAGTATTGGAGAGGAATCATTAAAGCGTATTAGTGAGTGACATGATGAGAGCATCAGGAACGAGCGACTACACCTATACAGAGAATAGCGCAGAGAAGCGTGATGCAAGAAGTCGTTGTGAGAGTTGCGAGTATGAATTAACATCGAGGCTAACGGAAGGGCTCTCACATAGCTGTCCCATACTGAAGCACAACATGTCACATACCTGCTTGTACGTACTCGTCATTGCGGCTATCTGCGTTCAGTGACGAAAGCATTGCATCACCTTGGCGACAGCTGAACACAGATGTATAGGTCGTGTCAAGTCCTACGGATATACCATATTGTGAGAATAATTAGCACGCCAATCTGGTATCGATGAGACTGGGCCTGAGTCACTGTTTCGAGATAGAAAGTGAGGACAGGCTGACAGATGTAATGTCGCAAGACAAATAGGAGGCAGTCTTAAGATAACCAGCCGAGAAGAGTCCGCGTGAAGGTCTTTATTCAGGAAACCTCATATTAAAGGTTGGTAAACTCCATTACCACACCACATTCAACTGAGACGGTTTAAGGTGATGTGAGTCTAGACTTATAATGACCATCTTCTCGCACAGGTTTTGCCTCGACGTCTGGCACACCTGGCTCTTAAAGAGTGTGTCGGACGACTTCCATTGCGCAGCATTCGAGAGATTATACTGGAGGTCATAGTTCGATTAGTAGCACTAAGCAAGATATTTGATCACTGGAGCCACTAAGTTGCAGCTAGACATTTTAGGTTATTAATGTCAAACGTCCCTATCTCAAGATAGAAATAGGTCAAAATCGTGATGTGCAAATGTATTGAGCAATAAAAGTGCTCACCTCAACAGGGGACCAATAAATACCTCCTAATGATAGCAGCGCAATGATCTGAGAATTTAACACAGATGCTTCGACCTCTCGTGTGAGGAGCATACACTAATGTATTTGACTAGAACAGAGCGTTTGTGCTCCGTCGTCTCAGTACTGAATTCTAGCCAGTTCTGGCTACCGAGTGAAGGATCACTTATCCTTATAAGTTGTAGGAAGAGAGTTGTGACAGGCTTGTGATGATGGAGCATACGAATGCGATTAGAGTAGACGTAACGAGCAACGAGACCTGCACTTGTGTAAAGGAGCTCTGAGTGTCAGCTTTGGAGTACGGTGAGCCGAGTCGTAGATATATACGGTACTCTTAACAAATTATATTGGATGTCGTTGTGCCAAACTGTGTCCACTTATATAAAGATTTGAGCTGCGTCGAGAATACTGAGTGTTTAATGATGCCTATAAATATTTCATTAGGAATTTAACATCGCAACTGCAAACGTGGAGAGCTTCGAGCCTAATGAATAGGAAGCTACGAGTCTCTACGGACATGCACCTCTTCTATCCGCTCAGGTGCACCTTATCTAGGTGTACAGTGATGGAGCTAGAGTGGGACTCGGATATAGAAGAGACCTGTGTGGTGAGCGTGTGAGAGATATGGTAGCTAGCATGAATCATATTAGAGAGAGTGTGAGCTATGAAGAGAGTGTATCGGATGTTGGCGCTGAGACGAAGGACATCCAGTCATAACACTCCATTCATCTCCGACATTGTATGTGATACAAGGCGACAAGTGGATAGAATCCATCTACGATTTTCATCCGACCCCATACTTAAATTTCATAATCATTGGCTCAACCTACAGCTGCTAATCCGATGATAAGTTACGTCTCCTCTCGCTCCTACTCCTCTCTTAATCCTCCCCACCTCCCAAGATTTGCTGACATTGCGAAGAAGGACACGAGAAAGGTTCAGCCACTTGGTCAGCGCGCCCGGCCACAGCTCAGACAAATCACTTCTCACGAAGTTGACAGTGCATCGATTGCGACGAGCTATCGTCTCTTGGTCACTGCGTACTCACTAAAAATCTGGGAACCTTCACTAATTACTTTTGTCTTACTAATCAGGCAGGGACATCCCGACCAAAATGCAAAGGAGGCAGCTGAAATGTCTCTATTGGTTCTACATATAAGATATGAGGCTGCTATACAGTTTCATAGGGCTACACATGCTATCCCATTAATGGAATGACTAGTCTAGTGAATAGATGCGACACTTGTTTTCCACCTGCTTTTCTCTCTAAGTATTAGTTCATAATATCGCTGCATTGCAAGAGAGTTATGTAATGAGCTGGGAAGACTTAGGATGAACAACTCCCAATCGAATGACCTCTATAATATATGGCTCGCGTGTGATCTTGCCATTTTTTGGTAATAGAGTAAAAATTGTGATTCATATTTTGATAAATAGAACGTATGGTATAATTTAATAGTTTGAGTAGCGAGGCATACTTGATGAAGATTTATCTCAGAGCCTAGTGGTGCTAACGTAATGATTCGGCCGTAGTCTCTCTCTCAACCTATCTAATATTCATGAGATTTGCACATACTGATGAGAACTAATGTGTTCCATTTGCGGCCAATTTCCAAAATTATTTTGCCTTGGCTGCATGCATGGGCGATGCCCGTTACTTCTTTCCGGATACATCAGAACATGCCTAATAAATATACTATCTCTCTCTTGGTAACAATTATGTTGTCGATTTATAGAGGAGACTAAACCTCATGAGTGATGAATCATATGAATGGCAGAATACATGATTTGAAAGCTCTTTACATTAAATCTGACTCCATGGTTAGATAGGCCCTTATAAGCTGCAAACAAGTTAGCGATTTTAGATTCTAGTTTCCTTCCTCCTCTAACAGCAGACTGCTCATTGCAGATATGAGGATATCAAAGATCCATTCTCATCTATTGTGCGAACCCACGTATATTATGCTAAAAAATTTAGGAATAGATTTTTTATGGTCAAGGTTGAACGATATAATATTAGAGGCATCCATCAGTTGCCAATTCAACATATCGCACGTTCCAACTTATTATTTCAATATAATTTGGTAACACTGGGTTGGATTGATCCTGAGCCACAATGCCCTGTGATACATATCTCTTCACAAAATCTGGTACAAAGAGTCTCACAGTTCTAATTTTTTTTATCTTAAGAGAATAAGATGGTTGATATAGATGCTATTATGGATGAAGAGAACAATATGTGTAACTGAAATCTCCTAATTCATTCAACTTATTGAGACTCACGTATGATGGCACAGTTATTCTGCCCGTATTTACCATCTCCTAATTTACGTTTCTAAGAATTGGCACCATTTTATTAAAGTGTTATAGTTGGTACTTCGACCGAATATTTAGAAATTGTTACGATGGAGTCGTGCTTGGTTATCACAAAGGACATAATTAAATTTATTTCAATTTTTGAACAAGGTCAAAAGGGACTATACCTATATCATTAGACAGATTATAAATTTTGGTTGATAAGAAATTGCACATTTTCTGGCAGAAGTCAAAGTTATACTGGAAGTGTGCAGGCCAAAGACCAACAAGTTCTCCTCTTGTAATGGCATGATTTGTGTATGAACTAAATGAGAAGAGAGGAGAGAGAGAGAGAGAGAAGCAGTGCAGATATTAATTAGTAGCAGCCCATGGAGTCGAAATGTTAAAATTGGGCTCAGTAATATATCCATTAATAGGAGATTGATCCCCCATAACTGAGTTGCCTTTAAACAGAAATTAAATAAATTAAGAGTTGAGAAGGAGAGGCACGTTACTCCTATTGGTCACCAGAGCTAGCAGATTCGCGCCGATATTTAAAATTAAGTTATCAGAGTGCGTACCGCTTCGATTTTTGGTAAACTAACCTAAAATTATTGTTCCGGAGTTGGTCTTATCAGGCACACTCACACACATGGGGATAATTCCTTTTGGTTTTATTAATATATTAATAATAGCTAACTGCAGATTGTTAGGCTAATATAGTTTTTGCCTACTCTACTCTTAATTTCTAGTTTTATAAGATTTGTACGATTGATGTCTTGTGTGGTAAGTCGTGTTACTTGCTCTTCTCTTCTTCTCTTCTTCGCTTTTACGTCTCCCAACAAAGAGGTAAATAAGCTATGAATGAAGTAAGTAGTAAGAGAGAGGTAATATGAGAGTAGCAAGTAGGAAGAATAAAGGAGGGATAACAAGAGAGAGAAGGTTGTACTTGTTCGAGGACGCAGTGCTCTTTAGAATAACAAAATATAATAATATATAGTGAGTACCATTATATACTTAGCACCTTTGTGCACTATCGGGAGAAGCTAATTTTTTGGCTACATGGAACTAAACATTATCTACACAATTATTGTTCTTAAGAACTCATCCAAGACTGATCCAATACAATTTTATGTCACCATAATAAAATTTAAATTTTTTGACTTATTACACCTATAGGAAGATCAGCATATTGATCGACAGAGACTTTCTTCTCTCTCACTCTACGTCTCTCATATCATCTCTAATAATTAGGTGTTTTCATCGATTAATAGTACTCATATAGCACTTAGCACGGATATAAAAATAATAGGTGCAGGAGAGAAGCAGATTGACATAATTCGATTATCATTATAGGAAAATTGGGTGCTGATCTTGCCATTTTTGGTAATAGAGTCTAAAATTATTCTAATTTTGACAATGGATGAGGGATAATTTTTATGATGACACATATTAGAATTTAAATTCGACTCAGTGGAGCTAGGTATGATGGCCTAGTCTCTCTCTCACCTATCTAATTCATGAGATTGCACCATTGCGAGATATTTGGATATTGGCTGCTGATGGAGCCTTATTTGATAATCAGACCTAAAATTACTCTAATTTTTGATAAAGGCGAACTCATGAGTGATAATCCCTATGATGGCACATGTTGAAATTTAAATCTAAATCCATGGAGCTAGCTATAATGACAACTTGTCTCTCTCTCTCTCTCTCTCTCTCACACCAATTTGGTTCATAAGATCATGCCATTTGCAAGAGAAATATACGGTTGGCAAGAGCTAGGATTGACAGCTCAATTAAATATTTGGAAACTGGGTGTTAATTAAGCCATGCTTGGTAATAGAATTTAAAATTATTCCAATTTTTTATAAAGGATGAGGGATTAATCTTTATGATGACACATATTAGAATTTAAATCTAACTTATTGGAGCTCACTATGATGGTAGCTTGTCTCTAGCTATCCTATCTAGTTCATAAGATTGCACCATTATGAAAGATGTATAATTAGCACCTCGATCAAATATTTAGAAATTGGTTACAATGGACCCGTGCTTGGTTATAGGACCTAAAATTATTTCAATTTTTTGACAAAGGCTGAGGGATAATCCTTATCATGACACATATCAAATTTTGGTTCATAAGATTACACCAATATGAGAGAAAGAGAGAGAGAGGTACTATTGGCGAGAGCTCGTAGCTCAGCTAAATATTTAGAAATTAACTACCGATGGAGGTATGTTTGGTAACTAGACCTAAAATTATTCTAATTATTTATAATGGCAACTCATAGGAGATAATCCCTTTTGGTGCAGAAAATCATTGGATGTCGGAGTTCACTGGAGGTGGTGGAGACGATCTCACCGATGAGACCTATAAAATGAAATCCAGATCAGAGGTGCATGGCTCCGGTAGGATCCTTCGACAGTCAAGTTAGCTTCCTGATCAATAAGAATGGAGTACATAAAAGAATTACAATAGAGAGGAGAGCTTAAGAGCCTAGAGAGAAGCAACATATATGAAGGGTCCCTATTGCTCCAGAAATTAATTTTGATGATTACAAAGTATTTGAGGAGATTACTAATGAATTTGGCTTAGAAAAAGACTTTTTGTATTTTAGAGGCAAAATTATAATTTTATCAAGTTTTGATCTGAGAGCCTTAAGAGCAAGTATAGAAGATTTCTAATTCTTTGGAGGCAATTCCATGATTTTTGGATGCTTATTTTCGGAGAAAATTAAGTTTAAAGCAAAAGGGTCGACCCCTAGGTCGTTCCTTGCTGAAAAGGGCTGTTTGACATGCTTTCTTTATGCCAAGGATCGACCCCAAGGTCGACCTCTACTGTTCCGAAGGTGAGGTCAACCTCGAGGTCGATCCTTGTGCTATGAGTCGACCCATGAGTCAACTCCTGCAACAAAAATTTTTCTATAATGGCTATTTTTTTTATTTTGGCTGATTTTAATGATTTCTTTAATATCTCCAATGGCTACAAATTTTGCCTAGGATTCTCTCCTCTACCTATTGAAGATTTAAAAGGCTTTAAATAGGAAAAAACATAAGAGATTGGTGTGATTCAATTTTAGTCCTAAGCAAAAGTCATCTTCAAGCAAAGAAGCCTTCGTTTCAAGTTCACCTACCTCTCAAGAGCTCTTTTAAATCAACAATCTTAAGAAAAATCAGAGAAGCTTCCTCCATTATTATGAAAAGCATTCTTAAGATTTTATTTGCTCATAAAGGAAGCTAAACTTGTATTTGATTGTCATTAAATTTTTTACTCTGCTTTACTGTTTTAATTCAAGTTTTAGGAGGTTCTAAAATTTGGGAAGGTTAATCCTAACTTTGAATAGGATTGTATTGGGTTGGCTTATACCCAAAAAATAAGTATTATAGCTTAGAATAGCTAGGGTTGGAGGTTTTCAATGATGTATTCAGTTTTAATATGGTTAGTGGATTTTAATTTTCAAGTCGAAGCTTGAAGAGTGAATGTAGGTGCAAGAAAAGCATTGAACCACTATAAATCTTGCTTGTTTATGGTATGCTTGCTATTTTTCTTTCTTTAGTTTGTTAAATTCTTGCTCTCTAATCTTTTATATTTTTTTTCTAACCTAAATTACTTCACACACACGTCTTACATATCATCATTCAATCTTGATATCTTTAAATTAGCTTTAAAATTTTAAAAATTTAATTCATCTTCCCTCTTAGGTTGCATAGCTAGGCAACAAGTGGTATCAGAGCCCGATGCTCTAGCCCTACTTTGATTTAACCATCAAAGAGCCAAAGATTTATGGCAACCCAAGTTAGTAGTCATGGGGCAGTCCACAAATCGATCTCTATTTTTTAATGGAACAAACTATACCTATTGAAAAGTTTGGATGAGAATTTTTATACAAGCACTTGACTATGATATGTGGAGTATCATAATTAATGAACCACACACACCCACTAAGATAATTGATGGTGAGGAATCAATCAAATTCGAAAAGGAATGGGATGAGATTGATAAGAAAATGACTCAACTCAATGCAAGAGCCATGAATGTTTTATATTATGTTTTGGATGCTAATGAATTTAATCGTATTTCAATATGCATGTCGGCTAAGAAAATATGGGATATGTTAGAAGTAACTCATGAAGACACCAATCAAATTAAGGAGTCAAAAATTAACATGCTTGTGCACAAATATGAACTTTTGAAAATGGAGCATGATGAGTCAATAACTGTAATATTTACTAGATTTACAGATATTATAAATGGTCTTAAAAATCTTGGCAAGTCTTATTCTAATAGTGACCTTATGAGGAAGATTCTTAGATCTTTGCCAAGGACATGGGAGGCCAAAGTGACTGCAATCCAAGAAGCCAAAGATCTGAATATTTTACCCTTGGAGAAGCTTCTAGGATCACTAATGATGCACGAGCTAAGCATGAAATAATATCAAGAAGAAGATGTCAAGAAAAAAGATAATGGCTCTTAAATCCACCACTTAATAAGATGAGAAATCCAATGAAATGGAAGACGAAGAATAGGATGAAGAAATAGCCCTCATCACAAGAAAGTTTAAGAGATTTTTGAAGAGAAAATAAGGGATGAGGAAGAGGCTAACTACCAAAGGACTGAAGGAAAATCCTGATTTTCCGATCCAGGTTCGTCCAGATCTGATTAAATCAAGAGATATATTTCAAAAATTTTCTCTTGATCTCAATCAGATCTTGATATATTTCAGATCTGATTCTTATTATTTTAATAAATAAAATAAAATAAGATAAATTAAATCAAATTTAATTTACCTGATTTGGGTAATCCTATTACCCTGTAGATGATCCTGATTGCAGCGGAAGGTTCTAGATCTTAGCCACGCAAGCGCCTAGCCTCTACCGGTATCCACTCGGGTTGGATCTGGAGATCCTCTTCTTCTCTATCACACCTCCAAAAATCAGATCTGGATCTGATCTGGAGGATCTTCAAAACTCTTTTGAAGATCTGCAGTCGTCCTTTTGCAGCAGCGCAGCCTTCTTGCTTTTGATCGCCTTTCCTTGATCTGAATCGCACCAACCTAAAGTCCAAAACACTTTTGGACGTGGAGAGCAAGGGGAGAAGAAGCTATGGCATGGAGGAGGAGGGGAGAGGCAGCCTTGGGGCATGGGGTTTCTCAATTGAATTGCATTCACTTAGAATTAGGGTTGGGCGCAGGGTCTTATTTATAGACCTCTTGTGATCCAACTCCTCTTCCTCTCAACCAATCACAACCCTTTGTGAAATCAGATCTAAATCTGATTGGTTGGAATAGAGACCCCTGGATTCCTCCTTAGAGGGCGCCTAAGACCAGTCAAATTGGATTCTTAGTAGAACTCTGATTGGAATCCAAAAGGGAGGTGGAGTCCTTGTCCAACAAGGACTCCTAGGCGCCTCCTACTTGGGCTCACGCCACCCTTGGCGTGCGCCCTTCTCCTTGCCAGGTTCTGGCAGGGGGACAGGCCCCCACCAGCTCTCCAATAGGTGCATGACATGTGGTCAAAAGTCAAAGGGTCAATGGTCAACGTTTGACCAGTCAAAGGTAGACTTTTGACCAAAGTCAAAGAACAAGAAATGGCAGGTGACCAAAAATGGCAGGTAATGTCTTACAAATAAGACAACCTATTCTAACTTGGACAACCTCCAGTCAGACCATATGAAGGCCTCTGATTGAGCACAAACTCCTTTGGCTCAGTCAGGACAACTTATTTATGATAGTAAAAGAAGAACGTTAGGTTCAATCGAGTGCTAGCACGATTTCCTTGAACCTAATTGAATCTCATTCAGATCAATTGAACTAGATCAGTTCAATTGATGATCACCAGATTCAAACCCTTGTTTGTGTGACCCAGTTAGGTTCAGTTCTGTATGGTAATGGGATATGTCATGATCTCTATCATAGACATCATCGAAACTCCTTTCGATGGATCAGAACTCTTCTGATTCGAACAGCTAGAATGATCGATCATCTAAATCATTCTAATTGCTCCCAAAATCCACCAGTGACACCTAGCAGTATATGGTGGCAACCCATCAGAGCTGAATGCGAACCTCTTGGTGCAGCTACCTGTGTGATTAAGTTCTTCTATCTTGAGCCCCGATCAGATTAGGGTTAAGGTGAACTCGTCAAACCCTAGTCTCTGTCATATGATGTAATCATTCGATTCGAGTCCAATGTGAAAATCTAAATAGAAACTCTTTCTATTATTTCACTCTACCATGGCCATGGATTTCTGGACTTGATTCTCATGATCATCATAGGGCTACTCCTCTACCACCGAGGTAGATAGATCCCATCTTGATGCAATCCAGTTCCTACAATGAACATGTCATAGCCAACATACACCTCAGGGTTCCATATGGCTAGGAGACCGAGTAATGGTGTAGTCAAACTATAACACCCTCAAGGTGAACTGCCGATGCATCTCAGGTCAAAGAACCAGACACACTACTGCAGCATCGAGTCAGTCATTGACGAGAAGGTAGACTTCCTAATGACTACTCGAGGTGGTCACGCTCAGTGCCCTCGTTCTCTAACGAGTACCTGTACTCTCGCTCCGGTGTCTCCCACACCGTAGACTCAAGACTCATCTACTAAAGAGAAGCGATCGTACACCAACCTTCCGATCAATCACCATCCTCGTGATGATCCTATGGTCGGGAAGCTGTTTATGAGTTAATAATGATTATTCATGTCTTAAATTTTCAACTCTTGAAAATATGAATTATCATTACCATTAACTCAAAGGATGTATCACAGACACTAAATACACATGTGTGATAGAAAATAACCCATTTATTAATTATAGTCAAAATTATAATTTTGCCCCTAGAAGTGTATTACAAGTGTCAGCCATTCTTGGTTTTTTAAGGTTCCATATCATCTAACAATCTCCACTTGTCCTCAAGCCAATTGCTACAAGTCTAAGTCCATCTTCTCAAGGTGGGCTTCGATCTTCTGCTGGCCCAATGGGCTTTGTAAGTGGGTCTACACACATTATCTGCGGAGTTGACTCTCTTGACCTCAACGTAACCTTTCTCAAGTATCACGGATGAGATGATATCGCCGCTCATGTGCTTGGACTTCTGGTGAGACCTCGGCTCCTTAGCAAGGGCTATGGCGCCATTGTTTGTCGCAGTAAAGAGGAATGGCATCTGATGGCATTACTCTAATTTCTGCAGCAAACTTCTTATCCAGAAATGCTTCCTTTGCAAGCCTCTGATGCAGCTATGATATTCTGCTTCTATGGTGGAATCTGCTATCACAGTTTGCTTGGAACTCTTCCAGCTGACAGCTCCACCATTGCACACAAATAGACTTCTAGATGTCGACTTTCGATCATCTATATCAGACATGAAGTCTGAGTCTGTATATCCTTGAACTTGGAGTTCTCCATTACCAAAGACCAACATCATATCCTTAGTTCTTCTCAAGTACTTAAGGATACATTTCACAGAAGTTCAGTGTTCTTCACCTGAATTTGACTGATATCTGCTTGTGACACTCACAGCATGGGCTAATATCAGTCGTGTACATAGCATGGCATACATGAGGCTCCCTATTGCAGAAGCATAAGGGATCTTGCTCATGGCGTTCTATTTCCTCAGGTGTGCTGGGCACATCTTCTTGGAAAGATGAATACCATGTCTGAAGGGTATTAATCCCCTCTTAGAGTTTTCCATACTAATCTCTTTAGTACTTCCTCTATGTACATCTTTGTGAAAGTCCTAGCATCCTATTGGGTCTATCCCTATAGACCTTAATTCCTAGAATAAAGGATCTTCACCTAGTCTTTCATGGAGAATTCCTTGGACAACCACATCTTGACTGATGTCAAACATGGGATATCATTCCAATGAGGAGGATTGTATCCAGTACAATACATAGGAAGACAACAGCGCTCCCTGACCCTTTTGTAAAACAATGGTTCCTCTTCATTTTTGATGAAACAAACTTTTGATCACATCATTGAAACGAGTGTTCCAGCTCCGAGATGCTTGCTTAAGTCCATAATATGGACCTTTGCAGCTTGCAAACCTTGTGATCAGTATCACTGGATGTGAACCTAGCGACTGTTTTAATAAGATATCTTCTCAAGATATCCATTTAGGAATCCATTTTCACGTCCATTTGCCATATTTCATAATCGAATAAGGCTGCAATGGCAGAAGCAATGTGCGGATGAGATTTTAGCATAGCTACCGGAGAAAAGGTTACCCTGATAGTCAATGCCTTCGTGTTGACTATAATTTTTTTGCCACAATCTAGCCTCTTGAAATGTCTCCACATTCCCATCTGGCACCAATCTTTCTCTTGAAGATCCATTTACACCCAATAGGTACTATACCTTCTGGTGGAATCTACAAGGTCCAGACTTGGTTTGAGTAGATCGAGTCGTTCTGACTTCATTGCCTCAGCCATTTCTCGGAGTCGATATCTGATATCACCTCATTGTAGGTTTTGGGATCTCACCATGAGCAACATTTACTCTATGGGAACATTTCATCTACATCCTCTGAAATAATACTAAGTATCTTTCAGGGGACGGGAAACTCTTTCCGATCTACGAAGTGGAGGAGGTAGTGTTCTTATTGGCTCAAACCTGATTTGGTTTCCACTTGGTCCTTAGCTCTTTCACTCTTGTGAGACTTTCTCATCAGCTTAATTGCTTTCAAATGCCACTATCTTGAAAAACTATTTTTCAGAAATATGGCATGTCGACTCACAATCCACGTTTGTGGTCTTCTGGAATGTAGAAATAGTAATCCTAATGACTCTTTAGATATCCTATGAATCGAGCTCTAAGGACCTAAACTCTAACTTGTCCGCTTGTTGTCTTTGACATGAGCCCGGACAACCCCAAATTCTGAGATGAACTCAGACTTGGTTTCTTACCGTGCCATATCTCATACGGTGTGGTAGGAACGTTTTTAGAAGGGAACCCTATTCAGTAAATAGAATTGAAGTTAATATGAATGTCCCAAAGAAAATCTGGGGAGTCTGTGAAGCTCATCATGGATTGAACCATATCCAATAGAGTCCGATTTTCTCTCCGTTTCTGAAACCCCATTGAGTTGAGGTTTCCTGGTGGAGTCCATTGAGAGACCTATGCCATTTTCCTTTAAGATAGTCTAGGAATTTCCCGGCTAAGGTATTCACCTCCTCGATCTGATCGAAGAACCTTAATGGGTTTTCCAGTTTGTTTTTCTACTTCATGTCTGAATTCTTTGAACTTTTCAAAAGGCTTCAGACTTTGTTCATAAGATACACATACCCATACTCAGAACAGATCATCGGTAAAGGTAATGAAGTAGACAAATTGCCTCTAGCCGGCACATCGAATGGGCCGCACACATCAGTATGTACTAGGGCAAGGAGATCTGTGGCCCTCTCCATGTCCAATAAAAGGGAGTTTAGTCATTTTGCCTTGAAGACAGGATTTCACAAGTTGGATAGACTACTCAAAATCAATGGATCAATAGCCCATTTTTCTCCATTTGTTAATCCTATCTTCTGCTATATGACCTATCTCAGGTGCCATAGATGATCTGTCGTTTGACTATCCCTAGGTCGTTTGGCATGTCACGTTTTGCTCGATAGTTAAAACAAGTACACTCAATATGCAACTGATAAAGACCATTAACAAGGAAACCATTTGCAAATTTTATTTTTTCATAAAGAATGTTACAATGGTCTTAAAGAAGGTGATCACATAACCTTCTTGTGCTAAGCATGAAAACAGAAATCAAATTCTACTGGCTGCAGGCACATAATAACAGTCTTTTAAAAATAAGTCTAAACAGTATGGTTAATCGCAGGGGTTGTTCCCAACGGCTACTGCAAGCAAATCTTGCTCCATTATCGATGCGTAAAGGATCATGTCTCCATCCCTCAGCCTCCTGCTATCCTCAAGACCCTGCATAGAAGTGCACGAGATGAGCACTAAACCAGAGTCAAAGCACCCAACTGGATGCAGAAGAAACCGTAAGGTTAGACTCAAATAACGAGCCATACTCCAGAAGGACTTCCTTCCTTGTTCTTCAGGGTGGCCAGGTAAGTAGGGCAGTTCCGTTTCCAATGGCCGTCACGTTGCATATGGAAATTACTTTCCTTTGCCATCGACCTTCTTCTTCGTTTCTGGCCTCTTCTCTTTGAATCCTTCCACCTTGCTTTTTCACAGACTTCTTTTTCTTTCCATAAGACTTTCTTTGGAAGAGTCCGTTCCATAGCAAGAACTGAGCCTTTAGAACCTTTCATAGAAAGCTCAGCGGTATACCAGCATATTATCAAACTCGGCCATAGGAATTTGAAGTTATGCATGTGGTAATTCATGATGAATTGCCCCCATATGCATCAGTCAAGGATTGCAGAATAATATCGTTCTGCAAGTCCAAGCACTTTCACAGACGGCCAGGTAAGACGGGGCCGTCTGAGGACTATAAAAACGGAATAAAATGCGACCTTCTCACAGCTCTTCATGTCCTTGATCATTATCATGACAGT
>QRFJ01000872.1:283356-369090 GCA_006176705.1 Cocos nucifera
AAAAGAAGAAGAGAATAAGCTTCGACTGCAGGAGATAAGATCTTCCACCGAGCGCACACGTGTCGACTCGGCTTGGCAGGAGATAGAAATCTCCCGCCGAGGGAACTCGGTTGTCAGGAGATAAGATCTCCCCCGAGTGCGCACTTCGATCCTCGACTGTGGGAGATAAGATCTCTCCCGAGGGAAAGCTCGGGCTGTAGGAGATAGATCTCCCCCAAGTGCAACACTTCGATCCTTCGGCTTGTAGGAGATAAGACTCCCCGCGAGGGAAGCTCGGCTGCAGGAGAATTAAGATCTCCCCCGAGACCGAGCAACCTTCGACCGTCGACCGCAGGAGATAAGATCTCCCCCGAGGGAAGCTCGACCGTAGGAGATAAGATCTCCCCCGAGCGCGCACGTTCGACTCGCTTTACAGAGATAAGATCTCTCCTGAGGAACATGCTCGGCCTGCAGGAGATAAGATCTCCTCCAACGAGCGTTGCACTTCGACCTCGACTACAGGAGATTAAGATCTCCGCCCGAGGAATCTCGCCGAGGAGATAGATCTCTCCCGATGAAGCTTGGCTCAGGAGATAAGATCTCCCCCGAGCGTGCCACTTCGACTCCGGCTGGCAGAGCTAAGATCTCCCCCGAGGGAAGCTCGGCCGCAGGAGATAAATCTCCCCGAGCACGCACTTTGACGCTCGGCTACGAGGAGTAGATTCCTCCAGGGAAGCTCGACTGCACGGAGATAAGATCCTCGAGGAAAGCTCGACTGCAGGAGATAAGATCTCCTCCGAGTGCGCACTTCGATCCTCGGCTGCAAGGAGATATAGATCTCCCCTGAGGAAAGC
This sequence comes from Cocos nucifera, assembly GCA_006176705.1. Taxonomy (NCBI): domain Eukaryota; kingdom Viridiplantae; phylum Streptophyta; class Magnoliopsida; order Arecales; family Arecaceae; genus Cocos; species Cocos nucifera. The sequence goes on from QRFJ01000872.1 coordinate 284,190, forward strand.
TCCACTGCAGGGAGAATAAGATCTCGCCCTGAGCGCACACTTCGACCTTGACCGTAGGAGATAAGATCTCCACGAGGAACGCTCGGTTGCAGGAGATAAGGATCTCCCGAGAAAAAGCTCGGCTGCAAGGAATAAGTACTCCCTCGGCGGCGCGCTTCGCCCTCGACTGCCAGGAGATAAGACAAATTCCCCCGAGGGAAGCTCGCTGCAGGAGATAAGAATCTCCCCCGAGGAATGTTCGGCTACAGGAGATAAGATCTCCTCGAGACAGCGCACTTCGACCAGGCTTTGCAGGAGATAAGATCTTTCCCCGAGGGAAGCTCGGCCGCAGGAGATAAGATCTCCCTCAAGAAAAGCCCGACTTGCAGGAGATAAGACATTCTCCCCAGCGCGCACTTCGACCTCGACTGCTCGAGAATAAAGATCTATCCCAAGCGTTCATGGACATCTTCGGCTATGGATCAGATCTCCCTCGAGGGACTGGGCCAACTTCGGCTAGTAGGAGTGAGATCTCTCCCTTGAGCACCCGCATCACCCTCGGCTGGCAGCGGCCTGAGTAACCTCGGCTAGGAGGTAGGCCGCGATGGACCTGCGGATTTCAACATCGACCTTGGCTTAGAGATAAGCATACCGTGTCCAGCCCCGACTGCAGGGATGATCTCTCCAGGGAAAGCTCGGGCTGCAGGAGATAGAGATCCCCCAGCGCGCACTTCGACCTCGGCTGCAGGAGATAAGGATCTCCCCGTGGAAGCTCAATGCAGGAGATAAGAATTCCCACCCGCGCGCGCCACTTCGCACCTCGACTGTAAGGAGATAAGATCTCCCAAGGAAAGCTTGGTCGTAGGAGATAAAATCTTCGCATGAGGAAAGCTCGCGGCTGCAGGAGATAAGATCTCCCTGAGAAAGCGCACTTCGACCTCGTCTGTAGGAGATAAGATTCTCCCCCGAGGGAAGGCTCGCCGCAGGAGATAAGATCTCCCCGAGGAAAGCTCAGCTGTAGGAGAATAAGATCTTCCCCCGTGCACGCAACTTCGACCCTCGCTGGCTCGAGATAAGATCTTGTCCCCGAGCATTCGTGGACAACTTCGGCTACGATTCAGATCTACCCCGAGGGACTGGGCCAACTTCGGTAGTAGGAGATGAGAATCTCCCCCGAGCACCTACGTCACCTCGGCTTGGAAGCGCCTGAGTAACTCGCATAGCAGGTAAGTGTTCACGATGACCTCTGCCTTCAACCATCGATCTGGCTAGAGAAAATCCAAACCTGTTGTCAGCTCCTTACTTGGAAATGAGAATCTTTCCTCCGAGCTTCGACCTAAACTAGCATATGAGCTTCAGAGGAAGACTTCGGCAGTCGCTTCCTGCCTCCTTTCCTTCGATTTTTCGAACTCTGAGTGGGTGACAGGGGGGCTATATGTTGGGAGATATCCCCCCCCTGAAGGAAAATCCTGATTTCCCGATCCAGGTTCGTCCAGATGATTAATCAAGAGATATATTTCAAAAATTTTTCTCTTGATCTCAATCGATCTTGATATATTTCAGATCTGATTCTTATTATTTTAATAAATAAATATAGATAATAGATTAAATAAATCAAATTAATTTACCTGATTTGGGAATCCTATACCCGGTAGATGATCCCTGATTGCAGCGAAAGGTTCTGGATCTTAGCCACGCAAGCGCCTAGCCTCTACGGTATCCTCATCGGGTTGGATCTAGAGATCCTCTTCTTCTTCTATCACACCTCCAAAAATCAGATCTGGATTTGATCTGGAGGATCTTCAAAACTCTTTTGAAGATCTGCAGTCGTCCTTTTGCAGCAGCGCAGCCTTCTTGCTTTTTGATCGCCTTTCCTTGATCTGAATCGCACCAACCTAATCCAAAACACTTTTGACGTGGAGAGCAAGGGAGAAGAGACTATGGCATGGAGAGGAGGGGAGAGGCAGCCTGGGGCGTATCTCAATATGCATTGCATTCACTTAGATTAGGGTTGGCGCAGGGTCTTATTTATAGACCTCTTGTGATCCAACTCCTCTTCCTCTCAACCAATCACACCCTTTGTGAAATCAGATCTAAATCTGATTGGTTGGAATAGAGACCCTGGATTCTCCTTAGAGGGCGCCTAAGACTCAGTCAAATGGATTCTTAGTTAGAACTCTGATTGGAATCCAAAAGGGAAGGTGGAGTCCTTGTCCAACAAGGACTCCTAGGCGCCTCCTACTTGGGCTCACGCCACCCTTGGCGTGCGCCCTTCTCCTTGCCAGGTTCTGGCAGGGGACAGGCCCACCAGCCTCCAATAGGTGCATGAACATATGGTCAAAGTCAAAGGATGAATGGTCAAGTTTGACCAGTCAAAGGTAGACTTTTGACCAAAGTCAAAGAACAAGAAATGGCAGGTGACCAAATTGGCAGGTAATGTCTTACAAATAAGACAACCTATTCTAACTTGGACAACCTCCAGTTAGACCATATGAAGCCTCTGATTGAGGACAAACTCCTTTGGCTCAGTAGGACAACTTATTTTGATAGTAAAAGAGAAACGTTAGGTTCAATCGAGTGCTAGCACGATTTCCTTGAAGCCTAATTGAATCTCATTCAGATCAATTGAACTAGATCAGTTCAATTGATGATCACAGATTCAAACCCTTATTTGTGTGACCAGTTAGGTTCAGTTCTGTATGGTAATGGGATATGTCATGATCTCTATCATCGACATCATCGAAACTCCTTTCGATGGATCAGAACTCTTCTGATTCGAACAGCTAGAATGATCGATCATCTAAATCATTCTAATTGCTCCCAAAATCCACCAGTGACACCTAGCAGTATATGGTGGCAACCCATCAGAGCTGAATGCGAACCTCTTGGTGCAGCTACCTGTGTGATTAAGTTCTTCTATCTTGAGCCCCGATCAGATTAGGGTTAAGGTGAACTCGTCAAACCCTAGTCTCTGTCATATGATGTAATCATTCGATTGAAGTCCAATGTGAAAATCTAAATAGAAACTCTTTCTATTATTTCACTCTGCATGGCCATGGGCTTCTGGACTTGATTCTCATGATCATCATAGGGCTGCTCCTCTACCACCGAGGTAGATAGATTCCATCTTGATGCAATCCAGTTCCTACAATGAACATGCTATAGCCAACATACACCTCAGGGTTCCATATGGCTAGGAGACGAGTAATGGTGTAGTCAAACTATAACACCTCAAGGTGAACTGCCGATGCAATCTCAGGTCAAAGAACAGACACACACTGCAGCATCGAGTCAGTCATTGACGAGAAGGTAGACTTCCTAATGACTACTCGAGGTGGTCACGCTCAGTGCCCTCGTTCTCTAACGAGTACTGTACTCTCACTCCGGTGTCTCCACACCATAGACTCAAGACTCATCTACTAAAGAGAAGCGATTGTACACCAACCTTTCGGATCAATCACCATCCTCGTGATGATCCTATGGTCGGGAGCATTTTATGAGTTAATAATGATTATTCATGTCTTAAATTTTCAACTCTTGAAAATATGAATTATCATTACCATTAACTCAAAGGATGTATCACAGATACTAAATACACATATGTGATAGAAAATAACCCATTTTATTGATTATAGTCAAATTATAATTTTGCCCCTAGAAGTGTATTACAAGTGTCAGCCAATTCTGGCTTCTAGGGCACATATATCTAACAATCTCCCACTTGTCCTAAAGCCAATTGGCTACAAGTCTAAGTCCCATCTTCTCAAGGTGGGCTTCGATCTTCTGCTGGCCCAACGGCTTTGTAAGTGGGTCTGCCATATTATCTGTGGAGTTGACTCTCTTGACCTCGACGTAACCCTTCTCGAGGTAATCGCGGATGAGGTGGTATCGCCGCTCAATGTGCTTGGATTTTTGGTGAGACCTCGGCTCCTTAGCAAGGGCTATGGCGCCATTGTTGTCGCAGTATAGAGGAATGGCATCTGATGGCATTACTCCAATTTCTGCAGCAAACTTCTTGTACCAGAATGCTTCCTTCGCAGCCTCTGATGCAGCGATATATTCTGCTTCCATGGTGGAATCTGCTATCACCAGTTTGCTTGGAACTCTTCCAGCTGACAGCACCACCATTGCACACAAACAGACTCCCAGATGTCGACTTTCGATCATCTATATCGGACATGAAATCCGAGTCTGTGTATCCCTGGACTTGGAGTTCTCCGTTACCAAAGACCAACATCATATCCTTAGTTCTTCTCAAGTACTTAAGGATACATTTCACAGAAGTCCAGTGTTCTTCACCTGGATTTTGACTGATATCTGCTTGTGACACTCACAGCATGGGCTATATCAGGTCGTGTACATAGCATGGCATACATGAGGCTCCCTATTGCAGAAGCATAAGGGATCTTGCTCATGCATTCTATTTCCTCAGGTGTGCTAGGGCACATCTTCTTGGAAAGATGAATACCATGTCTGAAGGGTATTAATCCCCTCTTAGAGTTTTCCATACTAAACCTCTTTAGTACTTTCTCTATGTACATCTTCTGTGAAAGTCCTAGCATCCTATTCGGTCTATCCCTATAGACCTTAATTCCTAGAATAAAGGATGCTTCACCTAGGTCTTTCATGGAGAATTCCTTGGACAACCATAATTTGACTATCGTCATCATGGGAATATCATTCCCAATAAGGAGGATGTCATCCACGTACAATACGAGGAAGACAACAGCGCTCCCACTGACCTTTTTGAAGACACATGGTTCCTCTTCATTTTTGATGAAACCAAACATTTTGATCACATCATTGAAATGAGTGTTCCAGCTCCGAGATGCTTGCTTAAGTCCATATATGGACCTTTGCAGCTTGCAAACCTTATGATCAGTATCACTGGATGTGAAACCTAGCGGCTGTTCCATATAGATATCTTCCTCAAGATATCCATTTAGAATGCCATTTTCACGTCCATTTGCCATATTTCATAATCGAAATAGGCTGCAATGGCAAGCAATGTGCGGATGGATTTTAGCATAGCCTTGGAGAAAAGGTATCCTGATAGTCAATGCCTTCACGTTGACTATAACCTTTTGCCACTAGTCTAGCCTTGAATGTCTCCACATTCCCATCTGCACCAATCTTTCTCTTGAAGATCCATTTACACCCAATAGGTACTATACCTTCTGGTGGATCTACCAAGGTCCAGACTTGGTTTGAGTGCATCGAGTCAATTTCTGACTGCATTGCCTCTAGCCATTTCTCGGAGTCGATATCTGATATCGCCTCATTGTAGGTTTTGGGATCATCACCATGAGCACCATTACCTACGAGGAACATTTTCTCTACTTCCTCTGAAATAATACCTAAGTATCTTTCAGGGGACGGGAAACTCTTTCCGATCTACGAGGTGGAGGAGGTAGTGTTTCTTATTGGCTCAACCTGATTTGGTTCCAATTGGTCCTTAGCTCGTTGTCCACTTGTGAGACTTTCTCATCAAGCTTAATCTGCTTTCCAATGCCACTATCTTGAATAAACTATTTTTCAAGAAAGATGGCATGTCGACTCACAATCACATTGTGGTCTTCTGGAATGTAGAAATAGTATCCTAATGACTCTTTAGGATATCCTATGAATCGAGCTCTAAAGGACCTAAACTCTAACTTGTCCGCTTGTTGTCTTTTGACATGAGCCGGACAACCCCAAATTCTGAGATGACTCAGACTTGGTTTCTTACCGTGCCATATCTCATACGGTGTGGTAGGAACGTTTTAGAAGGAACCCTATTCAGTAGATAGATTGAAGTTAACAATGAATGTCCCCAAAGAAAATCTGGGAGGTCTGTGAAGCTCATCATGGATCGAACCATATCCAATAGAGTCCGATTTCTCCGTTCTGAAACCCCGTTGAGTTGAGGTGTTCCTGGTGGAGTCCATTGAGAGACTATGCCATTTTTCCTTGAGATAGTCTAGGAATTTTCGGCTAAGGTATTCACCTCCTCGATCTGATCGAAGAACCTTAATGGGTTTTTCAGTTTGATTTTTCTACTTCATGTCTGAATTCTTTGAACTTTTCAAAAGCTTCAGACTTGTGTCTCATAAGATACACATACCCATACCTAGACAGATCATCGATAAAGGTAATGAAGTAGACAAAATTGCCTCTAGCCGGCACATCAAATGGGCCGCACACATCAGTATGTACTAGGGCAAGGAGATCTGTGGCCCTCTCCCCATGTCCAACAAAAGGGAGTTTAGTCATTTTGCCTTGAAGATAAGATTCACAAGTTGGATATGACTCGAAAGTCAATGGACTCAATAGCCCATTTTTCTCCAATTTGTTGATCCTATCTTCTGCTATATGACCTAATCTCAGGTGCCATAGATATCTATCGTTTGGACTATCCCTAGGTCGTTTGGCATTCACGATTTTGCTCGATAGTTAGAATAGGTACATCAATATGTAGCTGATAAAGACCATTAACAAGGAAACCATTTGCAATTTTATTTCTTTCATAAAGAATGTTACAATGGTCCTTAAAGAAGGTGATCACATAACCTTCTTATGCTAAGCATGAAACAGAAATCAAATTCCTGCTAGCTGCAGGCACATAATAACAGTCTTTTAAAACTAAGTCTAAACCAGATGGTAATCGAAGAGGGTATGTTCCCACGGCTACTGCAGCAACTCTTGCTCCATTATCGATGCGTAGGATCATGTCTCCATCCCTCAGCCTCCTGCTATCCTCAAGACCCTGCATAGAAGTGCACAGATGAGCACTAGAACCAGAGTCAAGCACCCAACTGGATGCAGAAGAAACCGTAAGGTTAGACTCAATAACGAGCATACCTCCAGAAGGACCTTCCTTCTTGTTCTTCAGGGTGGCCAGGTAAGTAGGGCAGTTCCGCTTCCAATGGCCGTCGCTGTTGCAATGGAAACACTTTCCTTTGCCATCGACCTTCTTCTTCGGTTCTGCCTTCTTCTTCTTTGATCCTTCCACCTTTTGCTTTTTCACAGACTTCTTTTTCTTTCCATAAGACTTTCTTTTGGAAGAAGTCCGTTCCATAGCAAGAACTGAGCCTTTAGAACCTTTCATAGAAAGCTCAGCGGTAACCAGCATATTCATTAATTCGGCCAAGGAATTTTGAAGTTTATGCATGTGGTAATTCATGATGAATTGCCCATATGCATCAGTCAAGGATTGCAGAATAATATCGTTCTGCAGGTCCAAGTCTAACTTCACACCGAGCTTCTCAAGCTCTTCCATGTCCTTGATCATTATCAGACAGTGATCTTGGACTGACTGCCCATCACGCATCTTAGCCTTAAAAAGTCATTTTGTGACTTGATATTTGGCTGCGCGACTCTGTTCACCAAACATCTCCTGTAGGTGAGCCAACATTTGGCGAGCAGTCCTGATATCTTCATGTTGGCGCTGGAGCTCATCAGACATCGAGCCCAACATGTAGTATCTGGCCTTATTATCTTCGTCAATCCATTTTTTCAGAGACGCTCTCTGTTCAATAGATGGACGAGCTGGTAAGGTGGGAGGGTCCTGGTCCAAAACATGGGTTAACTTCTCGAAACCCAAAATAATTTTGTAGTTCCTGAGCCAATCTTTATAATTGGGTCCAGTCAGTCTATGTGTGTCCAGGATACGTGCCAATGGGTTGGACGCAGACATTTTCTGTAGAGAGTCAAAGATTCTAGTTAGATACTGTAATTATGACTTGACCAATTTATTTAGGAAATTTTATTTTTAAACAAATTAGCTCCCACTATTTTCTCGGATCCCTACACTCCCTCTGTAGAGATGCAAAAATCTTCCACGATTAATGATTTCTAGTGGGTGGTGCGGTCTCACCAACTGACTCATCACCTCACCTAACAGTTATTGGTGATGGGTTAGCCAATGAGTGAACAACTCTTGTTCAATGATTCTCTAATCATGGTGCACCCAAACTTGGTCTCTAATTCATGAATCTCACCGTATCCGAAATATTGATCCACTCCTTAGTTAAGTCAGACCCACCATTTGCATAGACTGGGTTCCTAATTGAGTCTCTCACCGTATCCAAAATATTGAGCCCAACTCATCCTCCAGCCCATAGCATCCAATGCCTAATAGACATGGTTGCATCTTCCCGGTGCAACTGAGCCACTGTATCCAGCCGAGAACAATCAACCCCGGGAAGGGCCCGCACATCTACAATGGTGGAAGACCTCAGACTTAATCTTTTCTTAGGGAGAATTGATTCAGGTCTCATTAAACTAGACTTGGCTTAGTCATAACAATTATGACTAACCTAGTGGCATGGGTTCAGCTCGGATTATTGACCACCTCAGATCAGAACTGTGTCAACAGATATGGCCAGGTAAGTGAGACCGGTGGAAGGAATATGCCATTAACTCGTACAAGAATGCATTCAGGTCGAGTAGCTTCCAATTAAAAACCAGTCGGTCGTATGTGCCAAACTTACCTTAGACACCAAATTGTTGAGTCAGAACCAATTGGGTTAGCCTACAATCCAGACTCTAACCTCTGAGCCTAATTAGGTCTTGCTTGATCGTGACTCGATCTTGACCCAGACTTAATCCTATTAGGCTGGTCAATTTAAGCATTGTTGATCCCATCTAACCAACTCTTGATTCGGTTTGATCAACCGCTTAGACCTAATTGAGCTACCCAAGCCCGAACCCAGTATTATGAATATGTCTTAGATCTGAAATTCTCAATTTTAGACCTAATTAATATTCCATAAACTTAATTCTTAATTAAGTAGGGTTCATAAACAAAATATGCACAATAAATCCTAGGGTTTCAGGATCTAGGGTTTTGCAGAAAGTAAGTTTTGGGTTTCTGATTAAGGACGAACACGCAGCACCCCTACACATCATAAGAACACCCCATCGAATGGGAAGAGAGGGCCTTTAAACCCTTCTTCATTCTTATGACCGGACGGCCAAGAGGAATGCCTTAATCAGGAACATGCAAATACTACAAAATAGTTTATAGATCTATATCATATATCTCATATACAAATTTAGATCTAATCATGGCATATTTTGCATACATCTCATGTATCAAATCATGCATATTTTCAGATCTAAATTATCTCATAATAATCTAAAAAATTAGATTTAAATTGATCTAATCAAAATAAATTCTAATCTAGATAATTATGTAGAACTATTCTACAACTAGTCTAGACATGCATCAATCATATCTCATATGATATTTAAAATTAAATAATTTTATTTGCTATTTTTTAGATGTTATTATAACACTTATAATATTAAAAATAGTAAATAAGATAGATCTAAAATATGATTTAATCAGATTAAATTCAAAACATGCAAAACTATTCTATAGAACTATTCTATTTCTAGAACTAGTCATGCATATCTTCTAATCTTAGATCCAAATTATTTAATTTTAATTTTTTCTGATTTTCAGATCTGATCACATCTCATGTGACATCTAAAATTCACTTTATTTTCTAATTAAAATAAATTTAAAATTAGATCTAAATACTTTAGAATCTTGGCTCTGATACCAGTTGAAGGGAAATCCTGATTTTCCCGAATCCAGGTTTGTTCAGATCTGATTAGATCAAGAGATATATTTCAAAAATTTTTTCTCTTTGATCTTAATTCAGATCTTGGATATGTTTTAGATCTAATTCTTATTATTTTAATAAATAAAATAAAATCTAAGATAAATTAAATTCAAATTTAATTTACCTTGATGTTGGGTAATCCTATTACCCTGTTGATGATCCTGATAAGCAGCGGAAGGTTCTGGATCTAGCCATGCAAGCGCCTGGCCTCTATCGGTATCCACTTGGGCTGGATCTGGAGATCCTCTTCTTCTCTATCACATCTCCAAAAATTCAAGATCTGGATCTGATCTGGAGGATCTTCAAAACTCTTTTGAAGATCAGCAGTCGTCCTTTGCAGCAGCGCAGCCTTCTAGCTTTCTGATCGCCTTTCTCTTGATCTGGATCGCACCAACCTAAAACCCAAAATACTTTTGGATGTGGAGAGGAGAGGGGAGAAAGATGCTTTGGCATGGAGGAGGAGGGGAGAGGCAGCCTTGGGGCGTGGGGTTTCTCAATTGAATTGCATTCACTAGAATTGAGTTGGGCGCAGGGTCTTATTTATAGACCTAACTTGTGATCCAACTCCTCTTCTTTCCAACCAATCACAACCCTTTGTGAAATCAGATCTAAATCTGATTGGTGGGAATAGAGTCCCCTGGATTCCTCCTTAGAGGGCACCTAAGACCAGTCAAACTTGGATTCTTAAAAGAACTCTAATTGGAATCCTAAAAGGAGATGGAGTCCCTGTCCAACAAGGACTCCTGGGCGCCTCCAACTTGGGCACACGCCACCCTTGGTCGCATGTGCCCTCCTCCTTGCCAGGTTCTGGCAGGGGGACAGGCACCCACCAAGCTCTCCAATAGGTGCATGACATGTGGTCAAAAGTCAAAGTATCAATGGTCAACATTTGACCAGTCAAAGGTCAGACTTTTGACCAAAGTCAAAGAACGAAGAAATGGTAGGTGACCAAAAATGGTAGGTAATGTCTTACAAAATAAGACAACCTTTTTCTGACTTGGACAACCTCCAGTCAGACCATATGAAGGCCTCTGAATTGAGCACAAACTCTCTTTGGCTCAGTCAGGACAACTTATTTATGATAGTAAAAGAAGAACGTTAGGTTCAATCGAGTGCTAGCACGATTTTCTTGAACCTAATTGAATCTCATTCAGATCAATTGAACTAGATCAGTTTCAATTGATGATCACCAGATTCAAACCCTTGTTTGTGTGACCCAGTTAGGTTCAGTTCTGTATGGTAATGGGATATGTCATGATCTCTATCATCGACATCATCGAAACTCCTTTCGATGGATCAGAACTCTTCTGATTCGAACAGCTAGAATGATCGATCATCTAAATCATTCTAATTGCTCCCAAAATCCACCAGTGACACCTAGCAGTATATGGTGGCAACCCATCAGAGCTGAATGCGAACCTCTTGGTGCAGCTACCTGTGTGATTCAGTTCTTCTATCTTGAGCTCCGATCAGATTAGGGTTAAGGTGAACTCGTCAAACCCTAGTCTCTGTCATATGATGTAATCATTCGATTCGAGTCCAATGTGAAAATCTAAATAGAAACTCTTTCTATTATTTCACTCTACCATGGCCATGGATTTCTGGACTTGATTCTCATGATCATCATAGGGCTGCTCCTCTACCACCGAGGTAGATAGATCCCATCTTGATGCAATCCAGTTCCTACAATGAACATGTCACAGCCAACATACACCTCAGGGTTCCATATGGCTAGGAGATCGAGTAATGGTGTAGTCAAACTATAACACCCTCAAGGTGAACTGCCGATGCATCTCAGGTCAAAGAACCAGACACACTACTGCAGCATCGAGTCAGTCATTGACGAGAAGGTAGACTTCCTAATGACTACTCGAGGTGGTCACGCTCAGTGCCCTCGTTCTCTAACGAGTACCTGTACTCTCGCTCCAGTGTCTCCACACCATAGACTCAAGACTCATCTACTAAAGAGAAGCGATCGTACACCAACCTTCTGGATCAATCACCATCCTCGTGATGATCCTATGGTCGGGAGCTGTTTATGAGTTAATAATGATTATTCATGTCTTAAATTTTCAACTCTTGAAAATATGAATTATCATTACCATTAACTCAAAGGATGTATCACAGACACTAAATACACATGTGTGATAGAAAATAATCCATTTCATTAATTATAGTCAAAATTATAATTTTGCCCCAAGAAGTGTATTACAAGTGTCAGCCATTCTGATTTCTAGGGCACATATATCTAACAAGAACAGCATAGCAAGAAAAAGGATAGGGAGCAGCCCTTTATTTGCTATGAATGTAAGAAGCTGGGGCACTTTAGGTCTGAATGTCCTCCACTTAAAAAGATTTCCAAGAGATACAAGAAAAAGACTATGGTGGCAACATGGAGTGATAGTGATGACTCAAGCTCCGAAGAGGAAGAAGCTTATGAATAAGCCAATTTGTACCTTATGGCACATGAGAATAAGGTAAGTGCTGAAATCTCAAATGAATTTACATTCGAAGTGTTAGATATGTATGCCCTAGAAGCCAGAATTGGCGGACACTTGTAATACACTTTTAGGAGAAAAATTATAATTTTAACTATAAATAATAAAATAGATTATTTTCTATCATAAATATGTATTTAGTGTCTGTGATACATCCCTTGAGTTAGTGGTAATGATAATTCATATTTTCAAGAGTTAAAAATTTAAGACATGAATTTTCATTTATTAACTCATAAAATGCTCCTGACCGTAGGATCGTCATGAGGATGGTGATTGATCCGAAAGGTTAGTATACAATCGCTTCTTTATAGTAGATGAGTCTTGAGTCTACGATGTAGAGACACCGAAATGAGAGTATAGATACTCATCAGAGAATGAGGATACTGAGCATGACCACCTCGAGTAGTCATAAGAAAGTCTATCTTCTCATCGATGACTGACTTGAAGCTATAGTGGTGTGTCTGGTTCTTTGACCTGAGGTGCATCGATAGTTCACCTAAGGGTGTTATAGTTTGACTACACCATGACTCGATCTTCTAGCCATTCGAAATCTTGATGTGTATGTTGGCTATAATATATTTATTGTAGGAATTGGATTGCACCAAGAGGGAATCTATTGACCTCGGTAGAAGAGGAGCAGCCCTATGATAATCATGAGAATCAAGTCCATAAGCCCATGGCCATGGCAGAGAGTGAAATAATAGAAAGAGTTTGTATTAAGGTTTTTATATCGGACTTGAATCGAATGATTAAATCATATGATAGAAATTAGGGTTTGACGAGTTCACCTTAATCCTAATCTGATCGAAGCTCAAGATAGAAGAACTTAATCATATAAGTAACTGCATCGAGAGATTCATTTTCAGTTTTGATAGATTGCCACCATATACTGCTAGGTGTCACTGGTAGATTTTGAGAGTAATTAGAATGATTTAGATGATCGATCATTTCAGTTGTTTGAATCAGAAGAGTTCTGATCCATCGAAAAAAGTTTTGATGATGTCGATGATGGAGATCATGACATATCCCATTACCATACAGAACCAAATCTGACTGGATCATACAAATAAGAATTTAGATCTAGATATCATCAATTAGACTAATCCAGTTCAATTGATTTGAATTAGATTCAATTAGGTTCAAGAAAATCGTACTAGCACATGATTGAACCTAACGTTCTTCTTTTTCTATCATTAAAAGTTATCTCGACTGAGCTAAATATGTTTGTGCTCACTTAGGTACCTTTACTTGGTCTGATTGAAATTTATCCAGGTTAGAAAAGGATTATCTTATTTTATGAGATAAATTTAAGATAATACCTACCATTTTTCATTACCTGCTAGTTCTTGTTCTTTGACTTTGGTCAAATATTGACCTTTGATTCTTGGACATCTGCCCATGTGTCATGCACTTATTGAAGAGCAGATAGGGGCTTATCCTCTTACTAAAATTTGGAAAGGAGGGGGCACATGCCTAGAATGGCGTGCGCCCATGGATAGGGATGCCTGGAGTCCTATACGGATGGAACTCCAGATTGCTTCTTGGATTCTACTTAGGTGACCCTTATCCATAGACTTTGACCAGTCTTAAGCGCCATCTAAGGATGAATTTATGGGGCTCTCATCTGATTGGATTAGATGATGTCATCCCACCAATCAAATTTATATCTGATTGCATGAAGCAACGTGATTGGTTGGAATAATGTGGCACTGCATGGTGCAGCTGGGTCTATAAATAAACCCTGTCTGCACCCAACTTTGAAGGAGTTTCTCTTAGCCCATGCCCCAAGGCTGTCCCTCTCTCTCCTCCATGCCATCTTTCCATCCTCTCTCTCCTCTCATGCCTAAGAAAAGTTGGACTTCAGTTTGGTGTGATCCAGGCAAGAAAAGGCTGACGAGAAAGGAAGAAGGCAGCACTGCTGCAGAGACGACTGCTGATCTTCAGAAGAAATTTTGAAGATCCTCCAAATCAGATTCAGATTTAATTTTTGGAGAGATGATAAAGAAGAAGAAGATTTCTAGATCCAGTCTGAGTGGATACCGATAGAGGCCAGACACTTGCGTGGCTAGATTTAGAACCTCAGGCAATCAGCAGGATCATCAAAGGATAATCGGATTACCCACATCAAGATATAAATTAAATTAAATTTAATTTATTTTTATTTTTATTTATTAGATATATAAAATTAGATCTAAAATATCTTAAATCTGATATGAATGCTTGAGAAAAATTTTTGAAATATCTTTCTTGATCTGATCAGATTTGAACGAATCTGATCTGAAAAATCAGGATTTTCTTCTTCAACTGGTATCAGAGCCAAGTTCTCTAAATTATTTAGATTTAATTTTTATTTATTTTTGATAAAAAAATTAGGTGATTTTAAATATCACATGAGATATGATTAGATCTAAAATTAAAAAAATTAAAATTAAATAATATAGATCTAAGTTCTACAATATGCATGACTAGTTGTAAAATAGAATAGTTCTATACATAGTCTTGCATAATCATGATTTATTTTAATTAAATTATAATTTTAGATCTATTTATTTTCTATTTTTTAATAATTATAAATATTATAATAAGGTATAAAAAATAAAAAATAAAATTATTTAATTTTTAGATCATATGAGATATGATGATTGCATATCTAGACTAGTTGTAGAATAGTTCTACATAGTTATCTAGATTAGAATTTATTTTGATGTGATCAATTTAAATCTAATTTTTTAGATAATTATGAGATAATTTAGATCTAAAAAATATGCATGCATGATACATGAGATGTATACAAAATATGTATCAAGTTAGATCAAATTTTATATATGAGATATACGATGTAGATCTAACTAATTTTGTAGATTTATATTTCTGATTAAGGTATTCTCCTTGGCCGTCCGATCATAAGAATAAAGTAGAATTTAAATACCCTCTCCTCCCATTCGATGGGATGTTCTTATGATGTGTAGGGGTGCTACGCGTTCGTCCTTAATCAGAAATCAAAAACTTACTTTCTACAAAATCCTAGATCCTAAAATCCTAGGATTTTATTTACATATTTTGTTTATGAACCCTAAACTTAATTAAGAATTAAGATAATAAAATATTAATTAGATCTAAAATTAAGAATTTTAGATCTATGATATATGCATCAAATTAGGTTCGGGCTTGGGTAGCTCAATTAAGTCTAAGCGGTTGATCAAACTGAATCAAGAGTTGGTTAGATGGGATCAACAGTGCTTAAATTGACCAGCCTAATAGAATTAAGTCTAGGTCAAGATTGAGTCACGCGAGTGATCGATTAAGTTAAGATTTAATTAGGCTCAGTGGTTAGAGTCTGGATTGTAGGCTAACCCGATTGGTTCTGGCTCAATAATTTGGTGTCTAAGGTAAGTCTGGCAGATACGATCGACTGATTTTTAATTAGGAGCTACTCAATTCGAATGCGTTCTTATCGAGTTAATGGCATATCCCTTCCATCGGTCTCACTTATCTGACCATGTTTGTTGGCTCAGTTCTAATATGAGGTGGTCAATAATCCGAGCTAACCCATGCCACTAGGTTAGTCATAATAGTTATGACTGTGTCAAGTCTAGTTTAATGAGACCTAAATCAAATCTTCCTAAGAAAAGATTAAGTCTAAGGTCTTCCACCATTGTAGATGTGCGGGCCTTTTTCGGGGTTGATTGTTCTCGACTGGTTACAATGATTCAGTTGCACCAGAAAGATGCAATCATATCTATTAGATATTGGATGCTACGAGCTGGAGGATGGATTGGGCTCACTATATCGGATATGGTGAGAGACTTAATTAGGAATCAAATCTGTGCAAATGGTGGATTTGACTTAACTAAGGAATGGATCAATATTTCGGACACGATGAGATTCATGAATTAGAGATTAAGTTTGGATGCATCATGATTGAAAAATCATTGAACAAGAGTTGTTCACTCATTGGCTAACCCGTCGCCAATAACTATTAGGTATGGTGATGGGTCAGTTGGTGGAACTGCACCACCCACTAAAAATCATTAATCGTGAAGATTTTTGCATCTCTATAGAGAGAGTGTAGGGATCCAAGAAAATAGTGAAAGCTAATTTATTTAAAAATAAAATTTTTAAATAAATTAGTTAAGTCTTAATTATAAAATCTAACTAGAAACTTTGACTCTCTACAGGAAAATATCTACATCCAATCCATTAGCATAAATCCTGAACACCCATAGACTGACCGGATCCAATTATAAGGATTGGCTCTGAAACTTCAAAATTATTTTGGGTTTTGAGAAGTTGGCTCATGTATTGGATCAGGACCCTTCCATCTTATCAGTCCGTCCATCCGCTAAATAGAGTGCGTCTCTGGATAAGTGGAGAGATGAAGATAACAAGACCAGATACTACATGTTAGGCTTGATGTCTGATGAACTTCAGCACTAATATGAAGATATCAGGACTGCTCGTCAAATGTTGGCTCACCTACAGGAGATGTTTGGTGAACAAAGTCGCGTAGCCAAGTATCAAGTCACTAAACGATTTTTCAAGGCTAAGATTCATGATGGACAGTTAGTCCAAGATCATTATCTGATGATGATCAAGGATTTGGAAGAGCTTGAGAAGCTCGGAGTGAGGTTGGACTTGAATCTGCAGAATGATATAATTCTACAATCCTTGACTGATGCGTATGGATAGTTCATCATGAACTACCATATGCATAAACTTCAAAATTTTTTAGCCGAACTTATGAACATGCTGGTTATTGCTGAGCTTTTCATGAAAGATTCTAAAGGCTCAGTGCTTGCTATGGAACGAACTTGTTTCAAGTAAAAATTTTTTAGAAAGAAGAAGAAGTCTGTGAAAAAGCAGAAGATAGGAGGAAAGAAGAAAAGGGCAGAGCTGAAGAAGAAGGCCATTGACAAAGGAAAGTATTTTCATTGCAACAATGATGACCACTGAAAGTGAAACTGCCCTACTTACCTGGCCATCCTAAAGAAGGAGGCATGTCCTTCTGGAGGTATGCTCGTTATTGAGTCTAACCTTATGGTTTCTTATGCATCCAGTTGGATGCTTGACTCTGGTTCTAGTGCTCACTTATGCACTTCTATGTAGAATTTTAAGGATAGCTGGAGGCTGAGGGATGGTGAGATGATCCTGTGCATCGAAAATAGAGCAAAAGTTACTGTCGTAGTCGTGGAAACATACCTTCTTCGACTACCATCTGGTTTAGACTTAGTGTTAAAAGACTGTTATTATGTGCCTGCAGCAAGCAGAAATTTGATTTCTATTTCTTACCTTGCATTAGAAGACTATATAATTAATTTTCTTAAGGACCATTATAATATTCTTTATGAAAGAAATAAAATTGTAAGTGATTTTCTTATTAACGATCTTTATCAGTTACATGTTGATGTATCTATTTTTAATATCGAGCAAAATGTGAATACCATAAAATGACCTAGGGATAGTCCAAATGATAGGTATCTATGGCATCTAAGACTAGATCATATGGTAGAAGATAGGATTAATAAATTAAAAAAAATCAGACTATTGAGTCCATTGACTTCCAAGTTATATCCAATTTATGAATCTTGTCTTCATGGCAAAATGACTAAACTTCCTTTTGTAGGACATGGAGAAAGGGCCATGAATCTTCTTGCCCTAGTACATACTAATGTGTGCGGCCCATTTGATGTATCGGCTAGAGGCAACTTTATCTACTTCATAACCTTTATTGATGATTTATCTAGGTATGGGTATGTGTATCTTATGAGACACAAGTCTGAAGCTTTTGAAAAGTTTAAAGAATTTAGACATGAAGTAGAAAAGCAAATTGAAAAGTTCATTAAGGTTCTTCGATCAGATCGAGGAGGTGAATACCTTAGTCAAAATTTCTGAACTATCTTAAGAAAAATAGAATAGTCTCTCAATGGACTCCACCTATAACACCTCAACTCAACGGAGTTTTAGAATGAAAGAATCAGATCTTATTAGATATGGTTCGATCCATGATGAGCTTCATAGACCTTCCTAATTTTTTCTAGGGATACTGTTTGTTAACTACAATATACTTACTGAATAGGATTTTTTCTAAAACTGGTCCTACCACGCCGTATGAAATATGGCATGATAAGAAACCAAGTTTGAGTCATCTCAGAATTTGGGATTGTCCGGCTCATATCAAAAGACAATAAGCGGATAAGTTAGACTTTAGGTCCTTTAGAGCTTGATTTATAGGATATCCTAAAGAGTCATTAGGATATTATTTCTGCATTCCAGAAGATCACAATGTGATTATGAGTCGATATGTCATCTTTCTTGAAAAATAGTTTATTCAAGATAGTGGCATTGGAAAGCAGATCAAGCTCAATGAGAAAGTCTCACAAGAGCAACGAGCTAAGGACCAAATGAAACCAAATCAGGTTAAACCAATCCATTCACTACTTGCTCCATCTCGTAGATCGGAAAGGATTTTCCATCCTCTTGAGAGGTATTTAGGTACTATTTCAGAGAAAGTAGAGAAAATATTTTTCATAGGTAATGGGGTTCATGCTGATGATCCCAAAATCTATAACGAGGCGATATCAGATATCGACTCCGAAAAATGGTTAGAGGTAATAAAGTCAGAAATTGACTCGATGCACTCAAATCAAGTCTGGACCTTGGTAGATCCACCAGAAGGTATAGTACCTATTGGATATAAATGGATCTACAAGAAAAAGATTGATGCAGATGAAAATGTGGAGACATTTAAGGCTAGATTAGTGGCAAAAGGTTATAGTTAACGTGAAAGCATTGACTATCAGGATACCTTTTCATTAGTAACTATGCTAAAATTCATCCGCATATTACTTGCTATTGTGGCCTATTTTGATTATGAAATATGATAAATGGACGTGAAAATGGTATTCTTAAATAGATATCTTGAGGAAGATATCTATATGCAACAGCCACTAGGTTTCACATCCTGTGATGATGATCATAAGGTATGCAAACTGCAAAGGTCCATATATGGACTTAAGCAAGCATCTCGGAGTTAGAATACTCATTTTAATGATGTGATTAAATTATTTGGTTTCATCAAGAATGAAGAGGAGCCATGTGTCTTCAAAAAGGTCAGTGGGAGCGCTGTTGTCTTCCTTATATTATACGTGGATGATATCCTCCTTATTGGGAATGATATTCTCATGTTGACCATAGTTAAAATATAGTTATCTAAAGAATTCTCCATGAAAGATCTTGGAGAAGCATCCTTTATTCTAAGAATTAAGGTCTATAAAGATAGACCGAATAGGATGCTAGGACTTTCACAGAAAATGTACATAGAGGAAGTGCTAAAGAGGTTTAGCATGGAAAACTCTAAAAAAAGTTTGGTACCCTTCAGACATGGCATTCATCTTTCCAAAAGGATGTACCCTAGCACACTTGAGGAAATAGAATACATGAGCAAGATCCCTTATGCTTCAGCAATAGGGTACCTCATGTATGCCTTGTTATGTACATAACCTAATATAGCCCATGCTGTGAGTATCACGAGCAGATATCAATCGAATTCAGGTGAAGAATACTGGACTTCTGTGAAATGTATCCTTAAGTACTTGAGAAGAACTAAGGATATGTTGTTGGTCTTTGGTAATGGAGAACTCTATGTTCAGGGATATACAAACTTGGATTTTATGTCTGATGTAGATGATCGAAAGTCGACATCTGGAAGTCTATTTATGTGCAATGGTAGAGCTATCAGTTGGAAAGGTTTCAAGCAGATAGTGATAGTAGATTCCACCATAGAAGTAGAATACATTGCTACGTCAGAAGCTACAAAGGAGCCAATTTGGTACAAAAAATTTGCCACAGAGATTAGAGTGATGCCATCAGATGCCATTCCTCTGTACTGTGATAACAATAGCGCCATAGCCCTTGCTAAGGAACCGAGGTCTCACCAGAAATTCAAGCACATCGAGTGGCGATACCATCTTGAGAAGGGTTACGTCGAGGTCAAGAGAGTCGACTCCGCAGACAATGCGGTAGACCCGCTTACAAAGCCACTGGGTCAGCAGAAGATCGAAGTCCACCTTGAGAAGATAAAACTTAGATTTATAGCCAATTGACTTTAGGTCAAGTGGAAGTTTGTTAGATATGTATGCCCTAGAAGCTAGAATTGACTGACACTTGTAATACACTTCTAGGGACAAAATTATAATTTTGACTATAAATAATAAAATGAAATATTTTCTATCATAAATATTTATTTAGTGTCTGTGATACGTCTCTTGAGTTAATGGTAATGATAATTCATATTTTCAAGAGTTAAAAATTTAAGACATGAATTTTTATTTATTAACTCATAAAATGCTCCTAACTGTAGGATCGTCATGAGGATGGTGATTGATCCGAAAGGTTAGTGTATAATTGCTTCTTTATAGTAGATGAGTTTTGAATCTATGGTGTAGAGACATTGAAGCGAGAGTATAGGTACTCGTTAGAGAATGAGGGCACTGAGCCTGACCACCTTGAGTAGTCATAAGGAAGTCTACCTTCTCGTCGATGACTGACTCGAAGCTATAGTGGTGTGTGTGGTTCTTTGACCTGAGGTGCATCGATAATTTACCTTGAGGATGTTATAGTTTGACTACACCATGACTCGATCTCCTAGCCATTTGGAATCTTGAGGTGTATGTTGGCTATAACATGTTCATTGTAGGAATTGGATTGCACCAAGAGGAAATCTATCTACCTCGATAGAAGAGGAGCAATCCTATGATGATCATGAGAATCAAGTCCACAAGCCCATGGCCATGGTAGAGAGTGAAATAATAGAAAGAGTTTCTATTAAGGTTTTCACATCGGACTTGAATCGAATAATTAAATCATATGATAGAAATTAGGGTTTGACGAGTTCACCTTAACCCTAATCTGATCGGAGCTCAAGACAGAAGAATTTAATCACACAAGTAACTGCATCGAGAGGTTCATTTTTAGTTTTGATGGGTTACCACTATATACTGCTAGGTGTCACTGGTGGATTTTGGGAGCAATTAGAATGATTTAGATGATCGATCATTCCAATTGTCTGAATCAGAAGAGTTCTGATCCATCAAAAGAAATTTCGATGATGTCGATGATGGAGATTATGATATATCCCATTATCATACAGAACTGAACCTAATTGGATCACACAAATAAGAGTTTGGATCTGGATATCATCAATTGGACTATCCAGTTCAATTAATTTGAATTAGATTCAATCAGATTCAAGAAAATCGTGCTAGTACACGATTGAACCTAACATTCTCCTTTTTTTATCATTAAAAGTTATCTCAACTGAGCCAAATATGTTTGTGCTCACTCAGGTACCTTTACTTGATCTGACTAAAGCTTGTGTAGGTCAGAAAAGGATTGTCTTAATTTATGAGATAAATTTGAGACAATACCTACTATTTTTCATCACCTGCTAATTCTTATTCTTTGACTTTGGTCAAACATTGACCTTTGATCCTTGAACATCTATTCATGTGTCATGCACTTATTAGAGAGTAGATAGGGGCTTGTCCCCTTACAAAAATTTGGAAAGGAGGGGGCACATGCCTAGGATGGCATGCGCCCATGGATAGGGATGCCTAGAGTCCTATACGGATGGGACTCCAGGTTGCTTCTTGGATTCTACTTTGGTGACCCTTATTTATAGACTTTGATCAGTCTTAGGCACCATCTAAGGATGAATTTATGGATCTCTTATCTGATTGGATTAGATGATGTCATCCCATCAATCAGATTTAGATTTGATTGCACAAAGCAATGTGATTGGTCGGGATGATGTAGCACTGCATGGTGCAGCAGGGTCTATAAATAAACCCTATCCACGCTCAACTTTGAAGGAGTTTCTCTTAGCCCATGCCCCAAGGCTGCCTCTCTTCCTCCTCCATGCCATCATTCCATCCTTTCTCTCCTCTCATTCCCAAGAGAAGTTGGACTTCAGTTTGATGCGATCCAGGCAAGAAAAGGCTGACGAGAAAGAAAGAAGGCAGCACTGCTGCAGAGACGACTGCTGATCTTCAGAAGAAGTTTTAAAGATCCTCCAAATCAGATCTAGATCTGATTTTTGGAGAGGTGATAAAGAAGGGAAGATCTCCAGATTCAGTTCGAGTGGATATCGGTAGAGGCCAGACGCTTGCATGGCTAGATCCAGAACCTCAGGCAATCAATAGGATCGTCAAAGGATAATCAGATTACCCACATCAAGATATAAATTAAATTAGACTTAATTTATTTTTATTCTTATTTATTAGATCTATAAAATCAGATCTGAAATATCTCAGATCTAATATGGATGCTTGAGAAAAATTTTTGAAATATCTCTCTTGATCCGATCCGATCTGAATGAACCTGATCTAGGAAATCAGGATTTTTTCCTTCATGAAGAACTTCAAGAAGCCTTCTATGATTTAGTAGATGATTTAAAGAAGTTAGGAATAAAAAATAAAGAACTAAAATTAAAAAATCAAGTCTTGCTAAAAGAAAATGAAACCATCCTTAGTAAAAAAAACTAGTCTTAACTTAAAAAATCTAAATTTAAAATATAAAATTGATAATTTAAAATTGATAGTTGAAAAATTTACTTTGAGTTCAAATAAACTTCATATGATTCTTAAAAATCAAAAGATCATTTATGATAAGGTTGGTCTAGGCTATAACCTCCTAAGAAAATAAAAATTTTTAAAAAATATTTTATAAATTCATAAAGTAATAAATTTTTAAATGTTACTTGTTTTAAATGTGGTAAACTAGGACACAAATCTTATACATACTTTTCTAACAATTCAAATGTAAAGAAAATATAGATTTCAAAAGGAACCATTAATGTGACTAACTTTAAAGGACCCAAGAAAACTTGGGTACCAAGAGTAAGGATTTGATTTTGCATGTAGATGTATCTTGCATCCAAAGAAAATAATCGAAGATGGTATCTTGACAGTGGATGCTCAAGACATATAATCGATGATGAGTCCCAATTCATCATGCTTGATTCTAAAAATGGAGGGATGGTCACATTTGAAGACAATGGCAAAGAAAAGATCATTGATATAGGTTATGTCAGTATCACTCCCTCCAAGTATATTAAAAATATTTTATTAGTAGATGGTTTAAAATATAATCTCTTAAGTATTAGTCAACTTTGTGACAAGGGTTATAAAGTTATTTTTGAATTTTTATTGTGCACTGTAACTAGTTTCAATGATGATGGCATTAAGTTTGTTGGTCATA
This sequence comes from Cocos nucifera, assembly GCA_006176705.1. Lineage (NCBI taxonomy): Eukaryota > Viridiplantae > Streptophyta > Magnoliopsida > Arecales > Arecaceae > Cocos > Cocos nucifera. Next base: position 307,534 of record QRFJ01000872.1, read on the forward strand.
AGCATGGTAATATTTATATGGTAGATTTGAATGATCTTTTTATGATAAACATGCAATATTTAGTAGCTATGAATGCCAAAATTAATAAGACTAGTTGGCTTTGGTATCATAAGCTTGCACACATTAGTATGAATTCACTTTCGAAGCTTATGAAAAAAAATTAGTTACCAATTTACCAAAATTAAACTTTAAAAAAGATAAAATTTATGCTGTATGCCAACTAGGTAAACAAACAAGAATTTCATTCAAATCTAAGAACATTGTTTCAATTTCTAGGCCATTGAAACTTTTGCACATAGATTTGTTTGGTCCTATAAGAACAACAAGCTTAGGTGGAAAACGTTATGGTTTTATAATTATCGATGACTACTCACATTTTACATGGATTTTTTTTGGCACACAAAGATAAAACTTTTCATGTTTTCATAAAGTTTTATCAAAAAGTTACAAATAAAAAAAAATTTTCAATTCAAAGCATTTGAAGTGATCATGGAATCGAATTTGAAAATCAAGACTTTAAAAAATTTTGTGATGAAAAAAAGAATTAGCCATAATTTTTCAGCACCTAGGACATCCCAACAAAATGGAGTAGTAGAAAGAAAAAATAAAACTCTAGAAGAAATGACCCGTACATTGCTATGTGAAAGCAATCTTTCAAGATACTTTTGGGCGGAAGCAATTAACATAGTATGTTACATTTTAAACCATGCCCTAATCAGATCAATTTTAAAGAAAACATCTTATGAGCTTTGGAAAGGAAGAAAACCTAACATTGCATATTTTCATGTTTTTGATTGCTGATGTTTTGTTTTGAACAATGGTAAAGAAAAACTAGATAAATTTGATGCAAAATCCGATGAAGCTATTTTTCTTGGTTAGTCCTCTTCTAGTCAAGCTTTCAGAGTTTTTAATAAAAGAACTTTAGTAGTAGAAGAGCCAATATATGTTGTTTTTGATGAGACTAATGATCTTCCATCAAGGAAGAGTGAGGGTATTGATGATGCAGATCATCTTATAGAAGGATTGAAGGAGATCATTATAAAGGATTCAATAATTTAAAATGATTGGATTCAATAATTTAAAATGAAGAGAATCATGAAGACGAGCAAGAAAATAAGGGTGAAGGACAATAAGAACAATCTCAAGGTATAAATGATCTTCCAAAAGAATGGAGGTATGTTCACAATCATCCCAAAGAACTAATTATTGATGATCCTACATATGGGGTAAGAACTCGCTCTTCACTTAGAGATGCATACAATCATTTTGTATTTGTTTCTCATTTTGAATCCAAAATCATTGATGAAGTCGAAAAAGATTATAATTGGATAAATACAATGCAAAAGGAACTTAATCAATTCGAAACAAATAATGTATGGATCTTAGCATCAAGATCTAAAAATTATCCAATAATTGGTACAAAATGGGTATATAGAAATAAATTGGATGAAAATGAAAATATAATTAGGAATAAAGCAAGATTAGTTGTAAAGAATTATAATCAAGAAGAGAAAATTAATTTTGATGAAACCTTTCCACCTATTGCTAGACTAGAAGCAATTAGATTTTTATTCGCGTATGAATCTTTTATGCATTTCAAGCTATTTCAAATGGATGTTAAAAGTACTTTTCTAAATGGATATATTACCAAAGAAGTTTATGTAGAACAACCTCCCGATTTTGAAAATCATGCCTTTCCAAATTATATTTTTAGATTAAACAAAGCATTACATGGTTTAAAACAAGCATGTAGGGCTTGATATGAAAGATTAAGTAAATTCTTGCTTAATAATGGATTTTTAAGAGAAAATGTAGATAAAACTCTTTTCATTAAAAGAGATCATAATGACATCTTAGTAATACAAATATATGTTGATGACATTATATTTAGATCTACTAATGAAATTTTATGTCAAGATTTTGCTAAGCTCATGCAGGGAGAGTTTGAGATGAGCATGATGAGTGAACTAACATTCTTCCTCGGACTTTAAATCAAACAAACAAAAGAAAGGATCTCCATCACTCAAAGTAAGTACATAAGAGAACTACTCAAGAGATTTAGGATGGAGAGCTCTAAAGTAATTGGTACCCCCATGAGTCCATCATAAGCTTGACAAGGATGAAGGAGGTAAAAGTGCTGTTCAAAAATTTTATAGAGGCATGATTGATTCTTTATTGTATTTAACTGCTAGTAGACTAGATATCATGTTTAGTATTTGTTTATGTGCATGATTTCAATCTAATCCAAAAGAATCACATTTAAATGCTGTAAAAAAAATACTTAAATACCTAAAAGAAACTCAATCCATAGGTTTATGGTACTCTAAGAATTCATCAATTGATTTAATTGGATATTCAGATGCAGACTTTGCTGGATGTAAATTAGACAGAAAAAGCACTAGTAGAACTTGCTAATTTCTAGGAGTTAACTTAATCTCTTGGTTTAGCAAGAAGTAAAATTCGATAGCATTGTCTATGGCCGAGGCTGAATATATTACAGTCGGAAGTTGTTGTACACAAATCTTATAGATTAAGTAACAACTTGAGGACTTTGGCATCAAACTAAATAAAATTTTTATAAGATGTGATAATACTAGTGCTATAAATCTAACTAAGAATCCAATCCAATACTCTAGGTCAAAATACATTGAAATAAGACATCATTTCATAAGAGAGCATGTTCAAAATAATGACATAATTCTTGATTATATTTATACTAAAAATTAATTGACTGATATTTTTACTAAGATCTTAAGTGAAGATAAATTTTGTGAGATTAGAAGAGAATTAGAAATTCTTGATCCCCTAGCCTAAACATGTTTATGATTTTAAGCTTAAATCTATCAAAAATGACATTAATCTTTATCTTGAGCCTATATCTCAAATTTTCTATCTCAAAAAACTCAAATCTAACCTTCCTCGATCATTCTCATGAATGAAATTTCAATCCTTAAAATCTTATATTTTTTTCAAAATTTTTTCATCTTTTTTTTTAGATTTTTCTGTGCCATGGATCGACCTAGAGGGTGACTCATGGGCATTTTGGTCTTTGTTGCACTTAACCCATCAGACGGCTTCTTATTTGTATTTTCTTTTGGCCGAAAAGGATGACCTCATCATCTTTCCTTATTTTCTTTCATTCAACCGAACAAAAGCTCTCTCCCTCTCAACTTCCTCAATCAATCAAATCTCTAAAAATTTCCTTTCCTACCTAAACCCCTCCTCAAAATCTTTCCTTAAGGAGTCAAATCTCTTCTTACTTTCTTTCTATTTGGGCGATTTGAAGAATCCTAGCAAACCCTTACCCTAAAACCCACCGGCTATCTCCCTCAAAACTCTTCCTCTTCTTCTCAAATCTTCTCCATTCCACTTTTTCTTGATACTCTTGAGTGGGATTAAGGCTTCTATTGGTTGGAATGGCACCCAAGATGAAATTGCCGTACAAAAGAAAATCAGCCCATTGCTTAGAGAAAGAAGCTCATCGAAAAAGAACAGTACCAGAGCCCTCCCCTGGTCCAACCTTTGCCTCCAAACGATCTTCATAGTCTCCTCTTACACCAAGTAAGGTCCTATTGTCTGATAGAAAGGTTGAACCAGGAAAGAATGTTGATTTTAGTTTCTTTAAGGAAGAAGGATTTTTATTTGTGTTAAAAATTAAAAAGCAAGGATGGGATTACTTTTGCAAGTTGAAAGAAGCTACATATATGGATTTGGTTAGAGAGTTTTACTTAAATTTGGCATACTTCAATGAAATAGTAAAATCTGTTGTTAAAAGTACTGAAATTACTCTTGATCTAGTTCACCCGGGAGAAATTCTAAGATTACCATGTGAGGATTACAAGGAAATGGAACTAACCTATAAAGAAGAAAGACTGAGAGCCATCTTGGGGAGAGAATTTGAAGAAAATTTGAATAAATTAGAGGCCAAGATTCTTTCTACTGAAATGAGAGTGTTACACACCATGGTTACCAAGTTATTTATCCCTAGGAGTGGCAGGCATGATTTATTATCTGGTAGGGACATATGTATCATATTTCATGTGATTATAGAGACCCCTTTTAACCTCCCTATTTTGATGATAGAAATGATGAGAGAGACCTTGAATAAGTCTAAGGCACATCTACCCTATGGTATGACCCTCTCATTAGTGTTTAGGAGGTTTGTGTTAGATATATGTGCCCTAGAAACTAGAATTGGCTGACACTTATAATACACCTCTAGGGTTAAAATTATAATTTTGACTATAATAAATAAAATGGGTTATTTTCTATCACATATATGTATTTAGTGTCTGTGATACATCCTTTGAGTTAATGATAATGATAATTCATATTTTCAAGAGTTGAAAATTTAAGATATGAATAATCATTATTAACTCATAAAATGCTCCCGACCATAGGATCATCATGAGGATGGTGATTGATCCGGAAGGTTGGTGTACTATCGCTTCTCTTTAGTAGATGAGTCTTGAGTCTATATTGTGGAGATACTAGAGCGAGAGTACAGGTACTCGTTAGAGAACGAGGGCATTAAGCGTGACCACCTCGAGTAGTCATTAGGAAGTCTATCTTCTCATCAATGACTGACTCGATGCTGTAGTGGTGTGTCGATTCTTTAACCTGAGGTATATCAGTAGTTCACCTTGAGGGTGTTATAGTTTGACTACACCATTACTCGGTCTCCTAGCCACACGGAACCCTGAGGTATATGTTGGCTATGACATGTTCATTGTAGGAACTGGATTGCATCAAGATGGAATCTATCTATCTCGGTGGTAGAGGAGCAGCCCTATGATGATCATGAGAATCAAGTCCAGAAGCCCATGGCCATGGCAGAGTGAAATAATAGAAAGAGTTTCTATTTAGGTTTTCACATCGAACTTGAATTGAATGATTACATCATATGACAGAAACTAGGGTTAGATGAGTTCACCTTAACCCTAATCTGATCGGAGCTCAAGATAGAAGAACTTAATCACACAGGTTGCTGCACTAAGAGGTTCGCATTCAGCTATGATGGGTTGCCATCATATACTGCTAGGTGTTACTGGTGGATTTTGGAAGCAATTAGAATGATTTAGATGATTGATCATTCTAGCTATTCGAATCAGAAGAGTTCTAGTCCATCAAAAGAAGTTTTGATGATGTCAATGATAGAGATCATGACATATCCCATTATCATATAGAATTGAACCTAACTAGATCACTCAAACAAGAGTTTGAATCTGGTGATCATCAATTGAACTGATCCAGTTCAATTGATCTGAATGAGATTCAATTAGGTTCTAGGAAATCATGCTAGCACTCGATTGAACCTAACGTTCTTCTTTTACTATCATAAATAGTTGTCCTGACTGAGCCAAAAGAGTTTGTGCTCATTCAGAGGCCTTCACCTGATCTGACTGGAGTCTGTCCATATCAAAAAAGGGTTGTCTTATTTTGTAAGACAATACCTACCATTTTTGGTCACCTACCATTTTTCGTCCTTTGACTTTGATCAAAAGTTGACCTTTACTAGTCAAATATTGACCATTGATACTTTAACTTCTGTCCACGTGTCACACACCTATTGGAGAGTTGGTGGGTGCCTGTCCTCCTGCTAGAACCTGGCAAGGAGGAGGGCACATGCGACCCTTGGCGTGTGCCTAAGCTGGAGGCGCCCAAGAGTCCTTGTTGGACAGGGACTCCATCTCCTTTTAGGATTCCGATTAGACTTTTTTTAAGAATCAAGTTTGATTGATCTTAGGTGCCATCTAAGGAGGAATCCAGGGGACTCTATTCTTACCAATCAGATTTAGATCTGATTTCACAAAGGGTTGTGATTGGTTGGAAAGAAGAGGAGTTGGATCCCGGTTAGTCTATAAATAAGACCCTACGCCCAACTCAAAGAGCATCATAATTCTCCACGCCCCAAGGCTGCCTCCCTCCTCCTCCTCCACACCAAAGCATCTTCTCCCTCTCCTCTCCACATCCAAAAGTATTTTGGGTTCTTAGTTGATGCAATCCAGATGAGAGAAAGGCGATAGAAAGCTAGAAGGCTGTGCTGCTGCAAAGGATAACTGCTGATGTGCAGATAGTGTAGTAGATTCCACCATAGAAGTAGAATACATTGCTAGTCAGAAGCTACAAAGGAGCCAATTTTGGTACAAAAATTGCACAGAGATTAGAGTGATGCCATCAGATGCCATTCCTCTGTACTGTGATAACAATAGCGCCATAAGCCGCCTTGCTAAGGAAGCCGAGGTCTCACCAGAAATTCAAGCACATCCGAGTGGCGATACCATCTTGAGAAGGGTTACGTCGAGGTCAAGAGAGTCGACTCCGCAGACAATGCGGTAGCCCGCTTACAAAGCCACTGGGTAGCAGAAGATCGAAGTCCACCTTGAGAAGATAAAACTTAGACTTTATAGCCAATTGACTTTAGGTCAAGTGAAGTTTGTTAGATATGTATGCCCTAAAGCTAGAATTGACTGACACTTGTAATACACTTCTAGGGACAAAATTATAATTTTGACTATAAATAATAAAATGAAATATTTTCTATCATAAATATTTTATTTAGTGTCTGTGATACGTCTCTTGAGTTAATGGTAATGATAATTCATATTTTCAAAGAGTTAGAAAATTTAAGACATGAATTTTTATTTATTAACTCATAAAATGCTCCTCAACTGTAGGATCGTCAATCAGAGGATGGTGATTGATCCGAAGGTTAGTGTATAATGCTTCTTTATAGTAGATGAGTTTTGAAGTCTATGGTGTAGAACATTGAAGCGAGAGTATAGGTACTCGTTAGAGAATGAGGGCACTGAGCTGACCACCTGAGTAGTCATAAGGAAGTCTACTTCTCGTCAATGACTGACTCGAACTATAGTGGTGTGTGTGGTTCTTTGACCTGAGGTGCATCGATAAAGTTTACCTTGAGGATGTTATAGTTTGACTACACCATGACTCGATCTCCTAGCCATTGGAATCTTGAGGTGTTATGTTGGCTATAACATGTTCATTGTAGGAATTGGATTGCATCAAGAGGAATCTATCTACCTCGTAGAAGAGGAGCTCCTATGATGATCATGAGAATCAAGTCCAAAGCCCATGGCCATGGTAAGAGTGAAATAATAGAAAGAGTTTCTATTAAGTTTTCACATCGGACTTGAATCGAATAAAATTAAATCATGATAGAATCTAGGGTTTGACGAGTTCACCTTAACCCTAATCTGATCGGAGGCTCAAGACAGAAGAATTTAATCACACAAAACTGCATCGAGAGTTATTCATTAGTTTTGATGGTTACCACTATATACTGCTAGGTGTCACTGGTGGATTTTGGGGAGCAATTAGAATGATTTAGATGATCGATCATTCCAATTGTCTGAATCAGAAAGAAGTTCTGATCCATCAAAAGAGATTTCGATGATGTCGATGATGAGAGATATGATATATCCCATTATCATAACAGAACTGAACCTAATTGGATCACAAACAAATAAAGTGTTTGAATCTGGATGATCATCAATTGAACTATCCAGTTCAATTATTGAATTAGATTCAATAGATTCAAGAAAAATGTGCTAGTACACGATTGAACCTAACAGTTCCTTTTTTTCATAAAAAGTTATCTCAACTGAGCCTAAATATGTTTGTGCTCACTCAGGTACCTTTACTTGATCTAACTAAAGCTTGTGTAGATCAGAAAAGGAATTGTCTTAATTTATGAGATAAATTTGAGACAATACCTACTATTTTTCATCACCCTGCTAATTCCTTATTCTTTGAACTTTGGTCAAACATTGACCTTTGATCCTTGAACATCTATCTGTGTCATGCACTTATTAGAGAGTAGATAGGGGCTGTCCCTTACAAATTCTGGAAAGGAAGGGGCACATGCCAGGATTGGCATGCGCCCATGGATAGGGGATGCCTAGGAGTCCTATACGAGATGGGACTCCAGGTTGCTTCTTGGATTCCTACTTTGGTGACCCTTATTTATAGACTTTGATCAGTCTTAGGCACATCTAAGATGAAATTTATGGATCTCTTATCTGATTGGATTAGATGATGTCATCCCAATCAATCAGATTTAGAATTTGATTGATTCAAGCACAATGTGATTGGTCGGGATGAATGTAGCACTGCATGGTTGCAAGCAGGGTCTATAAATAAACCCTATCCATCGGCTCAACTTTTTGAAGGAGTTTCTCTTAGCCGCATGCGCCCAAGGCTGCCTCTCTTCCTCCTCCATGCCATCATTCCATCCTTTCTCTCCCTCCATTCCCAAGAGAAGTTGGACATCTTCAGTTTGATGCGCGATCCAGGCAAGAAAAGGCTGACGAGAAAAGAAAGAAGGCAAGCACTGCTGGGCAGGAGACGAACTGCTGATCTTCAGAAAAAGTATTTAAAGATCCTCCAAATCAGATCTAGAGTTGATTTTTGGAGAGGTGATAATAGAAGGGAAGATCCTCCAGATTAGCTATCGAGTGGATATCGGGTAGGAGGCCAGACGCTTGCATGGCTAGATCCAGAACCTCAGGCAAATCATATGAGGTATGTCAAAGGTATATATCAGGAGAATTCGAGTTGATAATCGATTATATGAAGTGGTATGGCTGAATATGATATGAGCACTTATGTTGACATATTATCTAGTATTGTGCTTCTTGTATGGCGTGATAGAGGAGAAAATGTCATATGGCTTGTGAGAGTATCTGAGTTCGTAATATTGTGGTCTTGATTGAATAGTTTGTTTATCATGCTCTGGTGAATGCCTGAATTAGCGTGCGTTATAGCTTAACCTTAGTAACTGTTTTGAGAATCAAAAAGTAGAAAGAGAAAATCAAAAATTTTGATCGGACAATGAAGACACGAGTTTTCAGGAGCTTGATAATGAGAAGATCTTAGGCTTAGATATGGCCGAGTAACGAGATGGCAATATTAGTATGAGCAAGTGGTTGAAACATAGACTAGGATCAGAACCTAGTAATCAATAGTATCCTCAAGGGAAACAGATAGCGTCAAAGATCAAAATAAATCAAGTATTTATTCTTTTTATTGATCTATAAATCAGATTGAAATCCGATTAATGGAACGCATCTAAAGCTTTGAGGTATATCATCTTGACATATCAATACCTGCACTAGGAATGCAGATTTCTTTAAACAATTTCAAGAACTTCTTAGGTGATTTAATAAGATATATTATAGAATTAGGAAATTTAAAACGGTACAAGTAAATGTAAAAAAATCAGAACTTCTGATAATGAACTAAAAGATACAGATAGACACAACATGTCTATAAAGATCATACGAAGATAGTCTAAGCTTAAATTAACCTTCGGTAAAATAAACAATTGATAAAGATTTTTAAAATAGATATGAAGAGAATTATTTGATTATCAAAGAAGAACTGCTATTTATGATTCTTACATCACTGTTTTTAAAATGTGGTAAACTAGGACACAGAACTCTATAGCATACATTTCGTATACCACATAAGATGTAAAGAAAATATAGATTTCAAAAGGAACCATTAATGTGACTAACTTTAAAGGACCCAAGAAACTTGGGTACCAAGAGTAAGGATTTGATTTTGCATTAGATGTATCTTGCATCCAAAGAAAAAATCAGAAAAGTATCTTGACAGTGGATCTCAAGACATATAATCGATATGATGAGTCCCAATTCATCATGCTTGATTCTAAAAATGGAGGGATGGTCACATTTGAAGACAATGCAAGAAAGAAAGATCATTGAATATAGGTTATGTCAGTATCACTCCCTCCAAGTATATTAAAAATATTTATTAGTAGATGGTTTAAATATAATCTCTTAAGTATTAGTCAACTTTGGTGACAAGGGTTATAAAGTTTATTTTTGAATTTTTATTGTGCACTGTAACTAGTTTCAATGATGATGGCATTAAGTTTGTTGGTCATAAGCATGGTAATATTTATATGGTATTGAATGATCTTTTTATGATAAACATGCAATATTTAGTAGCTATGAATGCCAAAATTAATAAGACTAGTTGGCTTTGGTATCATAAGCTTGCACACATTAGTATGAATTCACTTTCGAAAGCTTATGAAAAAATTAGTTACCAATTTACCAAAATTAAACTTTAAAAAAGATAAAATTTATGCTGTATGCCAACTAGGTAAACAAACAAGAATTTCATTCAAATCTAAGAACATTGTTTCAATTTCTAGGCACATTCGTGAAACTTTTGCACATAGATTTGTTTGGTCCTATAAGAACAACAAAGCTTAGGTGGAAAACGTTATGGTTTTTATAATTACGATGACTACTCACATTTTACATGGATTTTTTTTGGCACACAAAGATAAAAACTTTTCATGTTTTCATAAAGTTTTATCAAAAAGTTACAAATAAAAAAAAATTTTCAATTCAAAGCATTTGAAGTGATCATGGAATCGAATTTGAAAATCAAGACTTTAAAAAATTTTGTGATGAAAAAAAGAATTAGCCATATTTTTCAGCACCTAGGACATCCCAACAAAATGGAGTAGTAGAAAGAAAAAATAAAACTCTAGAAGAAATGACCCGTACATTGCTATGTGAAAGCAATCTTTCAAGATACTTTTGGGCGGAAGCAATTAACATAGTATGTTACATTTTAAACCATGCCCTAATCAGATCAATTTTAAAGAAACATCTTATGAGTACTTTGGAAAGGAAGAAACCTAACATTGCATATTTTTCATGTTTTTGATTGCTGATGTTTTGTTTTGAACAATGGTAAAGAAAAACTAGATAAATTTGATGCAAAATCCGATGAAGCTATTTTTCTTGGTTAGTCCCTATAGTCGCAAGCTTTCAGAGTTTTTAATAAAAGAACTTTAGTAGTAGAAGAGCCAATATATGTTGTTTTTGATGAGAACTAATGATCTTCCATCAAGGAAGAGTGAGGTATTGATGATGACAGATCATCTTATAGAAGGATTGAAGGAGATCATTATAAGGATTCAATAATTTAAAATGATTGGATTCAATAATTTAAAATGAAGGAATCATGAAGACGAGCAAGAAAATAAGGGTGAAGGACAATAAGAACAATCTCAAGGTATAAATGATCTTCCAAAAGAATGGAGGTATGTTCACCATATCCCAAAGAACTAATTATTGATGATCCTACATATGGGGTAAGAACTCGCTCTTCACTTAGAGATGCATACAATCATTTTGTATTTGTTTCTCATTTTGAATCCAAAATCATTGATGAAGTCGAAAAAGATTATAATTGGATAAATACAATGCAAAAGGAACTTAATCAATTCGAAACAAATAATGTATGGATCTTAGCATCAAGATCTAAAATTATCCAATAATTGGTACAAAATGGGTATATAAAATAAATTGGATGAAAATGAAAATATAATTAGGAATAAAGCAAGATTAGTTGTAAAGAATTATAAATCAAGAAGAGAAAATTAATTTTGATGAAACCTTTCCACCTATTGCTAGACTAGAAGCAATTAGATTTTTATTCGCGTATGAATCTTTTATGCATTTCAAGCTATTTCAAATGGATGTTAAAAGTACTTTTCTAAATGGATTATATTACCAAAGAAGTTTATGTAGAACAACCTCCCGATTTTGAAAATCATGCCTTTCCAAATTATATTTTTAGATTAAACAAACATTACATGGTTTAAAACAAGCATGTAGGGCTTGATATGAAAGATTAAGTAAATTCTTGCTTAATAATGGATTTTTAAGAGAAAATGTAGATAAAACTCTTTTCATTAAAAGAGATCATAATGACATCTTAGTAATACAAATATTATGTTGATGACATTATATTTAGATCTATATGAAATTTATGTCAAGATTTTGCTAAGCTCATGCAGGGAGAGTTTGAGATGAGCATGATGAGTGAACTAACATTCTTCCTCGGACTTTAAATCAAACAAACAAAAGAAAGGATCTCCATCACTCAAAGTAAGTACATAAGAAGACTACTCAAGAGATTTAGGATGGAGAGCTCTAAAGTAATTGGTACCCCCATGAGTCCATCATAAGCTTGACAAGGATGAAGGAGGTAAAAGTGCTGTTCAAAAATTTTATAGAGGCATGATTGATTCTTTATTGTATTTAACTGCTAGTAGACTAGATATTATGTTTAGTATTTGTTTATGTGCATGATTTCAATCTAATCCAAAAGAATCACATTTAAATGCTGTAAAAAAAATACTTAAATACCTAAAAAAACTCAATCCATAGGTTTATGGTTACTCTAAGAATTCATCAATTGATTTAATTGGATATTCAGATGCAGACTTTGCTGGATGTAAATTAGATAGAAAAAGCACTAGTAGAACTTGCTAATTTCTAGGAGTTAACTTAATCTCTTGGTTTAGCAAGAAGTAAAATTCGATAGCATTGTCTATGGCCGAGGCTGAATATATTACAGTCGGAGATTGTTGTACACAAATCTTATAGATTAAGTAACAACTTGAGGACTTTGGCATCAAACTAAATAAAATTTTTATAAGATGTGATAATACTAGTGCTAATAATCTAACTAAGAATCCAATCCAATACTCTAGGTCAAAAATACATTGAAATAAGACATCATTTCATAAGAGAGCATGTTCAAAATAATGACATAATTCTTGATTATATTTATACTAAAAATTAATTGACTGATATTTTTACTAAGATCTTAAGTGAAGATAAATTTTGTGAGATTAGAAGAGAATTAGAAATTCTTGATCCCCTAGCCTAAACATGTTTATGATTTTAAGCTTAAATCTATCAAAATGACATTAATCTTATCTTGAGCCTATATCTCAAATTTTCTATCTCAAAAAACTCAAATCTAACCTTCCTCGATCATTCTCATGAATGAAATTTCAATCCTTAAAATCTTATATTTTTTTCAAAATTTTTTCATCTTTTTTTTTAGATTTTTCTGTGCCATGGATCGACCTAGAGGGTGACTCATGGGCATTTTGTCTTGTTGGCACTTAACCCATCAGACGGCTTCTTATTTGTATTTTCTTTTGGCCGAAAAGGATGACCTCATCATCTTTCCTTATTTTCTTTCATTCAACCGAACAAAAGCTCTCTCCCTCTCAACTTCCTCAATCAATCAAATCTCTAAAAATTTCCTTTCCTACCTAAACCCCTCCTCAAAATCTTTCCTTAAGGAGTCAAATCTCTTCTTACTTTTTTCTATTGGGCGATTTGAAGAATCCTAGCAAACCCTTACCCTAAAACCCACCGGCTATCTCCCTCAAAACTCTTCCTCTTCTTCTCAAATCTTCTCCATTCCACTTTTCTCTGATACTCTTGAGTGGGATTAAGGCTTCTATTGGTTGGAATGGCACCCAAGATGAAATTGCCGTACAAAAGAAAATCAGCCCATTGCTTAGAGAAAGAAGCTCATCGAAAAAGAACAGTACCAGAGCCCTCCCCTGGTCCAACCTTTGCCTCCAAACGATCTTCAATAGTCTCCTCTTACACCAAGTAAGGTCCATTCTTTATGAAAGAAATAAAATTGCAAATGATTTTCTTATTAATGATCTTTATCAGCTACATATTGATATACCTGTTCTAACTATCGAGCAAAATGTGAATGCCAAATGACCTAGGGATAGTTCAAATGATAGGTATCTATGGCACCTAAGATTAGGTCATATAGCAGAAGATAGGATCAACAAATTAGAAAAAAAAAGGCTATTAAGTCCATTGACTTCTGAGTCATATCCAACTCATGAATCTTGTCTTCAAGGCAAAATGACCACACTCTCTTTTGTAGGACATGGGGAAAGGGCCACAGACCTCCTTACCCTAGTACATACTGATGTGTGCGGCCCATTTGATGTGCCGACTAGAGGCAATTTTGTCTACTTCATTATCTTCACCAATGATTTGTCTAGGTATGGGTATATGTATCTTATGAGACACAAGTCTGAAGCTTTTGAAAAGTTCAAAGAATTCAGACATGAAGTAGAAAAATAAACTGAAAAACCCATTAAGGTTCTTCGATCAGATCGAGGAGGTGAATACCTTAGTCAGAAATTCCTAGACTATCTTAAGAAAAATGGCATAGTCTCTCAATGGACTTTATCAGGAACATCTCAACTCAACGAAATTTTAGAACGAAGAAATCGGACTCTATTGGATATGGTCTGATCCATGATGAGCTTCACAGACCTTCCTGATTTCCTTTGGAGACATTCATTGTTAACTTCAATTTATCTACTAAATAGGGTTTCCTCTAAGATCGTTCCTACCACACCATATGAGATATAACATGATAAGAAATCAAGTCTGAGTCATCTCAGAATTTGGGGTTGTCTGGCTCATGTCAAAAGATAACAAGCAGACAAGTTAGAGTTTAGATCCTTCAGAGCTCGATTCATAGGATATCCTAAAGAGTCATTAGGATACTATTTCTACATTCCAGAAGACCACAATGTGATTGTGAGTCGACATGCCATCTTTCTTGAAAAGTAGTTTATTCAAGATAGTGGCATCGAAAAGTAGATTAAGTTTGATGAGAAAGTCTCACAAGAACAACGAGCCAAGGACCAATTGGAATCAAATCAGGTTGAGCCAATAAGAATACTACCTCCTCCACCTCGTAGATGGAAAAGAGTTTTTCGTCCCTCTGAAAGATACTTAGGTATTATTTCGGAGGACGTAGAGAAAATATTCCTCGTAGGTAATGGTGCTCATGGTGATGATTCCAAAACCTACAATGAGGCGATATCAGATATCGACTTCGAGAAATGGCTAGAGGCAATGAAGTCAGAAATTGACTCGATGCACTCGAACCAAGTCTGGACCTTAGTAGATCCACCAGAAGGTATAGTACCTATTGGGTGTAAATGGATCTTCAAGAGAAAGATTGGTGCAGATGGGAATGTGAAGACATTCAAGGCTAGACTAGTGACAAAAGGTTATAGTCAACACGAAGGCATTGACTATCAGGATACCTTTTTTTCCTAGTGGCTATGCTAAAATCCATCCGCACATTGCTTGTCGTTGCAGCCTATTTCGATTATGAAATATGGCAAATGGATGTGAAAATGGTATTCTTAAATGAATATCTTGAGGAAGATATCTATATGGAACAGCCGCTAGGTTTCACATCTAATGATACTGATCATAAGGTTTGCAAGCTGCAAAGATCCATATATGGACTTAAGCAAGCATCTCGGAGCTGGAACACTCATTTCAATGATGTGATCAAAATGTTTGATTTCATCAAAAATGAAGAGAAACCATGTGTCTTCAAAAAGATCAGTGGGAGTGCTGTTGTCTTTCTCGTATTGTAGGTAGATGACATCCTCCTTATTGGGAATGATATTCCCATGATGACGACAGTCAAATTATGGTTGTCCAAGGAATTCTCCATGAAAGACCTAGGTGAAGCATCCTTTATTCTAGAAATTAAGGTCTATAGAGATAGACCAAGTAGGATGCTAGAACTTTCACAGAAAATGTACATAGAGGAAGTACTAAAGAGATTTAGTATGGAAAACTCTAAGAGGGGATTAATACCCTTCAGACATGGTATTCATCTTTCCAAGAAGATGTGCCCTAGCACACCTGAGGAAATAGAATGCATGAGCAAGATCCCTTATGCTTCTGCAATAGGGAGCCTCATGTATGCCATGCTATGTACACGACCTGATATAGCCCATGCTGTGAGTGTCACAAGCAGATATCAGTCAAATCCAAGTGAAGAACACAGGACTTCTGTGAAGTGTATCCTTAAGTACTTGAGAAGAACTAAGGATATGATGTTGGTCTTTGGTAATGGAGAACTCCATGTCCAGGGATACATAGACTCGGATTTCATGTCCGATGTAGACGATCGAAAGTCGACATCTGGGAGTCTGTTTCTGTGCAATGGTGGTCCTGTTAGTTGGAAGAGTTTCAAGCAAACCATGATAACAGATTCTACCATAGAAGCAGAATATATCGCTGCATCAGAGGCCGCAAAGGAAGCATTTTGGTATAAAAAGTTTACGACAAAAATCAGAGTAATGCCATTAGATGCCATTCCTCTGTACTGCGACAACAATGGCGCCATAGCCCTTGCTAAGGAGCCGAGGTCTCACCAGAAGTCCAAGCACATTGAGCAACGATACCACCTCATCCGCGATTACCTCGAGAAGGGTTACGTTGAGGTCAAGAGAGTCAACTCCACAGACAATGCGGCGGATCCACTTACAAAGCCGTTGGGACAACAAAAATTTGAAGCCCACCTTGAGAAGATGGAACTTAGACTTGTAGCCAATTGGCTTTAGGATAAGTGGGAGATTGTTAGATATATGTGCCCTAGAAGCCAGAATTGACTGACACTTGTAATACACCTCTAGGGGTAAAATTATAATTTTGACTATAATAAATAAAATAGATTATTTTCTATCATATATATGTATTTAGTATCTGTGATACATCCTTTGAGTTAATGGTAATGATAATTCATATTTTCAAGAGTTGAAAATTTAAGACATGAATAATCATTATTAACTCATGAAATGCTTCCGACCATAAGATCATCACGAGGATGGTGATTGATCTAGAAGGTTGATATACTATCGCTTCTCTTTAGTAGATGAGTCTTGAGTCTATGGTGTGGAGATACCAGAGCGAGAGTATAGGTACTCTTTAGAGAATGAGGGCACTGAGCGTGACCATCTCAAGTAGTCATTAGGAAGTCTACCTTCTCGTCAATGACTGACTTGATGCTGCAGTGGTGTGTCTGATTCTTTGATCTGAGGTGCATCAACAGTTCATCCTGAGGGTGTTATAGTTTGACTACACCATTACTCGGTCTCCTAGCCACATAAAATCCTGAGGTGTATGTTGGCTATGACATGTTCATTATAGGAACTGGATTGCATCAAGATGGAATCTATCTACCTCGGTGGTAGAGGAGCAGCCCTATGATGATCATGAGATCAAGTCCAGAAGCCCATGGCCATGGCAGAGTGAAATAATAGAAAGAGTTTCTATTTAGATTCTCACATCGAACTTGAATCGAATGATTACATCATATGACAGAAACTAGGGTTAGACGAGTTCACCTTAACCCTAATCTGATCGAGGCTCAAGATAGAAGAACTTAATCACATAGGTAGCTGCACCAAGAGGTTCGCATTCAGCTCTGATGGGTTGTCACCATATACTGCTAGGTGTCACTGGTGGATTTTGAGAGCAATTAGAATGATTTAGATGATCGATCATTCTAGCTGTTCAAATCAGAAGATTTTTGATCCATCAAAAGGAGTTTCGATGATGCCAATGATAGAGATCATGACATATCCCATTACTATATAGAACTGAACCTAACTGGGTCATATAAACAAGGGTTTGAATCTGATGATCATCAATTGAACTGATCTAGTTCAATTGATCTGAATGAGATTCAATTAGGCTCAAGAAAATTATGCTAGCACTCGATTGAACCTAACGTTCTTCTTTTACTATCATAAATAGTTGTCCTGACTGAGCTGAAGGAGTTTGTGCTCATTCAAAGGCTTTCACCTGATCTGATTGGAGTCTGTCTAGATCAAAAAAGAATTGTCTTATTTTGTAAGATAATACCTACCATTTTTGGTCACCTGCCATTTCTCGTCCTTTGACTTTGGTCAAAAGTTGACCTTTGACTGGTCAAATATTGATCATTGATACTTTGACTTTTGTCCACGTGTCATGCACCTATTGGAGAGCTGGTAGGGGCCTGTCCCCCTACCAGAATCTGGTAAGGAGGAGGGCGCATGCCACCCTTGGCGTGCGCCCAAGTTGGAGGCACCCAGGAGTCCCTATTGGACAGGGACTCCATCTCCTTTTAGGATTCTGATTAGACTTCTCCAAAGAACCAAGTTTGGCTGGTCTTAGGCACCATCTAAGAAGGAATCCAGGGGATTCTATTTTCATCAATCAGATTTAGATCTGATTTCATAAAGGATTGTGATTGGTTGGGAAGAAGAGGAGTTGGATCATGCTTAGTCTACAAATAAGATCATGCGCCCAACTCAAAGTGCATCACAATTCTCCATGCCCCAAGGTTGCCTCCCTCCTCCTCCACACCAAAGCATCTTCTCCCTCTCCTCTCTATGTCCAAAAGTGTTTTGGCTTCTTGGTTGGTGCAATCTAGATGAGAGAAAGGCGATAGAAAGCTAGAACGCTGCGCTGTTGCAAAGGACAACTGCTGATCTTCAAAAGGTATTTCAAAGATCCTCCAGATCAGATCCAAATTTGATTATTGGACATGATAGAGAAGAAGAGGATCTCTAGATCCAGTCCGAGTAGATACCGATAGAGGTCAGGTGTTTGCATGGCTAGATCCAGAAACTTCCACTGCTTACAGGATCATCAATGGGTAATAGGATTACCCAACATCAAGATAAATTAAATTAAATTTAATTTATTTAAATTTTATTTTTATTATTAAAATAATAAAAATCAGATCTAAAATATCTCAGATCTAATTAGGATCAAAAAGAAAAAATTTTGAAATATATCTCTTGATCCAATCAGATCCAAACAAACCTAGTCTGGAAAATCAGAATTTTCTTTCAGTTTGGAGTTAGTTTTGAAGGAGAGCCAGTTGCTAGATTATCTCACACTGATATTATCAACCGCCACACACTACATCGCATGGATTTTTCAAAGATTGATGGCGGTTGGTCCAAAGGTGCTGAGGATGTAGAGAGAGCTGAGAAGGAAGGACCATCTTCACCTCCTCATGATCATAAAGGATCTCCTGACTTTCAGTTTGCATCTGATTATGAGACTGATCCCTTAGAGTCAGTGAGGAAAGATGCAGATGTGGCACCATCGAGGAGCAGAGACATAGATGTTAGATTCACTGATGATCAGATCAAAAGGATCATTGACTAGTTGATTTAGCCAATTGTCGATATCCTATCTCAGAGAATCATAGGTCTTTTATCTCAGTAGATAGCCATTACCACTCAGGGGGAGAGTACTTACTTCATCCCATCTTTTGATCAGTCTATGATTTCACATGTATCTACTATCTTTCAGTTGTTTACTGCTCAGTCTGCAGGACTTGAGGACCTCGAGGGATGTGTTTTGAGATTGATAGATAGAGTTTTAGATTTATAGAGGCAAGTTTTGGATCTAACTCATCCCCAGATGAGAGAGGACATTTCAGAGATATCAAATCTTACTACTGAGGCAGCCAGACTCCGAGGTGTTCTGGAGGATGATTTTGACTTTCTGAGGAGAGAGTTCAGAGATTTCAGTGAGACTCTATCTACATAGATTGGTGCCATCACTCAATTCATGTCAAGAGCACTAGATCATTTAGACACTATCAGGATTGCTCTTCTTGCTCAGCCCACTTCCTCTCGACCTCCTGAGTCATCTCGTCCAGCTGCTCGAGCCCGCACCTACACCCATGGTCGAGGCAGACGTGGTCGAGGGCGTGCTCCTGAATTTGACCATATCATATCCCATCACATCTCTGATTTCTCATCTAATTCAGATGCTTCCAGTCGTGATCTCTACCAGTTAGATTTAGTTTAGTTATCTTTGTATTAGATTATGATCTAGTATCTCTTAGTTGTTTCTATGAGTTGTTGATCAAGTCATAGTTAGTTATATTTTTTTTTGGATCAAATTTATGGATTGGTACTATTGGCTGTTTGGGTCATGGATAGTTGTATCCATGAATTTTGTATGTTTTGATAGCCTAATTCTCATGAATACTTTTGATACCTTTATATTTTGTATGTTTAGCACTTATATATTTTGATGACTTGATGTTATGATAATCATTTGGATGTAAATATGTGATGATATTGTTTGAATGATGTAAAGTGAAACCTTTGTGAATTGGCTAAATTTCATTATGATCATTATGTTGTAAATTGAAAGTTTTGTTATAAACTCTTGTTCTAACAGAAAAATATATGAAATAACTTAAGGGGAAGGCTTTTTTATTTTTGAATTTTAAAATTCTTTAAGATCTTACTTAATGATGTCAAAAAGAGAGAGTAGAGTAAATAAAATTGGGCTATAAGCAAAATTAAAGTAAAATTGATAAAAAAAATAAAATAAAAGTAAAATTGACAAAAGGAATAAGTAAGTCAAACACTTTTGCAAATCATTTAAATGCCTGACTATAGGTAATCATCAAACTACTCTTGATGCCATATTGGTCAAATAATTGAATATAATATCCTAATATGTGATGTAGCATGTTCCTTCAAAATTTTTGAAATCCTCAATCAATGCTTCAACATGCTTTATTTTTGCTTATGCTTAAATATTTTGTCATCATCAAAAAGAAGGAGATTGTTGCTCAAAGAATTGATTTTGATGATTATAAAATATTTGAGGGGATTACTAATAAATTTGGCTTGAAAAAAAACTTTTTATATTTCAGGGGCAAAATCATAATTTTATTAAGTTTTGATATGAAAGTCTCAAGAGCAAGTATAGAAGATTTCTAATCTTTTGGAGGCAGTCCCATAATTTTTGGATGTTTATTTTGGAAGAAAATTAAGTTTGAAGCGAAAGGATCGACCCCTAGGTCGTTTCTGCTGAAAAGGGCTGTTTGGCATGCTGTCTCTATGCCAAGGGTCGACCCCAGGGTCGATCTCTACTATTTCGAAGGCTAAAAATATAGAATGGCTATTTTTCTAAATTTTATCTCAGAGATCGATTTAAGGTCGACCCCTGTGCCATGAGTCGACTCCTACAACAAAAATTTTTCTACAATGGCTATTTTTTTTTATTTTGGTAGATTTTAATAATTTCTTTAATATTTTCAATGGCTACAAATCTTGCCCAGAATTCTCTTCTCCATCTACTGAAGATTTAAAAGACTTTAAATAGGAAAAAGCATAAGAGATTAGTGTGATTCAATTTCAGTCCTAAGCAAAAGTCATCTTCAAGCAAAGAAGCCTTCGTTTCAAGTTCACCTACCTCTCAAGAGCTCTTTTAAATCTCCAACAATCTTGAAAAAAATTAGAGTAGCTTCCTCCATTATTGTAAAAAGCATTCTTAAGATTTTATTTGCTCATAAAGGGAGCTAAACTTGTATTTGATTGTCATTAAATTTTTTACTCTGCTTTACTATTTTGATTCAAGTTTTGGGAGGGTTCCAAAACTTAGGAAGGTTGATCTTAACCTTGAATAGGATTGTATTGGGTTGGCTTGTATCCAGAAATTAAGTATTCTAGCTTGGAATAGCTAGGATTGGAGGTTTCCAATGGTGTATTCAGTTTGAATATAGTTAGTAAATTTTAATTTTCAAGTAGGAGCTTGGGGAGTGGATGTAGGTGCAAGAAAAGCACTGAACTACTATAAATCTTGCTTGTTTATGATGTGCTTGCTATCTTTCTTTCTTTAGTTTGTTAAATTTTTGCTTTCTAATCTTTTATATTTTTTTTCTAACCTAAATTATTTCACACATATATCTTGCATATCATCATTCAATCTTGATATCTTTAAATTAGCTTTAAAATTATAAAAACCCAATTCACCCCTTCCTCTTGGGTTGCATAGCTGGGCAACAGTCTCTTTTATAGGTGGAGCTTGTAACAGAATGTTAGTGATAGCCGTAACCGAATGTCAGAAGGCCATTCAGACTACTTAGAGTTTGTTATGGATAATGAGCTATCGTTTGTCATGACTTACTGATGGTTGGATCTCATTTACTAGAGTTCAAATAGAAGGTCAGAGGTTTCTAAGCTAGGCAATGTAGTATCCATGTTGAGGTTAGAAACTAGAGGTTGATTCAACTGAGCCTGAAGGTTGGCTCCGAAGTTGCAAATGGCGAACTCATGGATTAGGCTCTACGTCTGAACCTTGATGAAGCTATCTTTGACAGCTTTCAGGAGCTCGACCGCCTTCAAGGTTGGCTGAGAGTAGGTGTAGGTGATCTGGTTTGGTAGACTGATGACTAAAAAGAAGATGACAGGTTCTTCAATGAGGACTATGACCATACTCTCTTGAAGAAGTTCGACGGATATTCAAGGTCGACTTGAAGATGGGATAGAAGAGTACTGAGATTCATTGCTTGCAAAGTGATCATTATTTATTCAAAATTGGGGGTCTGACTTATTCTGATGGTGAGGTCCTCTTGTTGACTCAAGTTCGTCCAGTCGAGGTCTTTGGTGTAGAAATGCCAAGATCTACTATCTGCAAGGTGAAGTGGAGGAATTCGGCTACATTCAAAGTCGGTCGTTAGGCAAAGTTGAACGGTGCTGGGATTCAATACATGCTAGAGGTTTGCTATCTACTTTGAGCCAAAAATTGGAATCAATCAAATGGCGACTCCTTTTACTGCTCAAGTTTATTTGGTCAAAGTTCAGTATGACTTTAACAAGTTCTGTAGTTATTGAAAGAATGCTGAGAGGATTGTCTGGCATGCAAGATCTAAAGGCCGACCTTCTAGAACTTGCTTGGAATAGAAAAATGGCTTGGTTGAAGTTTGGATCTAACCATCATTACTTTAGATAGCACTATACCAAGGTTGGATCTATGATTGGACTTTGGTGGGAGCTGTTTTCCCTCCAATACTTATCCTCCTACTCTCAAGTTCGAAGTTTGGATGAAGGGAGTACTAAAATCTGCGACTGCCAAAGTCCCGTTTGACTTTCCACCTTTGGAAGATGAAAAGGTTTGGTGTATTTGAACTGGCACCAAAGCTTCTTTAATGTTGAGTGACCTAAAACGACCTCTGTGTTTGAAATTTCCTCTAGCATATAGCTCTATGTATGGCACCATAAAAGTCCTGTCAGACATCAATTGTAGCCATGATGAGAGAGACATGCAGCAGATGAGGTTTGGGCAGAGACGATCTGCAATCATAATCATCTTTGATCTTTTGTAACTATTTAAACTTTCTTTTCTCCCTTTCCTTTCCCCCTTTCAGCTCTTCTTCTCCATTTGTTCTTTTTGCCTTTCGTCATCTTCTATTCCGAGAGCTTTCTTTTGTTCTCCCTATGGCACCCCCCTTCGTTCATCTTTCATTTTTCTAGTTGCATCTTGGACTCCTCTGGTTACTTTAGGTTAGTGCCCTAACCCTTCCTTTAGATTTTCTTACCTGCTCTTTTGTTCTTTGATATTTAGAAGTTTCTTGGGAATGGGGTTGCTATTCTTTCCTGTTCATCGGGTTAGCTTGCTAATTTCTTCTGACTTTTAGTGATTTTTCTAGATTTTGTTTGATCCAAAATGACTTCTGAAATTTTTTGGTCCAGCAGTTCTAAGACCCCGTCCAACCTAAACTTTCCAAATCTCGATCCTAGGAGGAAGCCAAACTCAAAGAAGTATCTCATCCAACCTTTATTCTAGAAACCATCCCTTGCTCCCTTTCCCTCGTAGATCTTTCCATAATTAGAATTCAGTACGGGGTCCCTCCGGAGTATGAACTGGAGCTTCTCGGATCGAGCGACCAAGCTTGCGCCCCTCCTCCGAATCATTTCTGTTTATACCTAGAAGCTTTTCATGTCGGATTAAAGCTTCCCCTTCCCCCTTTCGTTGTAACCATTTTTTGCTTCCTAAACATATTTTTAGCCTCAGTTGTTCCAAACTCCTTTAGATTCATTATAGAATTTCTTACTCTTTGTGTTTCAGTCGAGGTTCGTCTTACTATTTTCTTATTCTAAATCTTTTTCACCTTCAAGCACCATCCTTCTACCAAGAATTGGTGGTACCTATTCCTCCAGTTTGGTAAGAAGGGGTTGCTCAAGGTGCCCCTTTCCTCTATCCACAACTAGAAGGAAAAGTTTCTTTTTGTTTCTTATTCGTCTGTAGAGTTAGGGCTTCCTTCCTAAGGTTAGTTAAGAGATTCAATCCACAGAACTCTAGGATTAGAAAGGAAGGATTTCATCTCTGCTAACATATTGAGAAATTACAAAGCTCCCCTATTGTCCAAACTTGTAGATAATCAGATTTTATTCAACTTCGGCCTGAGCTCGTTAAATTCAGAAGGTATACGTTAGTATCTTCTTTTTTAATTTTTCACCTTTTTTTTGATCTTGGCCTTCTCATTGCTATAGAGATGACTCCTGAAGAACCAATTAACCAAGGGATTCAAAGCCCACAAAAGAAAGGTGGTGCTTCAGGAAAATCATCAAAGCAAGCAAAGGTCAGAGACCCGAGCTTGGCTGCTCTGGCCCATGCTGCTCGCACTCTAGAGATTGCTGTAGTTGCACTGAGCTCGACCTCGCCCAATGAAACTACCACCTCTATGCCTCCCGAATAGGGAATTATGGTGGAGAAGAGAAAGACGAGAGCCGCTGCCAAGAAGGTTCGAAAAAATGCTGGAGAATTTGGTGGCAATAACTTTAGCCTTGACCAAGGTTCTTCGGATGACTGGGAGGTTGTCGAATCTTTAATGGAGGGTTGCATCCTTCCACACATAATCGAGAATATGCTCTGAATAGATGATGATGAAGGGATGAGAGACTCTTACGCGACCTTTCTCGAGGTAATTAGCTTTTTTCGTCCTATGTTTGGCTAAACATATACATTCCAACAATAACTTATATTTTGTCATTTGCAGCTGGGGCATCATTTGTTCACCAATGTGGAGGCAATGAACCTCTGCAAGACCGAGGCTTCAAAGGCCATCAAGGAGGCCCAAGCTGCCCAGGAGGAGGCCAAGAGTGCTAAGGCTAAGGTCAAATGCCTGAGGAAAGCCCATTCCACCAAGGTCGAACATCTTCAGGAGGCACTCCAGAAGGAGCAATAGGCATTGGTAGGACTGAAGGCCGCCCTGGCTTTAGAAGAAGAGAAGAGGAAGACGACTGAAGCCGAGGTTGGTGCAAAAGGGGAGCGGGCTAGTCAATCCTTCAAATCTTTGAAGGAAATGGAGGATATCATGGTGGCCTTTACTTAGGAGGCTTTCATCATGGGGTTCGAGCTCTGCTAGAAGAGAGTTGTGGAGAGATTTCTGGAGTTGGATCTCGGCTTTCTGATGAAGGGCTTTTCTGACGATGAGATGGAGCCTCCAACTGCTGATGCCGATCTTCCATCCACTGAGCCTGCTACTGCTGAACCTATCAAATCTATTGCTACACTTGCTGAGGCTACGTCGAGTTCTTCTTCCACCCACCACTAGAGGTCAGAGACCTCTAATAGTTGTACGTTTTCTTTTCTTTCATGTAATCTACTTAAAAGTTTTTAGTCAATGAAATCAAATTGAGTCTTTCTTCTTTTTGTACCTTTTATATGTTGCGGTGTGCTCATTAATCAGAATCCTATCTGTGAACAATGCCATGGAATGCAATCATACACCCAGGCTGAGCCACTACCTCGGGCTATTCCTTTGAAGGCCATTATCAAAAATTTAAAGAAGGATGTTCATCAGGCTAATAAAAAGTTGAAGAAAATAGAAGATAAACTTCAAAAGTCAAAGAAAAACTATGCAAAGACTGCAATTGAGATCAATCACCTTCGCTAGTCATCCAAATAGTTTTTTAAAGAATACACCATTAAGAAGTATCATCTGAGTGAAGAGCTTGAGTTGACTAAGAAATGCACTAGCAAAAAGTCTTGGCCTTTGATTGTGAAGGTCAGTTTTCTTGAAGTTGAGCTTAGAGCAGCAAAGAAGAAGATTCTGCTATTGGAGAGGAGCTCGACATGGTCCACCAATTGAGAGGAGTATGGCTGGGATTGGTCCAAGAGGTTCTCCAAGCTTCAGAGTCAGTTGAAGATGGCTGAGGACTCATATAACACTTACAAGCTCATCTGGTGCAATCAAGTTGCCGATCTCAAATAGAAACTTCAGATGGCTGATGAGAAAATAGCTCGGCTTTGTAAGTGATTAACAGACAAGACTCAAATTGGCTTGAGAAGATATTTGGATGAAATTGCCTTTCTAAAGGGCACCCTGGGAAGCTTTTTTGAGATGCATGAAAAGGACAAGGTTGAGCTGCTCCAACTTAAGATTCAAATGGCCTATCAGAAAAATACAATAAAGGACACTGAGGCCGAATCTAATGTTTTGTAGAAGAGACTGAGAGAAGTGAAGGATGACTTCTGAAGATCCTAAAAATTACTTGATGAGAGCTTGGAGGCAAGTTTTGGGGCCTCAAAGAGAAAGTGAATGATTTAAAGCATTCCCTTATAATGGCCAGAACCGATAGCCTAAAGTTTGAGTAGGACTTCATTCCTATTTTCTCTCTTCTTCTTCTTTTTTTGATATAATTAGTCTTGAAGACCTTCACTTGTAATGCACTTTGTTTCAATGAAATAATACTTCTTTTATCCATTCTTCACAATCTTGGTTTGAATTAATGCTTGTAGAATTCATTGTTTCTATGCCATGTCTTTGATATTGGTGTTGTTTTGAAATGATTATCCCAGTCCGACATCTCGTAGGCATGTCCTCCTTGTTTATGAATAAGGGTTCAATCCCATTTTGCATCTAGCCTTTCTCCTAGTTTAGAAACTAGGGGCTTTCATCTCCCTTGTAGAGGTCTTCATCAACATTGTCAACCTCCTATTTAAGAATAGAAGATCTTCAATTCCTTGTATTTCGTCCACATCAGAAAGAGGTCCACCTCCTGTTCCTGACATGGAATAGCTTTTATCCTTATTAGGATGAGGCCCACCTTCTATTTCTAATAAGATTGCTTGAGCATAAAAGGGCTGTTGAAAGAGCCTCTCTCTCATTACCTCCTATTTAAGAATTGGAGGCCTTCAATTCCTCATAAGGATCTTCACTCTCGTCAGAACAAGGTCCACCTCTTATTCTTGATGCGGGATGGCTTTTATCTTTGTTAGGTTGAGGTCCACCTCCTATTTCTAACAAGATTACTAGGGTACAGAAGAGTTATTGAAAGGGCCTCTCCCCATTATCTCCTATTTCAGAATCGAAGGCTTTTATCCTTGTTAAGATGATGTTAATCTTCTATTTAAGAACTGAAGGCCTTCACCCTTGTTAAGGCAAGATTAACCTCCTATTTAAGAACTGGAGGTGAAGAGAACCAGAGGCTTTCATCCTTTTTAAGATGAGATTAACCTCCTATTTAAGAATCAGAGATCTTCATCCTTGTTAAGATGAGATTAACCTTCTATTTAAGAATCAGAGGCATTCTACTTCATTTAAGATAGAAGTTCGATTGAGTGATTTCCTACTAACATTCAATTTGGTTATTGATAATACATTCATAAATTTTTTGAATTTTAGGATTACAGAAGTGTATCCCCTCCAAGCTATTTTAGATTGTAAGTTTCTAGCCGGACGATTTCCATAATTTCATAGGAGCCTTTTCAGTTTGGAGCAAGCTTGCCTTGATTTTATAGCTGAGAGATGTCCGCTCGATGCAGCACCAGATTTTCAACTTTGAAGGTTTTACTTCTAACTCTAAAATTGTAGTAGCAAGCCATCTTTTACCTATAGGCTATCATTCAAATTTGGGATTTCTCTCACTTTTCTTCTAGCAAACCAAGATTTGCCTTGAGGTCCTGTAAATTATTCTGTTCGTTTAAGCTTTCAACTCATACTGAGAGAAATTGAAGTTCAACTGAAATGACTGCTTTAGTTCCAAAAGCTAAAGTAAGTGAAGTCTCTCCAGTTGGCAATCTTTGAGTGGTTCTATAAGCTTAAAGCATATGATAAAGTTAGTCCATCCATGTTTCTTTCGCTCGCTCAAGCTTGGCTTTTATTTCTTGTAATAGAGTTTCATTAGTTACTTCGGCTTCACCATTTGCTTGAGGGTGGTCTAAAGATGTGAAATAATGTGAAATATTCAAGTCTTCACAAAATTTAGCAAACTTTGCCCTTACGAAATTGCGCCCATTGTTAGTAATTAAGGTCTGTGGTAGATCAAATCTACATACTATTAACTTCTAGATGAAATCCTGCACTTTAACTTCAATGATCTTTGCTAGGGGTTCAGCCTCGGCTCACTTGGTGAAGTAATCCTCCACCACTAAAAAATTTTTTTGCTGTCCAGATGCTATGAAAAATGATCTAAGTATATCCATTTTTCATTGTACAATTGGTCATGGAGTATTTAAGGATGTAAGCTAGATAGTCAGTTATCTTTGAATATTGGCATTTCTTTGACATCGATCACATTTTCTTATATAGTCCGTTGCATCCTGCTGCATGGTCGGCCAGTAATATCCTTATCATAGTAACTTGTAAGACAATAATCTAGCTCAAAGATGATTTTCATATACTTCTTCATGAACTTTTCTTAAGGCATAATTAACTTCAGACTATCGGAGGCATTTAAGGAGCGACAAGGAATAAGACCGCTTATACAACTTATCCTCATACAAAATGTAGCAGGAGGTTTGATTTCTTAGTTTCCAGACTTCTTTGAGGTCTCTAGGAAGAACTCCATCCTTGAGATATAGAATTAATGGATCAATCCACCTGGGCTCATGGTCAACTTGCATTATCGCCTGGGATTTCTTTAAACTTGGGTGTTGAAGGACTTCAAAGAAAATCTCTTCTAGTAATTCATTTGGGGCTAAAGTAGTCAATTTAGATAGGAGATCGGTCCTTGAGTATTTTGCTCTGGGAATCTACTGAATATCAAAGCTGCTAAAGGTTGAGATTAAACTTTTCACTTTATCCAAATATTTTCTCACACTTTCTTTCTGTGCTTCATAACTATCATTGACTTGCCCTACCACCAATTGGAAATTACTATAAACTTTCACATGGTCTGTCCCTAATTCTTTAGCTATTCTTAATCCTACAATCAGAGCTTCATATTCTGCTCCATTGTTAGTTGCAAGAAACTTAAAGCATGGTGAATATTCAGCAATAACTCTTTCTAGATTGACAAGAATCAAGCCTGTGTCTACCTCAAAAGTATTAGATGAACCATCAACATACAGAGCCCAGATATCTACGAAAAGGTCTACTTTCTCTTCAGAGGAGCTCGATTGCAAACTTGAAGTACCGACCTCTTGCTGTTCAGGTTCGATCGAATCCAAGATAGTACATTCCATTATGAAGTTAGCTAGTATTTGAGCTTTAATAGACAACCGAGGTTGAAACTTGACATTAAATTTAGTGAGCTTAATTGTCCACTTTTCTATTCTTTCGAAAGTATCTGATCAGTAAAGAACTACCTTTATTGATTGGTCTGTGAGGATTATTATTGTGTGCTCCTAGAAATAAGGTTGAAGCTTTCTAGCTGCAATCAACAAAGCATAGGTCAGCTTTTTCAATTTGATATACCTAGTCTTTGCATCTCTCAGTACTCAACTTATGCAGTAGATTGGCTTTTGGATTTTTGCCTTCTTTCTAATTAGCATAGCTCCAATGGCCCTAGGAGATACTATCCGATACAAGAATAACTCTTCATCAGATTTTGGATTGGCAAGGAGGGGAGGTGAGTTGAGGTAGTTCTTTAATTTTTCAAAGGCTTGTTGGCATTTAGTAGTCCAACAAAAGTTCTTTGATTGTTTGAGCACCTAGAAGAAAAGCATGCAGCACTCCACCGATCTTGAAACAAAATGGTTTAGAGCATTGATCTTCTCTGTTACATGCTGAATTTCTTTTATTATCTTGGGAACAGCCATCTCTTGGATAGCCCTGATCTTCTTTGGGTTCGTCTCGATGCCACATCTTGATACCATGAACCCCAAGAACTTCTCCAAAGTTACTCCAAAAGTACATGTGGTTGGATTTAGTTTCATTTTATACTTACGGAGTGTATTGAATGTCTCTTCTAGTTTAGCGATATGATTGGTTGAAGATCGGCTCTTTACAAGCATATCATCCATGTAGACCTCCATATTGTGGCCAATCTGCTTCTTAAAGATCTTATTCATCAGGTGCTGGTAGGTTGCACTTATATTTTTGAGTCCAAAGAACATAATCCTATAACAATAAAGATCACGGTCAGTAATAAAAGTAATTTTTTTCTCATCCTTTGGTGTTATCCAGATTTGATTATAGCCAGAGAAAGCATCCATGAAAGTGAGAAGCTCATAGGCTGAAGTGGCATCCACTAGTTGATCAATTCTAGGCAGGGGGTAACTATCCTTTGGATAAGCTTTATTTAAATTAGTAAAATCTATGCACATCCTTCACTTGCCATTCACCTTCTTGATGAGAACCATATTTGCAATCTAGTTTGGGTAGGATACCTCTTGGATGAACTTGGCTTTGAGGAGCTTGTCTACCTCATTTGCGATGGCCTTCTATCGCTCGAGCATGAAGCTGTGTTTCTTTTGCTTTACTGGTCGGCACTTGTGGTCTACTGCCAGGCGATGCTCCATCATCTCTACATCAATTCTAGGCATATTCGTAGGAACCTAAGCAAATACATCAACATTCTTTTGCAAGAAAGTAACGAGCTACTTTTTAACTTCTTTTCCTAGGTTGGAGCCAATTTGAACTATGTGGTCCTTATTTTCATCATTCAAAGAGACTGCAATAAGGTCGTCAATAGGTTTTCCTCATTCTTTGGTCAAGTCATCATGGGCATCAAGTTCATCCATAGGATAGGGTTCTAGTTGCCTTTCTTATTGCAGAGCAATTATGTAGCAATGACGTGCCAAGGCTTGATCTCTCATAACTTCTCTGACTTTATATTCTATTAAAAATTTTATCTTCAAATAATAGGTTGATACCACAGCTTAGAGTGCATTTAAGCCAGGTCAGCTAAGAATCACATTATAGACGGAGCAAACTTTTACCATCAGAAAATCAACCTGAGCTTTGAATTGCTTTGGTACCAACCTGCCATAATTGGTAAAGTAATCATTCCTTCAACTAGTACAGCATCATTGATGAATTCTACTAATGGAGAACTTATTGATCCTATATAATTATTAGGTATAGACATTTTAGAGAAAGTATTATAAAATAAAACATCAATAGAACTTTTATTATCAATTAAGATGTAGCATACATCATAATTGGCAATATTCAAAGTGAATACAACTATGTCATTATATAAAAATTGAATCCCCTACGAATCTTTCTCAATGAAAGTCATGGGTTTCTCAGTCTTCTACCTCTTTGCTATCCTTGCCGATCCACTGATCTTCTCCTACCGATGTGCTCCAGCAATAGTATTAATGATTCCAAACAAGAGCCGATCTCCTTATGGCTCATCTCTATGGGATGGTTCTAGCTGCGGTAGGGCTCTTGGTTGATCTTTTCTTCTTTTGGATCGATGTTGCATGAATCAATTTAGTCAGTCTTGTCTGATCAGCTTCTCAATCTCATCTTCGAGCTAGATGCATTCTTCAGTATGTGACCATGGTCATGATGATATAAGTAGTACTTGTTTGGATTGCATTTGCTCTGATGAGACCATATTTTTTTCGATCTTGGCAGTTGCTCCTTGATTTTCATCAGCACTTGGATCTTCGGAGCATTCAGAAAAGAGTAGTTATGAAATCTTCTGGAAGGAGAACTTTGCCACATCCTCTGGTCCAGACTTCTTAGTTGACAAGATCGAGGTGGAGTTTGGACCCGCATGCATTCAGGAGGGATCCTGGATTGCGGTTGAGCTTCACTCGGCTTCTATGTAGGTGTGAGCTTGCTAGATTCTTTTGCTTGCCGCTCTTCCACGATCTCTTCATCATGAAGCTTGAAAGCTTCCTCAACCCGAGCATAGCCCTCAACCCAAGCTAGCATATTGGTGAAGTCCCGAGGATACTTCTTCAGAAAAAAGAAGATCATTCTTCAAAAAGCCATTCTTCAGTGCAGCCATAGCAACTGACTGATCCAAGTTGCGGATCTTTAAAGAAGTAGTGTTAAAGTGGCTTACACAAGCTCAGATGGACTCTTCTTTTTTCTACTTGATGTTGATGAGAGTGTCCGAACCTTATCTCTGATGTCGGCTATTGATGAAATAAGCTACAAACTAGTGGCTCAATTGATCGAAGGAGTAGATGGTACCTAATTTGAGGCCTGAGTACTAATTTCTTATTGCTACCTTCAAGATGGAGGAAAAAGCCAGGCACAAGATGGTGTCTGACGTGCTATGGAGCAGCATCATTATTTAGAAGGCTTCGAAGTGGTCGACTGGGTCCGAGGTCTTACCATAACTCTCAAACTGGGAGAGCTTGAAGTTTGGTAGGATGGACTCCTGCATGATCTAAGCGAAGAATGGAGGATCGGTGCAGATATCATCAATACGAAAGAGGGCAGCATGGTGGAGCTCTTCGATCCATCAGTTCATCTTTTAAAGCTTCTGATCGAGAATATCATCTCGATCATAAATCTCAAAGGATGACTGGATCAATCGGGTAGAGACTTTCTAGGAGTAGAGTCATGCTTGGAATGGAGGCTCTCTACTCTCTATTTTTTTCTTCCAGTATTCACCGATTGACTCATCGAGGTGGGCCTTCCTCGATCGGATCTCGATACTCCAGCGATGGTCTCTCTAGCGATGCTGGTGCTGGGATCTACTGCATGGCCTGTACTACCTCTGTGAGGCCTATCACCTACTATAATAGTAGATTGAACTACTCCATATCCACCCCTACTGCTAGTGGAGGAGGTTGAGATACTAGTGATGGGGTTGGAGTAGGTAGATCTGCTGGTTCCAAGTTGGATCTGGTGGTAGAGGTGATGAATCATTAGGAAGGAGCCTTTCTGGGTGGCATCTTGCTAAAAGAGAGAAGGATCAGAGAAAAAAAGGTAAAGAGAGAGAAAATAAATTCGATTGAGTATTCCTTTTAGAACAAGGATTCAGATGGGCCCTTCTAGCACCAATTCTATTGGTGCAAAAAATTATTGGATGCTGGAGTTTGTTGGAGGTGGTAGACACGATCTTGTTGATGAGATCTACAAAATGAAGTCTAGACTGGAGGTGGATGATTTTGATAGGATCCTTCAATGGTCAAGTTAGCTTTCTGGCCAATAAAAATGAAGTACATAGAAGAATTAGAGCAGAGAAAAAGCTTAAGAGCTTAGAGAGAAGTAACGTATCTGGAGGATCTCTTTTATAGATGAAGCATATAATGGAATGATAGTGATAGTCATAACCAAACGTTAAAAGACCATTAAGACCACTTAGAGTTTGTTACAGAGAATGGGCTATCATTTATCGTGACTTGCTGGTGGTTGGATCTTATTTGCTCAAGTTTGGATAGAAGGTTAGAGGTTTTCAAGCTAGGCAATGTAATATCCATGCTGAGGGTCAAAACTAGAGGTTGATTCAACTGAGCTCGAAGGTCAGCTCTCAAGTTGCGGATGACGAACTCATGGATTGGGCTCTGCATCTGAACCTTGATGGAGCTATCTTTGATAGCTTTCAGGAGCTCAACCGCCTTTAAGGTCAGTCGAGAGTAGGCGTAGGTGTCTTGGTTTGGTTGACTGGTGACCAAAAAGAGGATGATAGGTTCTTTAATGGAGACTGCGATCGTACTCTCTTGAAGAAGTTCATTGGATATTTAAGGTTGACTTGAAGATGGGATGGAAGAGTACTAAGATTCATTGCTTGCAAAGTAATCACTATTTATTCCAATATGGAGGTTGGACTTATTCCAGTGGTGAGGTCCTCTTGTTGACTCAAGTTCATCCAGTCGAGGTCCTAGGTGTAGAAATGCCAAGATTTGCTATCTTTAAGGTGAGGTGGAGGAATTCGGCCATCTTCAAGATCGGTCACTAGGCATAGTCGGATGGTGCTAGGATTCAATATTTACTAGAAGTCTGCTGTCTACTTTGAGTCAGGGATTGAAACCAGTCGAATAGTGATTTCTTTTACTATTCAAGTTTGTCTGGCTAAAGTTTTGTACGACTTCGACAAGTTTTGTAGTTATCGAAAGAATGCTGAGAGGATTGTCTAGTATGCAAGGTCTGAAGGCCAATCTTCCAGAACTCATCTGAAATAGGAAAATAGCTTGGTTGAAGTTCGGACCTAAACATCATTATATCAGATAGCACTATACCAAGATCGGATCTCTGATTGGACTTTGGTGGAAGCTGTTTTACCCCCAATGATCCCTATTATGGCATATATTGAAATTTAAATTTGACTCCATGGAGCTAGCTATGATGATAGATTCTCTCTCTCTCTCTCCAATTTAGTTCATAAGATCGTGCTATTGCAAGAGAGATGTATGGTTGGTAAGAACTATGACTGATTGACAACTCAATCGAATATTTGGAAATTGTGTGCTGATCCATCCATGTTTGGATAATAGGATCTAAAATTATTCTAATTTTTGATAATGGATGAGGGATAAACTTTATAATGACATATTAGAATTTAAATTCAACTCAATGGAGCTAGCTGTGACGATAAGTAGTCTCTCTCTCCTATCTAATTTATGAGATTGCACCATTGTGAGATATGCACAGTTGGTAACAATTGGTAGCTCTGATGGATATTTGGATATTGGCAACTAATGGAGCCTTATTTGGTTATCAGACCTAAATTTATTCTAATTTTTTATAAAGGCCAACTCATGATGGATAATCCCTTTGATGGTGCATGTTGAGATTTAAACCCAACTTAGTGGAGATAGCTATGATGGTAGCTAATATCTCTCTCTCCAATCTGGTTCATCAAATTGCACTATTGCCTGAGAGGGATATATAGTTGGTGAGAGCTGGGATTGCCAACTCAGGCAAATATTTGGAAATTAGCTGCTAATGGAGCCATGTTTGATAATCTATAAGATCTGTTGTTGCTTGAAATTATTTGCTTCAAAAGCGGAGCGGTCGGTCTCATGCAGGGATACTAGAATGACCTATAAATAAAGTTTGAGTCAGAGGATTTGACTCTGACGAGGATCCTTCGACGCTCAAGTCAGTAGAGAATAAAGAAGCAACAATGGATTCTCTAAAAAAGATTTTTTTGCTTATCTGGATCCTCGATGCTTATAGTATTTGTAAGGAAGATGTTTTGTGGATGTTATGCTATTTCACTAATTTTGGACCGCTTAATCATGTCGTTCTGATATTGTGACTATTTTGTTACTGCCGTAATCTGAATGCCTAATCTATTCTCAAGAAATTAGGTAGAGTTGGTTATAGCTTGATTAGGACTAGGTTATAGCTGGGCCATTGCTTATTCTTAATGAGAAATGCCAAGTATGTCAAAGAGTTATTTGTCCGAGGTGGTTCGAGAGGCTTAAATATTGGATGAGTTGTTGTCAATGGGAACAACTCAAAAGCAAGCCTTGGTTCATCCTTTGGGTCGGAGGGTATCAGGATAGTCTCTTTGCCTTGGGGCATTGGTGCCTCCATGTTGGTCTGAGGTGCTCTGGTCACTTGCTTGGTTGATCCGAGGCATTTGCATTACTACCGTAATACTACCCCCTAGTGCTGAGTTTGAGAATCAAACAAAAGGACTATTCCCAAATGATGCCTTAGATTGAGTAATGCACACTTTTACCTCTGATTGTGCTTTTGACATTTAATAACTGATGACATCAACTTTCAACACAAGTTATCAGAAACAATCATGATTGGGCAAACCACTTAGCTGTTGGTTCTTTTAAGAAATTGATTCAAAGGACGTCTTTTTGTCTTTACCTTCTTTCTTTTAAATCTACCTAGAAGGTGAATAAAGGAGGGCATGCATTGCAACAATGCTTACCATTTCCCCTACTTAGGGTTTTCTTAGTAAATCTTGAAAGTAAGGTGGATCTTGCATTGGAAAGAATGCTGCAGTTATCGTCTGCTTGAAGAAGGTAGGCTGGGGTTTTATCTACTCATTCTTCGGCTTCTAGAGATACCATTACTAGGGCTTCGAATGTCACTCCTTCCACCATATTTCCCTTTGCTCTGGCAAATATGGGGGATGGAAATCCTCTTTTGGCGAGTGAACCGTCGATCTCGATAGTGGAAGCCATGGATGGACTGGTGGATTCGATAGTGGGAGCTGCCATAGAAGTAGCTTTGCCAATTTCTCTGGTGGAGATTACTACAGAGGAATGTCCAGTGGGAGGAACTTCCATAGAGAATCTCCCCATGGAAATGATGGGAGTTGTAGAAGCAATTAAACCAGGACAATCAAACATGGATCCACTGGAATAGGTGGTTCCCATCTCTAGTCTTCCTCTGGTTGAAACTCAGGTAGAGGTTTTGTGACCAACCCCCCCTCCTCTATCCATTGTGGACACTCTTAGAACTATGGTTGAGTTTTTAGAGGGCCACCTCTCGCTTGAGGATGAGCTTTGGAGGGAGAAAGTGCTCAGCATTGGATGGCGGGTGCCTTTAGGTTCTTGGCTCTAGTTGGTCATTATTTGGTCAATTTCACTGGGATCACTTTTGGAGCTTCATCTTTGGAGCTTGCTGAAGCAAGATAAAAGATCGACGGACTGAGATATTATCTAGAGTAGGAGAATGCTGCTAATGCTAAGCTTACTAAAGAGATTGATTGCTTTAAGAAGGCACTCTTGGAAGCTCAAGAGATGATTAATCATCGAGATGATGAGGTGAGGAGGATTCATAGAAGGAACAAAGACCTTGAGAGATGGAGGGTTGAAGCTGAATGAGACTGTCGTCGAGCTCATGATGACATTGATTGTCTAAGAAGGACACTTGAGGGAAGAAGAAATTTTTTATCTCAGGTCTACTCTCCAAGGGATTTTGGTAGGAGCCCAACTAAAAGGCCCAGGACTTCTAATAGGGAGCACCATGAGGAGGGGATGTCTCAGAGGGTTGATGGTCCTTCAGTGAGAGAATAGGGAGCACCATGAGGAGGGGATGTCCTGGAGGGTTGATGGTCCTTCAATGAGAGAGGCACTGATAATCTAAGAGCCCTTAGTATCCAAGATCAAGATTTGAAGGGTGAGTGAAAGGCTCAATTGGTTTTATAAGAATTAGACCGACATCGTGGTCTGAGCCTGCAAGCTAGAGTTTTCTGCAGGCTTTGAGAGATGCAAAGAAATGGCTCAGACTCGCCTTCCAATAGATGATACTAAGTTTTTGCAAATAGATTCATTAGATAAGAGCTTGAAGACCATGATAAATCATTATCTCAAAAGATTTGCGAGTGCATCTGATAGCCTTGTGGAGGCAAACAAAGTTGACTCTGTCGCACAGATAGAAGAGGCCGATGTTGAAGAAGGCCATTCTAGAGCCAACTATTAAGAGATTTCAAGCTGTATTTTCTCTTCTTCTTTTTGTAAGCTGGATATGGCGTTAAGACTTATGAATAAAATTTTATTTTTGCCAAAGTTGTTTGTTCCTTCTTTTCCTTTCTTTTTCATATCATGCTCCGAGCTTGTAATGCGAACTCCGATCCAAACTATATTTTATCATTCTTAAGGGATTTGCCAGAGGGTTCAAAGGGATTTGAAAGATACAAAATTAAAACCACCTTTTGCATGGTAAGTACTACCGCATGCCTCCACACATTCCTTCAAAGGTGGTGCAAAGCATGATTCCGCCATTCGTATCTATTATCATATCAGTAGCAGAGGCTGCATCCAATTAATGATTGTCATGTGCTTGGGATACATCGATTTGTGTTTTTCGCATTTAATGTTCTGAGAAGGCAAATCATTTGAAAATTCCGTCGATTCAATTTGTATATAAACCCCAGATAGGATAAAAAGTTAAACTTTGTCGTCTCTTTTTGTCTTAGGTTCTTCGTCCACAAGTTCTCATTTCTTGATTTTCCTTTGCCCTTTCCCTTTCGAAGGAATGGCTTTTTCTGGTGATTTTGCTTTGCTCCAATGACCTTCCAATCTGAAATAACAGAGAGGGACTTGGTGCTGCTTCATAGCCAGTTTCATATTCCTTCAGGATTTTAGTTGGAGGTTTTAAATGCAAAGAAACGAGTTTGTAATCCTCCCCCAGGTTGGATGAGCCTCAATGAGGAATACTTTCAGGTTGGGTTGAGGCTTCCTCTTCATCCTTTTTTTGATACTTTTTTTCTATTTTCTTGAGATGTCTCTGTGTTCAGTAGTCTCAAACTCATGGAGCACATCTATGATTTTATAGCAGCATGTGTATTGGCTGGGATTGAGCCCAGTATTGCATTTTTTTGTTATTATTTTACTCTGAAGAGACATTACGGATCGTGTGAGTGGTGGTATGTGTCACCTTGGAGTAGGAGGAACGCTCACCCATTGATCTAAGGTGCTCCTTCTATTGTTCATGGTTGGAAAGTGCATGTTTTGTTTATCTCTCATACCTTAGGTGATGAATGGGGCTTCGTAGACTAGGATGAGTCTCAAGAGGTCATGCTAAAAGAGTCATCATTCAATCAGTGCTTGAGGCAAGATTTGGAGACTCTACACAGTTTTGGGGTTCTGGAGCTGAAGGAGCTTTTATTCGAACAGACCTTATTTAATGTGGGTATCAACCAAGTTGATCCCAAAGGTACGCATGGGTTATTGGCCTCAAGGTTGTATTTGTTTAACTTTTAAAATTTGATGCTAACTTATCGATATTTTGGATTACAAAGGTAGACTTGAGCTTGCCGAAGATGTTGGATTCAAAGTCTCTTCGAAAAAGAGTAGTGGAGCCTACTAGCAATAGGTCTACCTATGCCAGAGTCGAGCATCTTCTTGCATTGCCGACCTTTGGGTCAGAAGAGCTTGGGTCTCACACTGCTGATGATTTTAGGATCATGAGTGTTCAGCCTGACTTGGGCTCGTCAGCTCTCGAAGAAGGTCAAAGGAGCCAGACTGAGTGTTTATTCAGCGAAGCTATCTTAAGTTTGCCAGCTCCTGATATTTTTGACTTCTTTCCAAAGGATGAACCAGTTGGGATTATTGGGATTTCTAGAACTATTCCAGTTAGACTGAAGCTAGAGGCATCTACCTTAGAGGATTACGAGCTAGCGAGCAAGGCATTCTCTAAGTTTGTTTATCCAACTGATATAAATAAGTTGTTGTGCGAGCCT
The DNA here is from genome assembly GCA_006176705.1 of Cocos nucifera. Lineage (NCBI taxonomy): Eukaryota > Viridiplantae > Streptophyta > Magnoliopsida > Arecales > Arecaceae > Cocos > Cocos nucifera. The sequence continues at coordinate 346,295 of QRFJ01000872.1, forward strand.
CATAAAATAATGAGGCAAAAGACCCTAGATTGCTTTATCCAGGTGAGTTGGAGATGTGCGTCATTATGTTTCTTTCAATTCCTTTGTTTTGAAATGCATATTTGTAATTTGAGATGTTTTGACAGCTTGCTCATTATATGAATGGGTACATGGAGCACTCTGTTGAGCTTTCGGCTGAAGCAAGTAAGCATAAGATTGAAGCTAAAACACTCAAAATTATGAAAGACAACATGGTGAAGGTGACTAGAGAGGCCGTTGTGAGGACTGATATTGCTGACAGGAGAGCTAAGGATGTCAAAGAGGCACTGAGGGAAGCCATGGAGGAGAACTCCCAACTGTTAGGCATTCAAAAAGATCTAGCGGTGGAGATAAAGGAGCTTAAAACCTAATCTACAAAGGCAGAGGAACTCGAGGCCAAAGTTACAAAGGTTAAAATCATGCTAAAGTCTATAGAAGAGAAGATAGCCAAGCTCCAGAGTGAATAGGAAGCGCGAGTCGAGGCTACTGCTTTGAAGGTCATCGAGAGTTTCTAGGCATCAGAGGAATATCGATGCAAAAAGGTTGAATTTGTGACTGACGCCTATGATGAGGAGAAATGCTTCATTCGAAGTGGGATGGCTACTCGCTATCTAGAATTAAATTTGGATTTCTTGGATGAGGTTTTGGAGCCTCTTGTTGCCGATGCAGCTGAAGCTCCTATACAGGAAAATATTTCTTGAATTTTCTTTGCTCTTTTGTTTGTATACTTTGGCTTATCAATGCTGCTGTAAAGAAAACCACATATAAATAAAATCTCCTTATTTTTGATGATTCTCTCCTTTCCTTTTTTTTTTTAAAATTTTACTCCAATCTAAGAAGTTAGCTTTAGATATATTTGAAACATATATTTTCGATCAGAGGAGTTGCAAAAGACTTGGGAATGATTTCCCCCTCCTTTTTGTGTCAACTTTGAGCCAAGGAGCTCCAGATTGTAGAGCTCCTATTAAGCTCAGTGTTCTCCAAACAAGGGAGTTAAGGCTTCGATTGAAGGGACCTTGAACAGGTTAATTCTGATCCAAGGACTTACGAATCAATCTTTTCATTAAATGTGTGTGTAATTTGTGGGACATGCTTGTTATTTTGTGCAATATTGAGTACGCACAGTTTAAGAAATGATGTAACTATATTCTGCATGTAAAAATTTGGTGCACAGTTATGGGGTAGCAAAGTCATCCAGTCTTGAATTTACACGAGGCATGATTTGATGGGAGCAATTATGTGGACTTTTCTTTTTATAAGGGACCTCTATCTTCTTTTCCTTCCAATAGTTAAAACTTCCTATGAGGTGATGGTAGAGCGGGGTGATCCCTTAGAGAGGGATGAAATTATGCTCTTTCATTAGGGCCACTATCATCCACGTGAAGAAACAAAAAGGCCTTAGTGGGCTTTGACCGGTCCAAAGATACTTGTGATAGATGTTCTGGTTGCGAAATGTTTGTGCTCTCGATCTTGAGATATTTGTCATTTCGCTCTTATATTGAAGGTGGTCATTCTCTCGGTCCTGAAAAATTTGTCACCGTTCCCTTGCTTTGTGAAAGCAGGGATTCAGTGACTGTCTCTATGGTGCTTGTGTGGTATGCCGCCTCCAAGGGAGAGGAGGAGGGAGTCGAGCTGCTGCGCATAACGAATGTCTTGATCGCTTCCTCTACTAGTAGGGTCCCCACACTATGGTCTCTTTGAAGACTACAGTTCTAGGATAATGAGGTTATGAAGGAGAAGCTTTGGAAAAAGCTTGATCACTTTCTAGGACACCTAAACGAGTATCTGCATTGATGCAGACCTTTTCGACTGTGGTTTCTTCTAGCACCATGGTTTGAGGCTACATAAAGATAAGCACCCAGTGAATGCGATCTCAAACTGACCTCAGTTGACTCATGATTGCACTAGTTCCTATTTAGAGTGTAATACCAAAGTGAGGAAGATGGCAATACACCTACATCTTGGTTACGTAGGATTTGCTGTAATTTTAGTGTAAAACTTCTATTTTTCTTTGTATTTTTTTTAATTGCTTCTGTAAGAGTAATGCTTGTATTATTGCTTTTGTAAGAGCTTTTCTTTTATGAATGAATATGGTTCCTTTACTTTTCATTCGTTGTGGTCAATACAAACTTTGGAGAGATTGGTCTCAATCCAAGAAGTCTTTTCAAGATGCGTTTCAACCTAAGGAACTTTTCTTGGACTAGTTCTGATTTGGAGAACTTCGTTTGAATTAGTTTCAACCTAACGAACCTTGCTAGGAGTGATTCCAATCAAAGGAATTTATTATGGGAGTATTCCAATCTAAGAAACTTTATAGAGAGTGGTTCCACTCTAAAGAATCTGCTAAGATGATGTCCTGATCTAAGGAACTTTGTATAGAGGGATTTAGATCTATGAAATCTGCTAAGATGATGTTCCAATTAAAGTAAATTCGTAGAGAGCAATTTTGATCTAAAGAATCTACGGAGATGATGTTCTGATCAAAGAAACTTTGTAGGGAGTGATTCTAATTAGATAAATCTACTGAGATAATGTTTCGATCAAAAAAATTTTGTAGAGAGGGATTTCGATCAGAGAAATCTGCTGAGATAATGTCCTGATCAAAGAGACTTCATAGGGAGTGATTTCGATCTAAGAAATCTATTAAGATGATGTTTCGATTAAAGAAACTTCATAGAGAGTGATTTCGATCTAAAGAATCTGTTGAGATGACGTCCTGATCAAAGAAACTTCATAGAAATTCTTTCTGAATCTTTCTTATCATGTAAGAATGAACCAATAAATTTGAAGATTTATTTATTCAACATTACATGAATCACTAGTAGTACATGCATAAATTGATCGAATTCCAAGGTCTAAGACATGGAATCTTGTTTAATTGCCTAGATGGTAGGTTCCTGGACATATCATCTCATTGACTTGATAGGGGCCTTTCTAGTTGGGTAAAAGCTTTTCTTGTTCCGTGGACTGTGAGACTTCGATTCATCGAAGGACAAGGTTGCTAGCTTAGAACTCTTTAGCTTCGACCCAAGCATTGTAGTATCTGGCCACTCTCTGGCAATAAACAACCATTCTTATGGCGGCATGCTCCCTACTTTCTTCAATTAAATCAAGGTTAGCTCAAAGCCACATCAGATTGGTGTCTTCTTTGTATTCCTCGATTCTAAGCAAAGCGAGCCCGACTTCGACAGGTATGATCGCTTTTATTTTGAATGCTAAGTTGAAGAAAGTTTCACCAATGGGAACCCTTTGGGTGGTCCAGTAAGCCCAAAGCATGTGGTGGAGTTCATCTATCCATGACCCCCTTGTTCGGTCTAGTCTGGCCTTTAAACCTCATAGGAGAGTTCTATTAATGACTTCCACCTCTCCATTCGCTTATGGGTGGTCCATTGAGATGAAGTGTTGTTCTATCCCATGGTTTTCACAAAACTCACATAGTCGAGCGCCACTAAATTATCTACCATTATCGAAAATCAGTACTTTGGAAAGACCATATCAACAAATTATAGATTTTCAAATGAAGTTCCAAACTTTTGCTTTAGTTATGTGGACTAGGGGCTCGGCTTCAACCCATTTCATGAGATAGTCAATGGCTACCAAAAAAAAATTGCATTGGCCTGAAGCTTGGGGAAAAAACCTAAGATATCCAATCTTGTTGCCCAAAGGTAGCAACCCAAGAGGGGCGTGGGGGGGGGGGGGGGGGGGGGGCTGAATTAGGTTCTTATTAAAAGCTTTGGCTAAATTTAACTCTAAGCAATTATATGCTTTAATTTTAATCTAAGTGGTGGGGATGAGATGTATATAATATGAGCAATGAAATTAAGATAATAAAATCAAACTTTAAAAGTAAAGTAAGAATTATAAGCATGCAAAGTATATAGAGAAATAGAAGAAAAAAGCACAACACAAATACACAAAAATTTATAGTGGTTCAGAGCAACCCGCTTCTATGTCCACTTTCTAAGCTTTTCTTGAAAATTCCACTATAATCTACCCTTGATTATAGTGTGTTTATTTTTTCAGACTCACAAACAAACCGAATTGATTTTCACAGGAGCACCAACCAAAACCTAACATCGTTAGTTTTTCGAATTTATTAACAATCCAGTTGATTTTTTAGGATCATCAACCAAAACCTACAATATCCAATTTAGGCTTGGATGGGCCTAAACCATAATTTTCTTTCTCCCAAAGAAACTTGTAAAGAAATCAAAAAATACAAGTAAAGTTTCAACACGATATAAAAAATAGAGTATAAGCTCTTTTGAATCCTAAAGAACAAGCCGATAATATGCTTGATTGAAGCTTGGCTTTTTTTTAAATTATGCTTGAGAGGATGTGGAAGATGTTGGAGAAGATTGCTTTGAAGGCTTGTTGAAATCTATGTACAACACTCCTTTCTTTTCTCTTTTCTTTGGATATTCAATGTTCCTCACAAAATCTGAAAGATTCTCTATCTAAATCTCTTAATCTCTTTCTTTTATTTTTTTAATTGATTGTCCATCTTTAAATACGGTTAGAGAAGATTGGAGTGAGAGTTCTTAGCTATTGGAAGCTCTGAAATAGTCGTTGGGGTCGAAAAATAGTCGTTAAAAAACTATCTATTGAAGGCTATCCGCGCAGATTGAGACCTCTCATCAGATTTTGATACCTCTCAATTTTTCATGAGACATCTCGCTAGAACCATGAGACCTCTTGAGAAATCTATGAGACCGCTTGCTCTCAAAGCACAGAAATAAAGTTTCTGTCTCCTGAGATTGAGACGTCTCGAGTTCAACTCGAGATGATGCTAGAATACTATTTCATTATGCCAGACCACTCGAGAGCTCCCGAAAAAAATTTGAGATGTCTTGAAAAATCTTGACTTCATTTTTCTTCAATGTTTGACCTTCCAAACTTGAGTTTTTTGGCCCCAAACTCTTTTAAACATAATTGCTTCCTTCAATTTTAATTTTTCTTCTTTCAATTATACTTTCTTCATATCAAGCCATCCAAATATGTGTGAATTTGCTCTTTTAAGTATTTTGGCATAGCATCTTGAGAGAATTTATTCTTGAAATAAATTCTTTATTTTGGATACTTGAAAAATCCTACACATATTCTTGAAGCACATGATTAGATACATAATATACTCAATATTTTGGAATCATCAAAATCAATCTCAAGGTCAATAATCTTCTCCTTTTTGATAATGACAAAATCTTGAGTATATGCACAATAAAAGCAAATATTATATTTCTATGCATTTTGCTAAAAAGTATCATGAAGTATAGATTAAATACATGAACGAGTACTTTATGAATGTTCTCAATTATTCTTTTGGTTTATTGCATATATTTTATATACTCATAAAAAAATATTTTAATTCATATCAATGAGTATTAAGTTTTCATTTCAAGCATCAATACAATTCATTGAATTTCTTCAAGCATATACTTAACATTCCTCTCCCCCTTTTTGACAGCATCAAAAAGCTCATGGAAAAAAATTAAGAAATAATCATCAAAATCAATAATATGATTGTATTAAAGTAAGAATTGCATTAAGTTTAGAAAATTAATTTATATGAGTCATCAAAATCAACATCAAAGCATTAAATTGAAGATGTATTAAATTCATGAAATCAATTTAAATGAATCATCTTTCTTTTGAAAATTTATTATTTGACTCAAAATAAGTTTCGAATATTTATTTTAATTTTAGAAATTAGCTTGAATTTAAATATTATATGCTTTTCCTCTTTTTGAATGAATATGATCTTTATTCAGATTTTTAAATATGTACTTTTAAGTTTTAAGAGGAATAGAGCTTTTCAAAATATTGGAATATGAAATCAAGCATAATATATACTTTAATATTCTAACTTTTCTTTTCTTAAGAAATTTTGGTCAATTAGATTTGGAAAAGGTAAGTATCGAGAATATATCGAGCCAAGTAAAATAAATAGTATCAAAGCATAAGATAATCATATTTTCAAATTCATTGCTTTGAGTAAAATATTATTTCAAAATAAATAATTCATAAGAATTTTGCAATGCACATAAGAAATTTAGGATCAAATTTGAATTTTCAAATGGATTTCAAAATTTATTCCTTGGAGTAAGAATATATTTTCAAATTAGTAAATTTTTTTTTAATCAAATCAAGTTTGAAAATATCTCTCCTCCTATTTCTCATACTTATAGCAAGATTAATTTACTTTTCAACTTTCTTTCCTTCTTTATTTCAAATCAACCAAATTCAACATGAATTTAACCACTAAATTTAGATTTTTAAAATTTAAAATATATTTTTAATTTTAAAGACCTTTTTTATTAAATGATTCCTTCTTCTTTAATATTTTCTTCTCCTTACTTTAACAAATAGAGTCATTTCTTTGAAAGATTTTTTTGATACCAATTAAACTAAGTTTTAGATCAAATCATGATTTTCTTGGTTTAATATCATTTAAAGATTAATTTGCAAATTCAGCTTGATTCCAATGATTTTAGTTTTGAATTAAATTAAGATGAATTGATTCAAATTAAATAATTTAAGAATTTAAAATGATAAATTAATTTGAATTGATATCAGCAAATTAGTTAAGGCAAATCATAAAAAAATTTTCAGTCATTCTTCAAAAAGATCATTTCTTTCTTTTCATAAAAAAATATCAAGCAATTAGGTTCAGAAAAGATATGTATTTTTGAATTTATTTCAAATGATATCATATCAAACATATAGCTGTGTAAAATCATATTTGAAACAAAGACATTCTTCTTTTTTTGCCAAAAGATAAATCAATCAAATACATGATAAATAGTGAGCTATTTGATACCAATTACTTAAAACTAAAGTTTTTTTTTAAAAGTTTAGCTTTGAAGATAAATGATAATTTTCTTGAAATATCTTGTTAGATATCGTCTTCAAAAGATTCAAGAAGATCATAAAAAATAATCAATTAGGGGGTTCTAATAATCAATTTAAATAAGATCAAATCAAGAAAAAACTGGATGAAGGCTTTATGTGTTCAATTCAACTAGGAAGTTTTGAAATTCTTAGGGGTTAACCTAAGATACAATTCAAATTAACACTTTAAGTACTTGATCTTGTATAAATTGAATGTCTTATTTTTAAGTACTTAAGTTTGCACTTTTTAGGAGAATCTCAATATCTAAGCATTTTATGAAAAAATGTCAAAAATTAGTTTTTCTTGTTGGTTTAGCAATTTAACCATTCATATTCAATAAGCATTTTTTAATTTAAATTCATTAATTATAAAATTGATATGGAAAGACTTAAAATATTATGCCAAATTTTAAAATAAACTATTTCATCCATAGAATGATATATACAAGAGAGCATATTATTTTTTAAAATCAAAACATTCAATAACAAGATATGAATTCATTGCAAGCATCAAAATCAATCCATTAAATATAAGAAGTATTTCAAGCAAGGAATTTTATATGCAAGCATATTAATTAAAGGATTCATTCAATCAAAAAGATTTTAACAATCATTGATGGTATGATGAAAAAAAAGATTTAGAATATACCAACAATCATCATCCATCATCTTGACGTCCAAGGAATCCAAATAAAGATGTTTTTCTCTTTTAAGAGCATTGGATCCTTGGCAAACCTGCAAGATCACTTCAAAACGTTTGGTGCCCAAGCCATCTTGGGTCCATAAGAGTTAGTATTTAAGGTTTCTTTTGGAATCCAATTTTATCTTATCAAGGTTTGACTAATTCTTTTAAAGTTGCATTCCAAAATCTTGTGACCAATTTGATTACATTTAAAGCACTTAAAGGAATGATCTTTGATGGAAGCTCTCATAAAAATACCTTTTGTAGTTTATTATTTTCTTGAAGTATTAAAATCAATTTTTATTTTATTGAAAACAAGCCCATTAGATTTTACCAAGGATTGAAGATTTTCAAAGCTAATTGTAAACTTTTAAGCTATAGATTTCAAAACCTTAACTTCTCTTCTTAATTTCTTGTTTTCTTTCAAGAGCTCTTTCTTTTCAATTGAAAGATTTTCATTTTCTTTTAGAAAAAAAAATTGAATATTATTTTTCTTTTTAAGCTCAAAATTTTTTTTATCTAAAGAATTTTCTGATTTAATCAGATTTCTTTTTTTTTTAGCTAAAGATTTTTTTTCTTTCATTAAATTAAAATTATTCTTTTTAAGCTTCCTACTTTTCTATCTTAACTTTTTAAATTCATTCATAAGTTCATTAAAGGCTTCTTGAAGCTCATCAAATATAAATTTAGAAGAATTATCAATATTTACCTCATCATTTTGAGCCATCAAGCAAGAATTTATGATGCTTTCTTCCTTTTTCTCATTCTTTTCTTCTTTGCTTTGCTCCCCCTTAATTGATGCATTCTTCTTCTTTTGTTTTTTCTTCTTTTTCTTCTTTTCATCCTCACGAGACATAAGGCATAGGTTGGGGTGAGCTTCTTTTTCTTCTTAGGAGCTTGATTCTTCTATTTGATTTGCTTTCTCATAAATTCTTTCCAATTTCTTTAATACATGTTTTGCTAAAATACATGAAGAAATTGCATTAAATATATTTAACTCTAAGAAGCAATAAAGTATATTCATGGCCTTAGCATTAAGTTGGGCCATTTTTTTATCATGCTCTTTCAATATTTTGGAGATGTGTGAGCCATCGATTATAATCTTTCATAGATTATAATCATGTGCTTGTATGAAGATGTGCATGCATGCTTTTCAATAACTATAATATGAGCCATTAAAAAGTGGAGGTCTATTTATAGAATATCCTTTAATAAACATAGACTCTATTTGGGTTGCCATAATCTTTAGCTCTAGACGGTTAGGTCAATAATCAATAACATAGCACCTGCTCTGATACCAATTATTGCCCAGAGGTAGCAACCCAAGAGGGGGGGTGTGAATTGGGTTCTTATAAAAGCTTTGGCCAAATTTAACTCTAAGCAATTATGTGCTTTGATTTTAATCTAAGTGGTGAGGATGAGATGTATATAATATGAGCAGCAAAATTAAGATAACAAAATCAAACTATGAAAGTAAAGTAAGAATTATAAGCATGCAAAGTATATAGAGAGATAGAAGAAAAAAGCACAACATAAACATCCCAAGATTTATAATGGTTCGGAGCAACCCGCTCCTACGTCTACTCTCCAAGTTTTTCTTAGAAATTTTACTATAATCTATCCTTAATTATAGTGTACTTATTTTTCTAGGCTCATAAATAAATCTAGTTGATTTTCACAGGAGCATAAACCAAAATCTAACACCGTTAGTTTTTTGAATTCACTAACAGTCTAGTTGGTTTTTCGGGATCACCAACCAAAATCTACAATATCCAATTCTGGGTTTGGACGGATGTAAACCTCAAGTTTCTTTTTCCTAAAGAAATTTATAAAGAAATCAAAATACAAATAAAGTTTCAGCATAATATAAAAAATAGAGAATAAGCTCTTTTAAATTTTAAAGAACAAGCTGATAATGTGCTCGATTGAAGCTTGGCTTTTCTTCAAACTATACTTAAGAGGACATGAAAGATGTTGGAGAAGATTGCTTTAAAGGCTCGCTGAAATATGTGCACAACACTCCTCTCTTTTTCCTTTTCTTTGGATATTCAAAGTTCCTCATAAAATCTGAAAGATTCTCTTTCTAAATCCCTTAATCTCTTTCTTCTATTTTTTTAATTGATTCTCCACTTTAAATACCTTTAGAGAAGGTTGGAGTGAGAGTTCTTAGCTGTTGGAAGCTCTGAAATAGCCGTTGGGATCAAAAAATAGCCATTGAAAAACTATCCATTGAAGGTTGTCCATGTAGATCGAGATCTCTTGATTTTTTACGAGATCTCTCATCAGATTTTGAGATCTCTCAATTTTTCATGAGATGTCTCATCAAAATCATGAGACCTCTCGAGAAATCTACGAGACCTCTCCCTCTCAGAGCATAGAAATAAAATTTCTATCTTTTGAGAACAAGATGTTTCGAGTTCAACTCGAGACCTCTCGAGACTATGCTTGAATATTATTTCATTATGCCAGACTACTCGAGAGCTCTCGAAAAAAATTCGAGATGTCTCAAAAAATTTTGACTTTATTTTTCTTCAATGTTTGACCTTCCAAACTTGAGTTTCTTGGCCTCAAAATCTTTTAAACATAATTGCTTCCTTCAATTTTAATTTCTCTTCTTTCAATCATACTTTCTTCATACCAAGCCATCTAAATATGTGTGAATTTGTTTTTTTAAATATTTTGGCATGGCATCTTGAGAGAATTTATTCTTGAGATAAATTCTTTATTTTAGATACTTAAAAAATCCTACATACATTCTTGAAATACATAATTAGATATATAATATACTCAATATTTTGGAATCATCAAAATCAATCTCAGGGTCAACAAATCCCCACTAGACAAATGGCCACGAAGCTTTGATAGGAGTCAGAAGTATCATTGGTTGATGCTGGACTTTGGCATTCCATTGACACTATTCGTATCTTTTGACAAAACTTTATGCATCCTGTTGTATTATAGGCTAGTAGTAGCCTTGCTATAGAATCTTATAAGATAGGAACCTACCCTCCATGTGACTTCTACAGATTTCTTCATGGACTTCTTGTAGGGCATAGTCAGCTTCAGACAGACATAAGCACTTTAGAAGAGGTAGAGAAAAAGACTGCTTATATAGTTCATTATTGTGTAGCACATATCAAGTGGCCTTATTCTTGATTTTTCGAGTCTCTTTTCGATCAGACAGTAGTTCATCTGATCTTAGATACTTTAGAAGAGGATTCATCCAGCTAGGCTCCTCATTAATTTGCTGAATGATGATAGGCTCCTCTAAGCTTGAGGTTCTTAAGATCTTGAAATAGGTTTCTTTTCTTAGATCGGTGGGCAAAAATGATGCCAGCTTGGACAAAGCATCTGCTTTGATATTCTACACCCTAAGGATCTATTGAATATCAAAACTTTGAAAGAATGAGATTAGATATTTTATCTTTTAGAGGTATTTTCTTATGTTTTTCTTTCGAGCTTTATATTTGCCTTTAATTTGTTCGACCATCAGCTGAGAATCATTGAAGATCTTTAGGTGTTGGGCCCCAGCTTCTCTAACGATCTTAAGGCCCGCTACTAGAGCTTTCTATTTTGCTTCATTATTTATGGCTAGAAATTTGAAGCACATGGTGTATGCAGCTATATCTCCTTCAAGTTCGACCAAGATGAGTCCGACCCCCGACCCCGACAAATTTGATGAGCCATCTACATGCAGGATCCATAGTTCTTTGGAGTTTGATTCTAGGTTTTCATCATTTTTCAAGTTTGTTGGGTCTTCTGATCTTTCTCCTTTGACTTCTTTCTCTTCTAGGTTTTCTTTGTCCGGGATGGTGCATTCGAGGACAAAGTCGGCCAAGATTTGGACTTTAATGAAAGGTCTCGGTCGGTAATATATATCCAACTGTAAGAGTTTTAGAGCCCACTTTGCTATCCGATCCAAAGTGTCTAGATGAGCATCTTGATTGGTTGGTCTATGATTAGCACCATAGTGTGAGCTTGGAAGTAGGGTCGAAGTTTTCTTGCTGTAATAACCAATGCAAAAATTAGCTCTCTCACACTGTTGGAAATATTTATAAATATTACTCAATCTAGAACCTGAGGAGAGATTGTCCCCTTTTAAAGATCAGAAAAAAGGGCAAGGCCAAGCAAGGGAGATGATATAGCTCTGTGAGGCAGTGGGAGAATACCTGCTAGTTATATCAGATAGATCCATTAGAGTAGTGATTACTATGGTGGATATTGGAATTCAGTATGCTCGGCACCACTATACTCTCTATTAAGAAGTGGTTGCTATGCTATCAGAAGGTTGATGGTGAAGTAATCAGCTTGAAAGATGATCACCATGTAAAGTAGTTGGAATTGCTCTATTAGAGTAAGATGTATGATGGGATCATTCGTAATATCAAATGTCAGGCAATCTACCAGGAGTTGAAAAAAAAATTTAATTTTTTTATGGTACTTGGAAAGAGCAGGATTTTGCTTTTAGTAGCCAAGCTGGGAGTGATGTTCTGAAAATTTTTTAAGAGAGCTTTGGTGATGATGAAGGTAGAAGTCTGACAAACATATTCCTTTAAAAAATCAAGGCTCAGTGGTAAATGATAGTGTAGAGGTGCTAGCGCGAACACAGGGAGGAAGCAAATTTTATATCGACTGGCACTATCGGATGGGTCTATTATGAGTGATCGTGGCTCACTTAAAAAGAAAAAGAGTATAATTCATAGCCCTGAAAGAAGGAGGGCACAGATTCTTTGTGAGCCACTGCATCTTGACAATTAGTATTAGGGTGAATTATTGCCAGAAATACCAAGACACAACGAGGGAGTGCTGACTGGTTTAGTGCACTCGGTATTGTGTGAACTAGCTCCTGTATCAACTAGAGGTGGAATAAAATACTTTTGTCAACTTTCATTTGATGATTTCTTAAGGAAGGTGTGGTTTATCTAATCAGAGAAAATCAGAGATGCGTTATCCAATTTAGAGCTTGGAGGAGCATAAAGTAGAGAAAGGATGTCACGGAGAATAGGTAAAGTGTCTAAGGATTGGGACAATGGGAGGAAAGATATATTAGCTGAAGTTATAGGAGTACTATGAGAAAATGCATCAAGTGCTATTAAATGATGAAGATTCGACTTCCTAGCAGAATTGTGTCGCGAAATGCATGAACTGAACACTAATCGAAGAAAGCATGGGAGTTTTGAGGCTACAGAATCACTCTTCACAAGTTTTTGTTGGGGTGAACTCTAAACTTTTCTTATTGTCTCTTGTGAACAGTCCCCTCATTATAAGTGAAATCGGAGGGCATTCTAGAGGAGGTTTGGAATGGAAAGAAGGTAAAAAGCTGACCACTTGAAAGTCTTCGGTTGCACAGCCTATACAACAGTATGAGCGACAAACTGAGAGGAACAAATTTGGATCCAAATCTCAAAAGATGACAATTCATAGGTAATGCATAAGGAGTCCAAGGGTACCTGCTATGGGATCAGTGCACAGAAGTTAGGTGATCAGTAAGGAATGTTATCTTTGATGGAGAAGAACCATCTGTGAGGAGATTTGGAATAGAATAGGAACTAAGAAAAAATATAAAGTGACAGCCGTGGCCAAGTATGAGAATGATGGCATTGCAAGGTTACATCCACTTACAGGACTTTCCTATTAAGGTAGAGCTGGCAGAAAAAGTATTGTCTCAGATTGAAAGTCAGCACGAAAAGGACGGCAGTTCAGATAGATGTGTAGGAGCAGCTACAGAACATCAACAGAGGATGTACAGTGGGAGTGACGTTTGCATAAGCCCTAGCGTCACTATTAGGAGGGTTGGTTAGATATGGCAATGATGAGGTTCTATGCACTCTCACTGCTAATAAAGATTCACCGAGAAATTATGCAAAAAGACAATGCAAGATTGAGGATCGATGATTCATGGATACAGATATGATGGGGAGAGGAATCAACCTAGAGAAGAATTAGATTATATGCGCAGCTGGTGGATCTTTCAGAGACGAATGCTCGAATCTTATTTTGCTTAAAGTGGGTGTTTTACAAGAAAGAAGCACTTTAGAACCAATGGAGTCAGGAAAATTCAAAAAGCAAGGCTGGTAGCAAAGGGATACTCACAAAGGGAAGGAATTGACTACATAGAAATTTTTCTCTTCATATGGTGCATCATACATCTATTCGAGTTTTGTTGTTATTGATGGACAACAACATAAACATGGAATTAGAACTAGATTGACGTGAAGATGGCCTTCCTTCATGAGACTTTTGGAGGAAAGAATTTACTGATGCAATCAATATGGTTTCATAGAGAGGAGTAGAAAGAAAGTATTGTCTTATCAGAAAGCTTTGTATTGCTTGAAATAAATCCTTCTCGTCGGTGTTATCAAAAGTTTTGAGGCTTTATCATTGAGCCTGGATTTTAGCCAATGTGAACAATGATTATTGTATCTACGCTTAAAATGTAGATGAGAAGGATTGCCTGTACCTGTTATTCGTATATAGATGAAATCCTATAGTTAGTAGATCATGGGTGCTGTGAAAAAGTTGAAAAGGGGCATTATCATCTGAGTTTGAGATGAAGAATTTGGATCCAGTTTGAGAAAATTCCTTCGAATGGAGATTTGTAAGAGATAGGTGCAAAGGCGTGCTCCATTTTGTCATAAGAAAAGTATATCTAGGAAGGTTCTGAAAAGATTGGGAATGGAGAAGGCCAACCCTGCAGAGACGCCATATGCGAAGCTATATGTTCTCTCCAAGTTATAGAGCCCTCAATCAGAAGAGGAGGGAGAGATCATGGATGTGAGGTCTCCTTATATAAATGCGTAGGCAGTGTGATATATACTCATGTGTGGCTGTAGATAGATATAGCATTATGTAGTGAGCACGGTTAGTAAGATACCATGGCTAACCCCTGAAAAGAAACACTTGGAAAGCATTGAAATGGTATTGAGATGACCCTGCAGGGAATAAAGATTATGTTTGGTGATTTGTGGGCAGTACGGAAGGATTTGAGAACAAATCTATGAGATGTGATCTGGAAGGTTCAAATCCTCTGGAAGGGTTTGTTTGATGTAAATAATATGATGATGATCTTGATACAAGGAGGTCTACTATTGGATACTTCTTCTGCATATATGGTGGAACCGTGTCTTTGAAGATCAATCCTTTCAGCTTAATTCATTAGCCTTATCTATCGATAAAGGTTGAGTATATTAGGATAATAGAAGCTTGCAAAGAAAAGCCTTTGCTTATGAGACTGATTGATGATTGGCGGTAGAGCAGGAGCAAGGTTATACTAATTCAGTGATGTCAGAGTGCTCTATTGTTGCACAGAATTTCTAGTCCTATCATGCACGACAAAGGCATATAGATGTGAGTACATAGGATTAGAAGAGCTGGTTAGAGGAAGTAAAGTGGAATTGATGAAGATTCCAATACAGAAGAATCAGTCTTGATGTCTCATGAAGGTACTCCTAGAGATATCTTTCAGAGAAGTATTGGCATGGATGGGTCTGTTGAAGAGATGATTCACAAGAACTTAGAAGACCAAGAGGAGAAGTAGAGCTCGACTGGCACTACCCCAAGTCTTGAAAAATGAGAAAATAAGATCATGAAAAGATGGAAGTGAGCTTAGAAGAAAATTAGGCTCTCCTAGCCAAAGTTCAAAAACTGGGCCGTTCTCAGTCCAGGACTGGGTCGGCTAGGTCTTGGAGAAAAATTCAACAGAAAGCAGCATTTTTTGGATTATTGGCAATGTAACAGCAACTGGGTCAGGCTCGTCTGGGACTTGAGCTGACCTAGTTGTAGGTAGCCGGCCTCAGTTTTCGTAAGGATATTATTTGTGTACATGGGTTGTTTGGGTTGAAAAGTTTTTTCCTCATGAGCTTAGGCTTCACCCTTTGTATAGTGATATATACTGAAAATAGGTCAAGGTTGTAATGAGTGCTGAAATATACTGAATAAAAGCTCTTTTCTTTCGAAAAATCTCTTTTCCTCTCTTTCTTTTTCTTAAATTATTTGATTGTGCTTCTGCATTAAACAGTCTCCCTTTTCTCCTCTTTGAGAAGTTACTTTCTTATTGCTTTAGCTAATCATCGATGTGCCGATGCCGATCTGTGGGAAAGAGCGTGCATTCCCGACATCGTTCTATACCATGAATTGGCATTTCTCTAATTTAACAAATTAAGTTGCTCTTCCTTACATCTTTCTAGAACAATCTCAAATGATATTAAACATTCAGAGAAGGTAGGGCCAAAGATAGAAAAGTCATCCATAATAAAATTTTGAGAAATCATTCAACCATATCAGAAAATGCTAATCATACTTTTTTGGAAAGATCACTAGTGCAGGGCTTGCATAACTCCAAAGGGCATGCGCCTATAGGAAAAGGTGTTCCAAATGCGATAGAGTGAATGTTAGTCTTTTCTTGGTCTTCAGGTCTATGGAGAATCTGTTTATAGTCGGAGTATTCCATAGCAAGAAAATGTAGAACTCTGGTCCTGCTAATTTTTTTAATATTTGATGCGATGAATGGTAAAGAAAAAATGATCCTTCCTTGTTTATCATATTCATTTCTTGTAATCTTAATAGAGCCATCCTCCCATTAAGATCCGGTCGGATAAGTTCAATTGTCGTCATTCTCGGAACTACTGTTATCTCAACTTTTTGGGTACCACTGCACAAGGCTTTATCCAAGGAAACATCAGAGATGGAAAATTATTTTATTTATCCAATAATTTTAAATTTTCTTCTTGACTGCATCTTTCATAGTTGGATTGAGTCTTTCTCTGAGTACTTTAGTTGGTTTTGAGCCCCTCTTCTAGGTTCTATCCATGGTTTGAACTATGAAGGGGCTTTATTCATTTAATATAGAACCCATTGGTCCAGTCTATGCTTCTTGATTTTTTTTTCAGACTTTCTAACAACTCCTCCTCTTTGTTTAGAATTTGGTCTGATGTAATAACTTATGGGCAAGATTTTCATTGGACATAAATAGACATGATTTATAAGATGCTTTGGGGAGGGGTTTCAAATTTAATTTGGGCTGCCTCCTCCTTATTGATATGGTGATGCTTTTACTATTTCTTAAGAGGTTCAGTCGAGATTCCCATTTCTGGCTAATCCTATGGTCCATAGGAATATTCATCGATATCTTCATATCATGGTTTAGCCCGAAAATCTTGACTCGAGATTGACTCTTTATCGCTATGTCAATGGGTTCATTAAGATTCCATCTTGGACTATCATTTACATTAGCATTCTGAGTGGAATTCTTGTTCTAGATTAAATATTATTTAATTTAATGATCATGTTCCAAAAAAAAAGTCTTCATAGGTTCATTCTTAAGAGTTAATTTCAGCAATTATGCAGTTGCTAAGAAGTGGTCTTCCTAAAAATAAGTGGGATATTGGCCCTTCGGGATTGAATTGTTCGATCTCTAAAATGACTCGAAGTCTTCTACAGAAAAGATAAAATTGCTAACCTTAATTAAACAACTTCTTACCATTCCTTAGGGATCCAAAAGATGCGATCTGCTATTCAGCATATGGACCTGTTGGTTGAAGTTATTCCAAATGCCTAATCTGCTCATAAACTAAATAGGGAAAAAATAATTTTACACTAGCCCCCTAAGTCTTAGCAAGGCCTTTCTCAATTGGTTTCTTCAAATAACATATAAATTGTTTGGAGATCGCTGAATTCTTATATTTTATTGGCACGCTGACTTGATTAAGTATGAGCTCACAGCTTGTAGCGCCAAGAATGCTCTCTTGGGTACATTAGGTTGCGTCCTCTTCTTGGGCAAAGATCTTTTAAGAATTTAGTATGGTCGGTACTTGTTGGATCATGTCTAATAGAGAAATATTCACCTAGACTTATTTAAATACCTCTAGCATTTTATCCAAATGTTTCAATTTTTTATTAGACCTTAATTGATTTGAAAAAGGAGCTCTAGGAGTTATGGGTACTAGGATAGGTATACTATCAGTTTCAGGAGCTTAAGTTTGTAAGGTAGGTTGTTCATAAAGTTGCTCGATAGATGAGTCATCTCTATTGTCAGATGTACCTATCTTGTTATCCACTTATTTTTTTGATCTTAAAGTATGAATGGCATTCACTTAGTTGACTTGGTATTTTGGTTGAGATCGTGGACCATTTTGATTTCTCGGATTGAGTTTAAGTTGGCTAGGAAGCTGACCTTGTTCTTGTTCACTTATGGTAGATGCTAGCTGACCTACTTGCATTTCTAAATGGGCTATGGCTTGGGTGTTAGCATTTAGGAGCTAGCCCATGGTTTGCATGAAATTACTCAATATAACATTGATATCAGCATTGGATTTGGCTAGGACTTCTAGCCTTTTCTTTAAAGAACTAAGTTTCTTTTTATGATTATTGAAGCCTGGTGGGTTGTTTAATATAAGGTTAGGCCTTGGATTTTACTGGTTGAAACTAGGACTGCCTACATTTGGATTTTGTGATCATGAGAAGTTTGGATGATTCCTCCATCCTGAGTTATATGTGGGTATATAAGAATTGTTGATTGGTTTCTGATATGCAGTATTTACTTGTGCACATATGGTTTTAGTTGGATTCATTAGGAGAGGACATTCTTCAAGGACATGGTCTGATGTACTATACCTGTTGCACATGGGTGCAGACGCATGGTTTACACTGGTCGGTCTGTGCAGTTCTAAGGCCTCTAACCTACGTGTTAAGATTATGATTTTAGCCTTTGCAACTGGGGATGTTGGCATTTGATGCATTCCACCTCTTGAAAGTATTAGTCTTTCTGGTTTCTTAGTCATTTTCCATTATAGATTTTTCTCGGCTAGGTCTTCTAAAAATTGCTAGGCCTCATTGGGTTCTTTATACATAAATTGATCTTGGCACATGGACTCTAGCATGGTTCTGAAATTTTAGTCTAGCCCCTTATAAACTATTTGGCATAGCTTTTAGGTCTCTATTTCATGGTGTGGACATTGGGTCAAGAGGTTCTTAAAATGATCAAAATACTTTCAGAATGATTCATTAGCTAGTTGGTAAAATTGATTTATTTTATTTCTAATTCTAGCTGTCTTATAATAGAGGAAGAATTTTTTTAAGAACACTTATACAAAATCCTCCCAAGTCATGATAGATTGATTTGGTAGACTGTATAACTAATTTTTGGCATTATCCTTTAGGGCAAAATTGATTAATCTCAATTTGATCTCATCCTCAGAAAGTTGATGCAATCTCATGATTGCACAAACCTCTTCAAATTTCCTAATGAATATATATACATCCTCTATTCCAGTGAATTTTGGAAGCATATTAATCATTTGAGGTTTAATTTTAAAATTATTTACAGTAGGTTGGGGCAACCTAATGCAAGAAGGCTAGATGGATCCAATTGGATAATATAAATCCTTAAGGATTTGAGGCTATTTGATTTCTTTCATTTTAATGACTTTAGAGCTTGACACAGGAATCGAATCAATTCTAATTAGTCGGCCTAAAATCCTTTTCCATGAGGAAAGTGGATAATTTACTTTATTTTTTATTTTTTATTTTTTTATTTTTAAGATTTTAATAAAAGGTCAGAATTAAATATAATTTTTTTGTATATTTTTTTTAAAGAAGAGAGAAGAGGAAGATAGATAAGAAAAGAGTTCTATAGATGGATCCTAAGGAGTTTTAAATCTAGAGATGAAAGAAAAGAATGAGAAGAATTAGTTAAATTTTTTTTTCTTTTTTTTAAATACTTATTAAGTAAATATCTATCCTAGGTTATCTTAATTCTAGATAGCTCCTAACTGTCAAGGCTGCTTTGGAGTCCTCCAAGTCAGAAACCAACTAGCCAACTAGCTAGCTAAGGGTAAGATCGATGGGAGTCCCTCCATTACTTTTCTTAGACACCAATTAGATTGGCCAAGTGAGCAAATGGAATCAATTAAATAACCATCTTTCTTTAGGCTTTTGTCCCTGAACTTCTTTTCTAAATACTAGTCAACTAGCCAATCTCGATTCGGTCCAACTCTTTCGGATGTCTTGTCCTAATGAGCTCGGATGTCCCCAGGATTGATGTCTAATTGATTTTATTTAAGGATTATGATGAATGCAATTGAGGGAGCTTGTTTGTGGGCTAAGAAAGTGTTGAAAAATATGTTCCAAAGTCAATCATCGGTCTATTGACAGTTGAGCTATTTTAAAATTATAATTAATTTATTAATTAATAAAATATATTTTTAGTATTTTCATCATAAGTTTTCATCTTCTAATAAACTTCATTATTATGATGAAGTCCTTAAGACTATTTAGGTTCAATAAAGAGAGGATTTATCGATTAGCCCTTAAAACTGTTCACGACAAAATGATAGGCTGTTAATAAGGATGACGGCATCTATCAAGCATAGGTCACTATATGCCATATAGGTTGGTTATCCTCTTAATCAAGGAGTGTGGAGATATTGATATGACATATAGGTGAGATATAGGAATACATTATCATGAAACGTGATCAACTTCAGAGCATTCTACTATCGAGAATGTCTGTGATGGGATATAAATTTAAGTATCCCTTAGACCTGAGATCACTTCAGTGACTTGCAAGCAACATATTGTGCTTTGGTATCGGACTAACTAAATTTATAATTTAATAAAGAAAGGTTTCTAGGCACAGTCAAGTATTTATAAAGTCGGTATGTGATCAAGATGGAAGTGAATACTCTAAGAGTTAGAGAAGAATGTATCATTGTATTTAAATATAGCAAAACCTTGGCCAGAATAATCCATGAGATGGATTTGGTATTTTAAAATATAATGTGGATAGTCTGATCAGAGTTGACAGTTGAACTTTGAGATGTCCTATGAGCATTTTGATCAAGAGGATGAATTATATGGAAATTATATCCATATGGGTTCTAAGGATGTTATTCTATACATTCAATCTATCCAGCCATCGAATACCTTTGCTAGATGGTTACTTTGATTGATATAAAAATTTATTACTATACTACCGACTTAGATTCAGATCTATGAGATCACACACATTAGAGCTCATAATCTAATCAAATGGTTGATCAACGATTAAGAATTGTTTGAGGGTTAAATGATCAATACAATTGATATTTAACCTAGTGCAAGTGTTGCAGGAGAATTGATTAGCAATTAGATTGTTAATTAGCTTAATTTGATTAAGTCAAAGGGTTGAGATTAAGTCTAATTAAATATAATTTAATTAGATTTGGTTTGGACTTGATTGGATCAAGTCTAATTAGTTTATTGGATAAACCAAGTATAAGAAAGAACTAGTCCTAGTTCAACTAAGGCTTGGGTCAACCCAATTTTTTAATTTGATTAAAAAGTTAAATTAAAATTAAATCTAATTTAATCTAATTTTATTAATTTTTTAATTAGTTTAGGACCTAATTTAATTGGGTTGAATTAATTTTGGTTTGATTTGTTTTGAGAAACCATGTTTGACCAAGGCAAAATAAGAATCCTAATGAGACTAGGAACTTCCCTCGTGCCACCTTAGTCCCAACGCCCCCCATGCACACTTTGGAATATTTAGTTCATGGTAAACCCTCTCTCCCAAGTCTTCACACATGCCCCCTTGCTCCCATTCTTTCTTACATGGAAGATTGTTAGTGGACCAAGTCAAATAAGGCTATTTGGTTTGTAATCAAACTATATTTGATAGAGTTTGATGCAATCAAAACTCTATCTCATTTTGCCGCCAATCATCCTTATTATTTCCTGATTTTTTCATGGAAAAGAGGAGGATTTTGTGTGCTCCTTATTCCAGGTCCACGCCTAAAACAAAGGTGGGGGCACCCAAATATTGGGGGCCCCAACTAGTTGCCTATTTTGGTCTTTCCTAATCTAAGAGTTTGACCCAATAAGGACTCTATATCTCTCTATATAGGATGAATTTTTGTCTAATTTTTGGATATATTTTAGAACATTGAGAGACCTTTGGGGTGTGTGAAAATTAAAGAGAAAGAGTATTGGAGCATGGGGATTTCATGACACTAAATTAGGTGTCTAGGTGAGGGAATAGAGAGGAAGAAGAGAGTCTTCTTCTAGGGTTGTCTTATTCATCTCTTTTTCTCCTTCTTTTTGAGATTATTTGAGAGTATCTTAGATCTATAATCTCTCATCCTTCTTATCATCTTTGAAAGTATCTAGATCTAGAAAAAGAAAGTACATGATCGACTGTCAAAGAAGAATTAGCATAATACTAGCATACTGTGCTGATTTCCTGCATAGGACTTTAGATCGTGATTTGTGGACTCGTGTGGATGACTTTTAAAGGCAGGATATGTGTGCAACTCACAACATCATCTTCAAGCCTGGATTAGAAAGTTTGAATGTCTAACTTGCACAGGTAATAGATCTGATCTATTTTACATACCTGCATTAGATGTAGTGTAGATGCATGTTGATGTGATCAATATATTTTATTTTCTTCCTTATATTTAATTTTTAATTTAATATTAGATTATAATCATATAATAATATATTAGATTTAAGATATTCTCTGATATTAAAAATTAATTTTGATTAATTTTAGTCTTTCGCTATCTGATCTTGAAAAAAAATTCAAAATCCAGCCCTGAAATCCTAAATCTAGTTTCTTCAATTAGTATCAGAGTCAGGTTGATTATTACATGATTATATATACATATTTAGATTATTTCTTAGATTAGATCTAATTTATAATCTGACTATTAAATATAAAATTAAAAAATCATGATCACATGAACTGTTATAAGATTGTCCTGCTGTATGGTTTATCCCTTATAGTGGACAGATTATCCTAGTTCATGTAGATCTGCTTCTTATCATAAATTTATTAGATATTTATGATTTATTAAATTTAAAATAGTTTTAGATCTAAAAATAAAAATTTTAGATTATACAGACTGCTATAAGATTGTCCTGCTATAAGGTTTATCCCTTACAGTGGAGAGATTATCCTAGTACATGCTGATCTAAAATATTGATCATAAAATTTTAGATTAGATCTAAGAGATTTTATGATTTGATTATTTTAATCTAATTTTAATCATCATAAATATATTAGATTTGATCTAAGATAATTTATGATTGATTAGAGTTGAAACTATTTCAATTATATGAACCTATTTAGATTAGATATAAAGTAGTTCATGTTTATCTTACTTGCATATTGATTATGAATCAAACATGCAACTTGGTTGGTAGAATCATGTTGTTAAAATATTTTATA
>QRFJ01000872.1:369115-405903 GCA_006176705.1 Cocos nucifera
TAAATATGAAAATTATTTTTGAAAAGTCGAACCCCAACCCTCAGCCCAAAACTTAATTAAGAATTAAGAAGTTGTTTGATTAGGATCTAGGATTATGAATTGAAGATCCTAAAACACAAATCATAACCTATTGGATTAAATGGATTAGTGGGGATTAGGTTCATTAATTAAATTAGACCCAGTATTAGATTAAAGAATGGACTTAATTAGAGAATTAGCTAAATCTAATCAAGTATTATCTTAGTTTAGGTCAGGGATTCTCTAGATCAATTACAATAGTTATAATTGGTCAAGTCCATGTCTTTAACGAGATCCAAGATGAACTTGATTCTTAGCTACGTGGTCTAGCACGAACTATTAGGTTGATCTAATCAAGATTAATTAAATCAGTTAGTGTCTAAGTAAACAAGATCGATGGTCTTTAATTGGCAATCCATTTATCTGGCCATTTCTGATGGTGTCTAAAGCAAGCTTTGGCAGACCCTTCTACCGATCAAACTTACCTGACTTCTTGGTAAAATTATGTTTTGATCGAATTACTTGACTATTCGAGCTGACCCATGTCAGCTAGGTAAATTAGTATGACTAATTTAGGTGCTCCTAGACCAGCCTTTTAATGATCTTCCTCAAGCTGACTTGGTGAAGCCACTGGGAGGATCATGACAAGCTGGTTCATCTGATCTTTTTTCTTCTTTAAAATTAAATTTTCTAAAATTATTAGATTTCTAAAATAAAATAGTTATTATGATAACTAGATCATAGCCTTCCATTAAGTGGGTGATAATGGGTCCATTAGTTAGATAATCATTGGAGGCCCAAAGGCCTGGTATTTATCGACTAATGAAATTATCATTCATCATATGATTTCTTGACTGCATCTTTCTAAATGATGGTTAGATTAGCCAATCAAAGTTGGGCCTAATTATTCATTGATTTGATGGACCAAGTATGGTCATGTTAATGGTTGGACCTAGCTGAACCTTTTCAATAGAGGCCAAAGCCTACTGATTAGAAACTAGGATAAAAAAAATTAATTACTAGAAATTATTTAGAAAAATTATTATATCCTTAGATGTACATGGGTTGGCCAATCAAAGTTGGGCTTGTGTGTAGTCTATGTAGATTCTAGTACCCACTAAGAAATTAGGATAATTCCTCGAATTGAAGATAGAGACTACTAATTCGAATAAAATAGTGAAAGAATTTTTTTATTAAAGTCTAAATTTTTAGATTTAATGAATCAATTACTAATTAGATTATGATTTTTCTTTGTGCAGATATGGCCACTTTTCTATCACTTCGATCATTATTGGACAATGATAAGTTGGTGGGATCCAACTTCAGTAGTCGGTATCGAAAGTTGAAGATAGTCCTAGAGCATGAACGGATCCTATTTGTATTGACGGATCTTACATATGTGAAGCCAACTACCAATGCACATGGAACAGTCAGAGATACTTACCAAAAGTGGCTCAATGATCGAACCATGGTGCGCTGCATTATGCTGGCTGCCATGAGAAATGAGTTGAGTCATAAATTTGAGATGGCTCAGCCAAAAGATACACTTTAAGTGTTGGAGGATTCTTTTAGCACATCGATGATATTGAAAGGTACAAGACTAGTTGTGCTATCTTCAATGCCAGGATGTAAAATGGTGCCTCTATTACTGATCATGTACTATAAATGATCGAGCTGATAGAATGATTGAGCAAGCTCAACTTTTTCTTGCATAAGTAGCTTGGAAAAGATGCAATATTGAACTCGCTACCCAAGTCCTATCTTTCATTCCTCACTCATTTCAAAATGACAAAGCTGAAGTAGACTACCATGGGTTACTGGGTTGCTTCAGAACTTTAAGAAGGATCACCGACTCCTCAAGGAGTCGGTGAACTTAGTGGGAGGTTCATTTTTTAGTTCTCGATCTTTTAGAAAAGGAAACAAGAATAAGAAGAAGAAAGCAAAGAAGGTGCAAGTTTAGGGTGGAACATCTATGCAGGGTCAGATCAGAAAGATCAAGCTCGATAAGTGTCAAGCTGAAAGCTTCTTTTGTAAGAAGCGGAGGCACTGGAAGAGGAACAGCCCTTAGTATATTGCCTCTCTGGATCCGAACAGGTAGAGAAAAAAGCAAGCTACTGTTGGGCAAGGTATTTATATTTATGATTATACTGACTGGATATTGGATACTAGTAGACCTTACCATATTTGCAATTCATTGCAGGGGTTGCAGGTTAATAGAAGATTCAAGCAAGATGAAAGATTCCTGAACGTTGAAGATGGAAGACTAGTTTTAGTTCTAGCTTTAGGAATCCTGAAACTGATATTTGAGTTTCATACCATTGTTCTTCATGATTATCATTTCTATCCCAATTTTTTTTTAAATATCATTTTTGTAGGCCTTCTGGACAAAAATGATTATGAAATTTTAATAAAAAATAATTTTATAATATCATTATGAATGGTGTTACTACTTTTTGTGAATATTTGAATAATGGTGTGTATATGCTATCACAACCTGTTAACATAGTCTATTCAACTGGCAAGCACTCTAGATTAGATAGTGTATCAAATATCTACTTATGGTACTGTAGACTAGGTCTTATAAACAGGAATAGGATAAATAGATTAACTTAAGAGAAAATCCTTGAAGTTAATGATTGTAAATCACTTCCAACCTGTAAGTCCTGTCTTCTTAGTAAAATGACCAAGTCACCTTTTACTGAAAAAGATGAGAGAGCCATTGAACTCTTAGGTCTAGTACATACTGATGTATGTGGATCAATGAGCACAAATGCCAGAGGTGGATATTTATACATCATCACTTTCATAGATGATCTATCCAGATATGGATACATCTATATGATGAAACATAAGTCGAATTTATTTGAAATGTTCAAACGATTCCGAAGTGAAGTAGAAAAATAAACTGGAAAGAGTATTAAAACTCTTCGATCTGACCGAGGAGGAGAATACCTTTTTGATGAGTTTCTCATATATCTAGGAGAGAATGAGATTCTCTCCTAATGGACTCCTCCAGGAACATCACAGCATAATGGTGTGTCTGAAAGAAGGAATCAGACTCTGTTAGACATGGTTTGATTCATGATGGATTTTGCCAGCTTGCCAATATTCTTCTAGGGATATGCACTCGAATCGACTTGCTATCTGTTAAATAGAGTTCCAAGTCTGTAGTTAAGACTCTTTATGAGATATGGATAGGATGTAAGCTAGCATTTTCACATCTTAGGATTTGGGGATGCCCGGCTTATGTCAAAAGATTAGTTACAGATAAACTTGGACTTAGGTCTGACAAGTGCATATTCATAGGATACCTAAAAGAGACCAAAGGATACTATTTCTACCATGCTGATGAACCAAAGGTATTCATCAGCCTTAAGATAATCTTTTTGGAAAAGAAGTTCCTTGGTGAAGGAACTGTTGCCTATAAGGTTGAACTTAATGAAGTTCAATAGGTAGAAAAATCAACACTTGTAGCTAAACCTGAGTCAGATTTGATTAGATCAGATCTAGAGCCTAGTATACCTACACCATTAAGATGATCCGATAGAGTACCACATCATCTAGATAGATACTATGATTTTTTGATCCAAGATGGTGATCCCATCGAACTTGATGAGAACGATGAGGATCCAATCATCTATGTGGATGCTATGTAGAGACCCAATTTTGAGAATTGACTTGAGGCCATGAAATCTAAAATGGAGTCCATAAAGGTCAATGATGTGTGGATATTGGTTGACCCATCCGAAGGGGTTAAACCCATTGGATGTAATTAGATCTTCAAAAGGAAAAGAGGCACCGACAAAAAGGTGGAGATCTATAAAGTCCAGTTGGTTGGCAAGGGATATCATCAATGTTATGGTATTGACTATGATGAGACGTTCTTTCCTATGAAAATACTCAAATCCATTCGGATAATGCTTACGATAGCTGTCCATCTAGATTATGAGATCTGATAGATGGATGTGAAGACAATTTTTCTAAATGGAGAGCTAACCGAAGAGGTGTATATAATACAACTTGAGGGATTTACATCCATAGATGAGTTCAAGGTGTGCAAGCTTCAGAGATCCATTTATGAATTGAAGCAAATATCTAAGAGTTGGAACATGTGTTTTGATAAGGTGATCAAAATGTATTCCTTCATTAAGAATGAAGAAGAACTCTACATTTACAAGTGGGCAAATGATCCACTAGTGGTATTCCTTGTTTTGTACATGGATGACATTCTCTTAATCGAGAATGACATCCCCGCACTGTAGAAAATAAAAATCTGATTGTCATCATAGTTCTCCATGAAGTACTTGAATGAAGCATCCTACATCCTAGGGATAAAGATCTATAGGGATAGATCTAAAAGGATACTTGGGTTATCCTAGTCCACGTACATAGATACTGTGCTGAAGAGGTTCAATATGGAAAATTTTAAAAAGGGCTATCTCTCGATAGACCATGAAATTTCTCTCTCTAAGAAAAATTTTTTGATAACTCCTGAAGAGAGAGAGCGTATGAGTAGAGTCTCATATGCTTCAGTAGTGGGATCTATCATATACGCCATGATATATACGAGATCAGATGTGGCATATTCACTAGGAATAGTGAGTAGATACCAGTCTGACCCTAGAGAAAACCACTAAAAAGTAGTTAAAACCATCCTTAAGTATTTAAGAAATATTAAGGACCAATAATTGGTTTATGGTAAGTCAGATCTGAAACTTATGGGGTTTATAGGCTTCAGCTTTCAATCTGACCATGATGACAGTAGAAGCGTGTTGGGATATATCTTTACTCTAAATGGTGGAGCCATCTATTGGAAGATTCGAAGTAGCATATTGTGGTAGACTCTGTTTGCGAAGCAGAGTACATTGCAGCATCAGATGTCATGAAGAAAGCTGTGTGGCTGAGAAAGTTTATCATTGAACTTGGAGTAGCATTCTCCCTAGATAGTCTGGTCTTGCTCTACTACGACAGCACTGGTGCCATAGCTCAGGCAAAGGAACCAAAGGCACACCAGTGGACGAAGCACATTCTGTACCGCTTCCACTTGATTTGGAAGATCGTGGATTGAGATGACATCGATCTTCAAAAGATCAACAAAAAGAAGAACCTAACCGATCCCTTCACTAAAGTTCTAACGATAAAGGAGTTCGATAACTACAAGTCAAAGATGGATATTAGACATTGTGCCAAGTGGCTTAGAACAAGTAAGAGTTATTGAAAAATATGTCCTAAAATCAACCGTCAGCCTATTGATGATTGAGCTATTTTATAATTATAATTAATTTATTAATTAATAAAATATTATTTTAGCATTTTCATCATAAGTTTTTATTTTTTTAATGAACTTCATTATTGTGATGAAGTCCTTAGGACTATTTAGGTTTGATAAATAAAGAATTTATTGATTAGTCCTTAAAACTATTCACGATCAAATGATAGGCTGTTAATAAGGATGATAGTGTCTATCGAGCAAAGATCATCGTATGCCATATAGGTTGGTTGTTCTCTTAATCAAGGAGTGTAAAAATATTGGTATGACATATAGATGAGATGTTGGGGTATAGCATCACTGAACGTGACCAACTCCAGAGCATTCTGCTGTCCAGAATATCTCTGATGGGATATAGGTATAAATATTGCTTAGATCTGAGATCACCTTAGTGACTTGTAAGCAACTCACTGTGCTTAGGTACTAGACTAACTGAATTTTTAATTCAGTAATGGAAGGCTTCTAAGCACAGTCAAGTACTTGCGAAGTTGGTGTGTGATCAAGATGGAATTGACCATTCTAACAGTTGGAGAAGAATATATCACTGTATTTCAATATAGCAAAACCTTAGCTAGGATAATCCATTAGATGGATTTGATATTTTAAAATATAATGTGGACAACCTGATCAGAGTTGATAGTTGAACTCTGAGATGTCCTATGAGCATTTTGGTCAAGAAGATAAATTATATGGAAACTATATCTATATGGGTTCTAAGGATGTTGTTCTACATATTCGACCTATCCGACCATCGAGTACCATTGCTAGATGGTTACTTTGATTAGTATAAAAATTTATTACTATGCTACCAACTTAGATTTGGACCTATGAGATCATATACATTAGAGCTCACGATCTAATCGGATGGTTGATCAACGATTAAGAATCGTTTGAGGGTTAAACGATCAATATAATTGGTATTTAACCTAGTGCAAGTATTGTAGAAAAATCAATTAGCAATTAGATTACTAATTAGCTTAATTTGATTGAGTCAAAGGGTTGAGATTAATTTTAATTAAATATAATTTAATTAGATTTAATTTGGACTTGATTGGATCAAGTTCAATTAGTTTATTGGATAAGTCAAGTGCCAGGAAGAACTAGTCCTAGTTCAACTAGGACTTGAGTCAACCCAATTTTTTAGTTTGATTAAAAAATTAAATTAAAAATAAATCTAATTTAATATAATTTAATTAAGTTATTAATTAGTTTAGAATTTAATTTAATTAGGTTGAATTAATTCTGATTTTATTTGAGAAACCATGTTTGATCAAGACAAAATAAGAATCCTAGTGAGACTAGAAACTTTCCTCCTTGCACCACCTTAGTCCCAACGCCCCCCATTTCCACTTTGGAATGTTTAGTTCATGGAAAACCCTCTCTCCTAAGTCTTCATGCATGCCCCCTTGCTCCCATTCTTTCTTACATGGAAGTTTGTTAGTGGACCAAGTCAAATAAGACTATTTGTTTTGAAATCAAACTATATTTGATAGAGTTTGATGCAATCAAAACTCTATCGCATTTTGCCACCAATCACCCTTATTATTTCTTGATTTTTTCATGGGAAAGAGGAGGATTTTGTGTGCTTCTTATTCCAGGTCCATGCCTAAAACAAAGGAGGGGGTGCCCAAATGTTGGGTGCCCTAACTAGTTGCCTATTTTGGTCTTTCCTAGTCTAAGAGTTTGACCCAACAAGGACTCCTCTATATCTCTCTATATATGATGAATTTTGGACTAAATTTTGGATATATTCCAAAACATTAAGAGACCTTTAGGGTGTGTGAAAATCAGGGAGAAAGATTATTAAGAAGTGGAGATTTCATAGACACTAAACTAGGTATTTGGGTGAGAGAACAGAGAAGAAGAAGAGGGTCATCTTCTAGGATTGTTTTGTTCATCTCTTTTCCTCCTTTCTGAGATTATTTGAGAGTATCTCAGATCTATAATCTTTTCTTCTTCTTATCATCTTTAGAAAAGTCTAGATCTAGAAGAAAAAAGCACAGGATCGATCATCATAGAAGGATCAACATAGTACTAACGTATTGTATTGATTTCCTGCATAGGACTTTTGATCATAATTTGTAGGCTCGTGTGGATGAGTCCTAGAAGCTGGACATGTATGTGGCTCGCAATATCATCCTCAAATCTGGATCAGCAAGTTAGAATGTCTAACTTGTACAGGTAATAGATCTGATCTATTTTACATACCTGCATTAGATGTAGTATAGATGCATGTTGATGTGATCAATATATTTTATTTTTTTCTTTATGTTTAATTTTTAATTTAATGTCATGTCATAATCATGTAATAGAATATTAGTTCTAGGGTATTCTCTTATATTAAAAATTAATTTTAATTAATTTTAATCTTCCACTATATGATCTTGAAAAAAATTTCAAGATCTAGCCCTAAAACCCTAGATCTGGTTCCTTCAAGAAGGGTGATGAAATTCCTACCTTATCTTGTTTAGGTTTATATCTTTAAAGTAGTTTAGATATGCTTATGCACAACCAATAAGAGTAAACAAGTTCTAATTAAAAACTAATAATGAACCAAGGTCAAATTAGTATGCTAAAAGGAAAGAAAAAGATTAAATTGCGTACCTGATTTCTAGCACTCACCAATTTTCTATAAACCAAGATAAGAAAGTTATAAAAGTCAGACTAAAACTAAACTAAAAGCACGAAGAATAAGAATTTAGAACATGCCAATTTTCTGACAATGGCGTCAAAAATTTGTTGTGCCTTAAAATTAACTGCAAGCACGTGGTGTACAAAGTAGCATATCCAATGAGTACGGGTTGATCCCATGAAGAATTATGTTTGAATTATGTTCAAATCCTTGCTTAGGTGAGCTTTAACAAAAATTTTAGAAGATTGTTTGTTACTTGCTACTAAATAATAAATTAAATGTAGAGAATAATAATCTAAAGATCTAAGACTTTTGAATCCACTAGACCAATGACTTAGAGAGCCTTTTTAAGATTTCTCTTATAATGTCCCTTGATCAAGATGTAATGCATGGACAAGTATTCATCCTAATTAAAGAACTCTCCTTTCATCTGCTTCTCTTGTGTTACCCAAGTATGGACTATGAAGGGGCTCTAACCCAATAATAATCCATCAAAATTTTCCACAAGAAATAAGAAAAAAGAATTTAAAAAGATTATGGGCCTTATACCTATTATCCTTCTTGCACCGAATCAAGTATGAACTATAAAGGAATTGAAATCCAATGATGGTCCATCAAGTCTCTAGGCAAGACGCTTGAAGGAAGAACTCTAAAAAATTAAAAGTCAAGGATAAATCCTAAGAAAAAGTTTTTAATCATGGTTTAGCTTCATCGCAAATTCCAGAGGATTGCTTAGCTAGACATGATTTAAAGAAAAAGCTTTTCAAAATTAATTAAAATTAAATTCTATATTAATTGCTAAAATTTAATTATAAAAATTAAAGAATTACACAGATAAACTATCCTAGTGCTGAAATTAAAAATTGTAAGAATTAAATTATAGGAATTTAAACTATCCTATTTACTAAAATTAAAAATTAAATTAATAAAAAAAATTAATTTTTATTGCTGATAAAAGTTTCTAATATAAAAAAAAG
Source organism: Cocos nucifera (assembly GCA_006176705.1). NCBI lineage: Eukaryota > Viridiplantae > Streptophyta > Magnoliopsida > Arecales > Arecaceae > Cocos > Cocos nucifera. Next base: position 378,012 of record QRFJ01000872.1, read on the forward strand.
ATTTTTAACTTTTAATCCATTAACAGGATTTAGAGTTGAAACAAGAAAATAAAAATATAAAAACCTCTTCTAACCGACCTTCTCCTGGCTAACTCTTCTTCTCGTGGTGTTGAAAGGATGGAAGAAAGTGAAAAAAAGATGGATAAAAATTTTATGGATAGGTATTCCCGCCTGTCACATGGGCCTCTATAAGAGTTGTGGTGTGTAGATAGATATATCTCTTAGTAGAGGCATTGGATTTTATTTATATATGTAGGAGGGAGAAAGATTTTTTATTTTTTTCATATGGGAGTAATTAAAAGGAAAGGCAACAAGAAAGGAGCCATTAGATTAAGAAGATTGCTTCTCATCCATTGATCTTTAAGTCGTGTTCATACTTGGATCCATGTGAAAGGTCTTCTTTAATTCTAGATCCTTGATCAAGAGGAGGTTGCTTCTCATCCCTTCATGAGTAAGTCATATTCACACTTGAATGGAAGCTAGTTTCCTGGTTCACTTGAATCTGAGCCAATTTGAGTCCAATTTGAATTGTATGAGCCCAAACACTTAATTATCTATAAAATAGATTAGAGAGCATCAAATTATCAATAAATAATGAGTAATTAAATTAAATTTATATCTCTAGCAACTTAGTTTAAGTGTTTATCATCTATCATGAGTCTCGATAGGATTAGGATTAAGGTGAACTCGTCAAACCCAACACCCATCATATGAATAAATCATTTGATTCGAGTCCAATGTAAAATTCTAATAGAAACTTCTTTCTATTAATTTGTACTGCCATGGCCATGGGCTTAAGAACTCAATCTCATTATCATCATAGGACTACTCCTCTTCTACCGAGGTTGATAGATCCCCTATTAGTGCAATCCAATTCCTATAATGAACATGCTATAGCCAACATACACCTCAAGATTCTAAATGACTAGGAGACTGAGTTATGGTATAGTCAAACTATAACACACTCGAGGTGAATTACTGATACACCTTAGGTCAAAGAATCAAATACACAACTATAGCATCGAGCTAGTCATCGATGAGAAGGTAGACTCTCTTTTGACTGCTCGAGGTGGTCATGCTCAGTGCTTTTATTCTCAATAAGTATCTATACTCTCACTTCAGTGTCTCCATACCATAGACTCAAGACTCATCTATTCTAAGAAAGTGATCGTACATCAATTTTTCAGATTAATCACCATCCTCATGATGATCCTACAATCGAAAGCAATTTATGAGTTAATTATGATAACATATGCCTTAAATTTTGAGCTCTTGAAAATTTGCATTATCATACTTATTAACTCAAAGGATGTATCACAAATACTTTAAATATATAATGTGATAGAAAATAATTTTTTTATTAATTTTAGTCAAAATTATAAAAATGTTCCTAAAAAGTATATTACAAATATTAGTCAATCTGGCTTCTGGGGCACTCATCTAATAGATTTCCACTTGATCTAAAGCCAATTGGTTATAAATCTAAGTTTCATCTTCTTAAGATGGGTTTCAATCTTCTGCTGGCTCAATGGCTTCACTAGTAGGTCAGTCGCATTGTCTGTAGTATCGACTTTCTTGATCTCAATGTATCCTTTCTTGAAGTAATCATGGATGAGATGATACCGCCGCTCAATATGCTTGGACTTTTGGTGAGATCTCAACTCCTTAGCTAAGGCTATGGCATCATTTTTGTCATAGTACAAAGAAACAATATCTGATGGCATCACTCCAAGCTCTAAGGTAAACTTTTTGAAGTAGAATGCCTTCTTCACAACTTTTGAGGCAATGATATATTCTACTTTCATAGTAGAGTCTACTATCATGGTCTACTTGAAACTCTTTCAGCTTACAGCACCACCATTGCATAAGAACAGACTACCAGATGTTGACTTTCAATCATTCATATCATTTATAAAGTCTGAGTCTGTATACCCCTGGACCTAAAGTTCTCCATTATCAAAGACCAAAAATATATCCTTAGTCCTTCTCAAGTACTTAAGAATATACTTCACAAAAGTCCAATGCTCTTCGTCTGGATTCGATTGATACCTACTTATGATACTCACAGCATGAGGGATATTAGGTCGTGTACATAGCATGGCATACATGAGGCTTCCTATTATCGAAGCATAAAGGATCTTGCTCATGCATTCAGTCTCCTCAAGTGTATTAGGGCATATTTTTTTAGAAAGATGAATGCCATGTCTGAAGGGCACTAGTTTTCTCTTGGAGTTTTTCTTGTTGAACCTCTTCAGCACCTCCTCTATGTACATCTTCTATGAGAGACCCAGCATTCTCTTTAGTCTATCCCTACGGACCTTAATCTCCAAGATAAAGGATGCTTCTCCTAGGTTTTTCATAGAGAATTTCTTAAATAACCATACCTTGACCATAGTCAACATGAGAATGTCATTTGCAATTAGGAGGATGTCATTCACGTACAATATGTGGAAGACAACCTCCCACTAATCTTTTTGAAAATATTGGGCTCCTCATTTTTAATAAAATTAATTGATTTGATCACATTATTGAAATGAGCATTCCAACTTCGAGATGCTTGCTTTAGTCCATAGATAGATCTCCACAGCTTGCAGACCTTGTGATTACCATCATTAGATGTAAAACCAAGCGCGGCTGTTTCATATAGATATCTTTCTCAAGATATCTACTTAAGAATACCATTTCCACATCCATCTATCTTATTTCATAATCAAAATAGACTGCAATTGCAAGCAATGTATGGATGAATTTCAGCATGGCCATTGACGAGAAGGTATCCTGATAGTCAATACCTCTACGCTGACTATACCCTTTTGCCACTAGCCTAATCTTGAATATCTCCATATTCTCATCTGCACCTATCTTTCTCTTGAAGATTTATTTACACCAAATAGGTACTATACCTTCAGATGGATCTACCAAGATTCAGACTTGGTTTGAGTGCAATGAGTCAATTTTTGATCTTCTTGCCTCTAACCATTTCTCAGAGTCGATATATGATATTGCCTCGTCATAGATTTTGAAATCATCACCATGAACCTCATTTTCTGAGAGAAATATTTTTTCTACATCCTCTTGAATGATACCTAAGTACCTCTCCGGAGGATGAAAAATCCTACTTGATCTACGAGGTGGAGGAGGTAGTACATGGATTGGCTTAGACTGACTAGGTTTCTCAGATTTCTTAGCTCGTTGCTCTTCGAAGACTTTCTCCTCGAGCCTAATCTATCTCCTGATGCTACCATTTTGAATAAACTATTTTTCAAAAAAAATGGTATGTCGACTCACTATCACATTATGGTCTTCTAGAAGATAGAAATAATATCTTAACGACTCTTTAGAATATCCTATGAACCGAGTTCTAAGGAACCTAGACTCTAACTTGTCCACCTATTATCTTTTGATATGAGCCAAATAATCTCAAATTCTGAGATGACTCAGACTTGACTTCTTACCATGCCATATCTCATACGGTATGGTAGGAACGATTTTAAATGAAATCCTATTTAACAGGTATATAACTATCATTAGACTATGTCCCCAAAGAAAATTAGGAAGGTCCGTGAAGCTTATCATGGATCAGACCATATCTAATAGGATCCAATTTCTTTATTCTGAAATCTTGTTGAGTTGAGATGTTCTAGGTGGAGTCTATTATGAGACAATGCCATTATCCTTGAGATAGTCCAAAAATTTTTGACTAAAGTATTTACCTTCTTGATCTGATCGAAGAACCTTAATGAGCTTTTTGATTTATTTTCCACTTCGTGTTTGAATTCTTTGAACTTTTCAAAGGCTTCATACTTATATCGCATCAAGTACATATATCCATACCGAGATAGATCATCGATAAAGTTAATGAAGTAGAAAAAATTACCTCTGGTCGGTATATCAAATGGATCGTACACATCTGTATATACCAGAGTAAGTAGATCTATGGCCCTTTTCTCATATCCTACAAAAAGAAGTTTGGTCATTTTGCCTTGAAGGCATGATTCATAAATTGGATATGACTCGAAAGTCAACAAACCCATTAGTCCAGATTTTTTCAATTTGCTAATCCTGTCTTCAGCTATATGACCTAGCCTTGGTGTCATAGATACCTTTCATTTAGACTATCCCTAGATCATTTAGATCCTATGGCATTCATGTTTTGCTAGATATTGAAAATAGAAATATCAATATGTAACTAGTAGAGACCATAAATTAAGAACCACTTGCAATTTTATTTTTTCATAAAGAATTGTATAGTGGTCCTTAAAGAAACTAATTATATAGTTTTCTTGTGCTAAACATGAAATAGAAATTAAATTCTTGCTTGCAGCAGGCATAAAATAACAGTTTGTAAGAACTTAAACTAATCCCAATGGTAATCGAAGAGAGTAGGTTTCCATGACCACAGCAGCAACTCTTGCTTCATTTTTGATGTGCAAGATCATCTCACCATCCCTCAGCCTTCTACTCTCCTCAAGACCCTATATAGAAGTGCATAAGTGAGCACTAGAACCAGAGTCAAGCATCCAACTGGAGCAGAAGAAATCGTAAGGTTAGTTTTAATGATGAGCATACCTCCAAAAGGACCTGTCTTCTTCTTATTTTTTAGGCTGGCAAGGTATGAAGGATAGTTCCACTTTTAATAGCCATCGATGTTGCAGTGAAAATATTTTTCTTTGTCCATGGCCTTTTTCTTCGCTTCTCTCTTATTTTTCTTTTTATCTTTTGCTTCTTCGCAGATTTTTTTTCTTTCTAAAAGACTTTCTTTTGAAGAAAGTCTACTACACAGCAATAACTAAGCCATTTGGACCTTTCATAGTTTGCTCAGTAGTAACCAGTATGTTCATTAACTTAGCCAAGATGCATTGAAGCTTATTCATATAAAAGTTCATGATAAACTGTCCATACGAATCAATCAAGGACTACAGAATCACATCAATCTATAGGTCCTTGTCCATGATGATACTGAGCTTCTCAAGCTCTTCTAGATCCTTGATCATCGCTAGGCAATAATTTTTGACTAACTGTCCATTACGCATTTACACTTTAAAAAGCCTCCTTGAGACTTGATAATGCATTGCGTGACTTGGTTCACCAAACAACTCTTACAAGTATGCCAATATTTGACGAGCAGTCCTAATGTCTTCATGTTGGTGCTGCAATTCATTTGACATTGGGTCCAACATATAGCACCTGACTTTATTATCATCGTTTGACCACTTCTCATGAGATGCTCTCTAATCAGCGGTCAGACGGGCTGGAAGAATGAAAAGATCCTAGTCCAATACATAAGATAGCTTCTTGAAACTCAAAATAATTTTTAAGTTCCAGAGCCAATCCTTGTAATTGGGTCTAGTCAATTTATGGTGTCTAGAATTCAGGCTAGGAGATTTGATGCAGACATTTTCCTATGGAGAGTCAAAATTTTTAATTAAATTCATAATTTAACTTAATCAATTTATTTAAAAATTTTATTTTTAAATAAATTAGACTCCTATTTTCTCAGATCTCTACACTCCCTTATTAGAGATGCAAAAGTCTCCACGATTATTAACCTTTAGTGGGTGGTGCAATCCCACTGACTGTTTCACCACCTCATCTAACAATTATTGATGATGGATCAACTGATGAGTCGATAACTCTTGTCCAATATTTTTCTAAATAAGGTGCATCCAAACTTGATCTCTAATTTATGAAGCTCACCATGCCCGAAATATTACTCCACTTCTTAGTTAAATCAGATCTACCATTTACATAAATTAAATTTTTGATTGGATCCCTCACCATATTCAAAATATTGAGCCCAACCTATCCTCTAATCTATAACATCCAATGTCTAATTGAAGTGGTTGCATCTTTTCGATGCAACTGAATCACTATATCCAGCCGAGAAAGATCAACCCTAGGAAGGGCCCGCACATCTACAATAGTGGAAGACCTATGACTTAATATTTTTTTAGAAAGATTTGATTTAGATCTTTTAGACTTGACTTGACTTAGTCATAACAATTATAACTAACCTAGTATATGGATTAGCTCGAATCATTAGCCACCTCAAATCAGAACTGGATCGATCTAAATGGCCAGATAAGTGAGATCGATGGAAGGGATATATCATTAACTCATCCTGAATGCATTCAGCTCGAGTAGCTCCTAATTAAAAATTAGTCGATTGTATCTATCAAAACTTAGCTTAGACACCAAATTATCAAACCAAAATCGATTGGATTAGCCTACAATCTAAGGCTCAATTCACGGAGCCAAATTAGATCTTAATGTTGTCAACCACATATGATGGTGAGTTGACCTTGACCAAGACTTATATCTAATGGGTTGGTCAATTCTAAGCTCTTTTAATCCCAGCTAACTAACTCTTGATTTAGTTTAATCAACTATTTGACCTAATTGAGCTACCCATATTTTATGAAAGGTGTCTTTGATATGAAAATTTATAATTTTTAGATCTAATTAATTTCATAAACTTAATTCTTAATTAAGTTCAAGGATTTATAAATAAATATGTATAAAAAATTTTAAAATTTTAGGATCTAAAATTTTGCAGAAAAGTAAATTTTGATTTCTGATTAAGGACAAACACGCAGCACCCCTATATGCCATAAGAGCATCCCATCGAATGAAAAGAGAGAGCTTTTAAATCCTTCTTACTCTTATAACCAGACGGCCAAGAAAAATGCCTTAATCAGAAATTTAATCTATGCTACAAAATAGTTAGATCTAAAACATATATTACATATATAATTAAAGATCTAACCTAAACATGTTTTACGTACATCACATGTATCAAAAATTTAACAAATACATGCATGTTTCAGATCTGAATATATCTGATATAACATCTAAAAATAATTTTTTAATAGATCATATCAAAAGAAAATTTATTCTAGATAATTTATTGCATAGAACAATAAAACTACTCTAGACATGCATCACATATATTACATATATAAAATTTAAATTTAATCTACTGATTTCATATCTGATTACATCTCATGTAACATCTAAAATCAGTCATATTAGATCATAAATAAAATAAAAATTAAATCAAAATCTGATCTGAAGAACTACAAACGTAGTTCTAATACTAGTTGAAGAAAAAATCTAATTTTCTTACCGTAAAATCAATCTGATCTGATCAAATCTATAGCAAAATTTTAAAAATTTTCTACCTACATCTGATCAAACTTGAAAGTTCTCAGATCTAATTGGTATGATCTAATATCAAAATCTAGATTAAAATTAAATTGTAATAATGATTGTTACCTGATTTAGGTAAACACTTTATCCTGCCATGATCTGATTGCACATAAAAGTTCTAGATCTAGCCGCACACATGCTCGGCCTTTACCATAGTCCACTCAGGTCAAATTAGCTGGATGCTGTCTCCTACTAGATTTGATCTTCAAATGCCAGATCTAGAATCAATCCAAAGGGCCTTCAAAATAATTTTCGAAGGTTGTGCGTTCATCTCACGAACAAGATCGTTTCACGCTGATCTTTACACCAATAGAACTTGATCTTTGTTTGCTGGTTTTACCTAATCCTTTAGGCATGGAGAAGAGGGAGAGAAGACCTAGAGAAGATGGTGTGGAGAGGGAGAGGGCGGCAGCCTTTGGGCATGGCTGAATGGGAATACCAAACCTTAGGGTGTGGAGAGGGAGAGGGAAGATGATCTGATGCAGCTCTTTTTGGTCTCAACTGTTCAGATAAAGAATGAAAAATAAGGACACATAACAGATAGAAATGTGCTTAAAGAGTTTCTAATATGTAGCTTCACCTTTTCTTCTGACTTCTGATAGAATTGTCGCACAAGGATATTTCTAGCTTTGGTTGGTGTTACTGCAAGGAGGGGCAAAAATTGGCTGTTAAACGACAGGTATTTGCTAAATAATAAAACATGTAATCAATATTATGACTCAAATTATAGAGATCGTGATGATATTCAAACCACTGTTTAGGTACCGAAATATGGGACACTATTTCCTCATAAAAAGACACTAAAAGTGATGTAATAAGCAAATAGTGAGGTCAAACCATGGGACAAACAGCATCTCATCTGGCCATCAACCTGTGATCTCAGTCCCCAGGACTTCCTTCTCTACCCCCACATCAACCCTATGCATCAATGAATCGATCGTATTTGAGTAGTTATGAAACTACATCACAAAAAAAAAAAAAAAAAAAAGAAAAAGAAAAGAAAAGAATCAGTTGTAATCTCTACATACATATAATATAAGACTTGTACCCGTCAATACCAATCGAATGATTAACCTACCTGTTGGTGCCGAAATCCGTCGCCGCCGGAGGTCGCCGCGATCGAGGCCGCTGGGCGCCGCCGGGGACCTGCAAAACGAAGTCCCGTCCGGAACCGGTGGGGTGGTGGCTCCGGCAGGACCCTCCGACGGTCAAGTTAGTTTCCGGCCAACAGTAATGGAGTGCTCGGAATGAGTTCCGGAGCTTAGAGATATGGAGGAGAGCTTAGAGAGTCGAGAGTTCAGAGAGCTTAGAGATCAGAGAGCTTAGCCTTAGTATGTCGGGAGGGGTCCTTTTATAGCGGAGCTTAGTTGATGGTGACGGCTGTGCCGTCTGGCAGAGAGTCGTCGGGCAGCATGGAGTTTGGTACGGAGAGGAAGGCGTCGTCCGGTAGATCGTGGGAGCCATACCGGCGAGTCGTGGGCCGCATGGAGTCCGGTACGGAGAGGAAGGCGTCGTCCGGTAGATCGTGGGAGCCATACCGGCGAGTCATCGTGGGAGCCATACCGGCGAGTCGTGGGCCGCATGGAGTCCGGTACGGAGAGGAAGGCGTCGTCCGGTAGATCGTGGGAGCCATACCGGCGAGCCGTGGGCCGCATGGAGTCCGGTACGGAGAGGAAGGCGCCGTCCGGTCTTGCTGCAGGCGACAGTTCGTCCAATGGAGTTCGGACTTGTAACAGAGTTCGGCCGAGGGGGAAGCTGGGGGAGTTCGTCTGGCTGAAGGGTCGGCCATCTGTAGAGTTCGGCCGCGGGACGGTTGCCGAGGAGTTCGACCGCTGAGAGGCCCGAAGAAGCTCGGCTGGCCAGTTGAAGGACTTCGGTTGCTAGTTGGTTCGGCCAGGGCTCGCTGAGGAGTTCGGTCGCCTAGGGTCGGTCCGAAGGGGTTCGGCCACTTGGGCTCGCCTGAAGTCGGTCCGAAGGAGTTCGGCCGTGGGGTCCGAAGGAGTTCGGCTGCATGGGCTCGCCTGGGGTCGGTCCGAAGGAGTTCGGCCGTGGGAAGTCCGAAGGAGTTCGGCTGCATGGGCTCGCCTGGGGTCGGTCCGAAGGAGTTCGGCTGCATGGGCTCGCCTGGGGTCGGTCCGAAGGAGCTCGGCCGTGGGAAGTTCGGCGGGCGGAGGGAGTTCGGCCCGGAGCTTGGCGCAGGGGAGTTCGGCCTCTAGGCAGTTCGGCCGTGGTAGGGGCTCGGCCTGGCGCCTGGCGCTAAAGCTCTTCAGCGGCTACTGGTTACATTGGGCTGAGCGTCGGGCCGGGCTTCGGCAGGAGCGGGATTTATCCCCAACAGTAGCCCCCCCACTCCCGAGTTCAAAAATTGAAGGAAGGGAGTACCAAAACAGGCGACTGCCGAAGTCTTCTTCCAGGCTCCGCATTTGTCGCAGCTGAAGCTCGGGGGAGGTCCCATCTCCAGCCAATATTGACGCTGAAGTTGAAGCTGAGGCTTGGGGGAGGTCTCATCCCCAGTCGATGTTTGGAGTTGAAGTGGGACTCATTTCCAGCCAAAATTGGTGAAGCCGACGTTGAGGCCGGAGTCAATGTCGCCCCCCGTGGTCAGGGTCGGAGTTGACATTGCCTTCATCAACCGAAGTCGATTCGGGGGAGACCTCCTCTTTTGCAGTCAAGGTTATGATCGCTTGGGGGAGATCCCGTCTCCCGCTGATGCTGATACCGAAGTTGAAGCTGAGGTCCGAAGGAGACCTCGTCTTCTGCAGTGAAGCTTGCCGTAGACTCTGGGGCTCCGCCTTGGACCTTGCTCACGTTAGGACGAGGTTCTCCTCTTGTTCCTAACGGGCTGTGGGGGCACATCCGGACCGTCGTCCGAGCTTCTCCCCCCATCCCGTCCTTCGTGAACGGGGTCTTCGACTTTGCTCTCGTTAGGACGAGGTTCTCCTCCTGTTCCCAACGGGCTATGGGGGCACATGGGGACCGTCGTCCTCGCCTCTCCCCCCATCCCGTCCTTAGTGGATGGGGCCTTCGACTTTGCTCACGCTAGGACGAGGTTCTCCTCCTGTTCCTAGCCGGCTGTGGGGGCACATGAGGACCGTCGTCCTCGCTTCTCCCCCCATCCCGTCCTTTGTGGACGGGGCCTTCGACTTTGCTCACGCTAGGACGAGGTTCTCCTCCTGTTCCTAGCCGACTGTGGGGGCACATGAGGACCGTCGTCCTCGCTTCTCCCCCCATCCCATCCTTTGTGGACGGGGCCTTCGACTTTGCTCATGCTAGGACGAGGTTCTCCTCCTATTCCTAGCCGACTGTGGGGGCACATGAGGACCGTCGTCCTCGCTTCTCCCCCCATCCCGTCCTTTGCGAATGGGGGCCTTTGACTTTGCTCGTGCTAGGACGAGGTTCTCCTCCTGTTCCTAGCCGGCTGTGGGGGCACATGAGGACCGTCGTCCTCGCTTCTCCCCCCATCCCGTCCTTGGTGGACGGGGCCTTTGACTTTGCTCGTGCTACTGTTGGGGTTGCATTTTCTGGGATGGGAACGCATTCTCTCCGGCTCCGGAAGTCGTCTCTTGATCTCCAGCAGCACTTGAGCCTTCGGGGCGTTGAGGGGGGCGTAGCTGTGAAAACGCCGCCGGAGGGGAGAACCTTGGCGCGGAGATGAACCTCATCGCGGGGGAGAACCTCGGCGCCGGAGGGAACTTCGGCGCCGGAGGGGACTTCGGCGTCGGGGGGGACTTCGGTGTGCCCTTCCGTCGGTGGCTTCCCGCCCCCGAGCCTGAGGTGGAGTCCGGGCTCGCCCGCGACCAGGGGGAGTTCGGGAGCGCGGCCAAGCTTCGATGCGCTTTCTTTCTTCGGCGGGCCTTCCCGCTCTGCCTACTCGTCGCTTGTCGCGAGCTTCATTATCCTTGGCCTCAAAAGCCTCCTCTGCCCGGGCATAGCTTTCGGCCCGAGCTAGCATGTCAGCAAAATCCCTGGGATATTTCTTTTTCAGGGAGAACAACAGGTCGTTCTTCTGAAGGCCGCCCTTGAGTGCGGCCATAGCAACTGATTGGTCCAGGTTCCGGACTTCCAGCGCGGCAGCGTTGAACCGGGTGACGTAAGCCCGGATGGGTTCCCCCTCTTTTTGCCTGATGGCCAACAAGGAATCCGAGCCTCTGCGCGGCCGTTTGCTGCTGACAAAGTGGGCCGCGAATTGTTGACTCATTTGGTCAAACGATAGGATGGTGCCCGGCTTAAGCGCCGAGTACCAATTCCTGGCCGCTCCTTTGAGGGTAGAAGGGAAAGCCCGACACAAAATGGCATCAGGCGCGCCATGGAGCAGCATCGTTGTCCTGAAGGCCTCCAAATGGTCGACCGGGTCGGTGGTCCCATCGTAGCTTTCAAAATGCGGGAGCTTGAAGTTCGGCGGTACCTGTTCCTGCATAATTTTCTGTGAGAAGGGAGGATCAGTGCAAATATCGTTACCGCGGGAGGAAGGAGTATGACGAAGTTCTTCTATGCGTCGTCCCATCTCCAAGAGCCTTTGATCCAGGAAGTCTTCGCGATCCTTAATCCCCGAGGTCTTCTCGCGGAATAGGTGTGAAGCCTCTCCCTGGGTCGAGCCGCGGTCCGAGCAGGGGCTCCTTGCCGGCTGCCCTTCTCTCCCGAGGGCCGGAGGTCGGGTAGCCCACATCGGTCGCTCCTGGACTGGGTTCCCGGGCTCCGGGGAACCCCGCGCCGGTCGAGTGGGCGCCGGACCTCGCGAATGCGTGGCCTGCACCGCCCGCACCGCCTCCGTAAGATCGCGGACCTGCTGGGCAAGCAGGTCGAACCGCTCCGCATCCACCGTGGGGTACGGAGCGGGCCCGTGTCGCCGGGGTCCGGAGTGGGAGCGGACGGACCCGAACGGGATCGGGCCGCGGAGGCTGCCGACCTCCGGGTCGAGGCTCTTCTGGGGGGCATTTTTCTTTCCAGAAAAGGAATACTGAAGAGGGAGAAGAGAGATCCGGAGCAGGGGAAGGAAATCGTCGCCGAGCACTCCTTTAAGAACAAGGGAACCTCGAAGGTTCAGGCCCCTCCTTCTAGCGCCAATCTGTTGGTGCAGAAATCCATCGCCGCCGGAGGTCGCCGCAATCGAGGCCGCTGGGCGCCGCCGGGGACCTGCAAAACGAAGTCCCGTCCGGAACCGGTGGGGTGGTGGCTCCGGCAGGACCCTCCGACGGTCAAGTTAGTTTCCGGCCAACAGTAATGGAGTGCTCGGAATGAGTTCCGGAGCTTAGAGATGTGGAGGAGAGCTTAGAGAGTCGAGAGTTCAGAGAGCTTAGCCTTAGTATGTCGGGAGGGGTCCTTTTATAGCGGAGCTTAGTTGATGGTGACGGCTGTGCCGTCTGGCAGAGAGTCGTCGGGCAGCATGGAGTTTGGTACGGAGAGGAAGGCGTCGTCCGGTAGATCGTGGGAGCCATACCGGCGAGTCGTGGGCCGCATGGAGTCCGGTACGGAGAGGAAGGCGTCGTCCGGTAGATCGTGGGAGCCATACCGGCGAGTCGTGGGCGGCGAGTCGTGGGCCGCATGGAGTCCGGTACGGAGAGGAAGGCGTCGTCCGGTAGATCGTGGGAGCCATACCGGCGAGCCGTGGGCCGCATGGAGTCCGGTACGGAGAGGAAGGCGCCGTCCGGTCTTGCTGCAGGCGACAGTTCGTCCAATGGAGTTCGGACTTGTAACAGAGTTCGGCCGAGGGGGAAGCTGGGGGAGTTCGTCTGGCTGAAGGGTCGGCCATCTGTAGAGTTCGGCCGCGGGACGGTTGCCGAGGAGTTCGACCGCTGAGAGGCCCGAAGAAGCTCGGCTGGCCAGTTGAAGGACTTCGGTTGCTAGTTGGTTCGGCCAGGGCTCGCTGAGGAGTTCGGTCGCCTAGGGTCGGTCCGAAGGGGTTCGGCCACTTGGGCTCGCCTGAAGTCGGTCCGAAGGAGTTCGGCCGTGGGGTCCGAAGGAGTTCGGCTGCATGGGCTCGCCTGGGGTCGGTCCGAAGGAGTTCGGCCGTGGGGTCCGAAGGAGTTCGGCTGCATGGGCTCGCCTGGGGTCGGTCCGAAGGAGTTCGGCTGCATGGGCTCGCCTGGGGTCGGTCCGAAGGAGCTCGGCCGTGGGAAGTTCGGCGGGCGGAGGGAGTTCGGCCCGGAGCTTGGCGCAGGGGAGTTCGGCCTCCAGGCAGTTCGGCCGTGGTAGGGGCTCGGCCTGGCGCCTGGCGCTAAAGCTCTTCAGCGGCTACTGGTTACATTGGGCTGAGCGTCGGGCCGGGCTTCGGCAGGAGCGGGATTTATCCCCAACACTACCATATAGAAACATACCGCATGAACAATTTCTTCAAGTTTTGCATGAAATGTTTTGCCTTTCCGGCGTCTCTTACATGATTGCCTTCTGAACATAAATTATCACCCTTTGATATAAGAAAGAAGCAAAGAGTTAGGCCAAGTTCATAAGTTGATAATATGTTAAATCTCTCAAAAGATGATGATACATACAAAATGAACAAAAAGAATGAAAATTTGCAACGGTATGTGCTAGTTCATTGTCTGGTTAAGCAAAACCACCTGTTGCTGAACTAACTGAGATTTTAACTTCTCTTTTAGGGATTGGAACATACTCTTCACTGCACCACTATTTGCTTCTATATAAATAACATCATCTATAGTAACTTGCGGCTCATATTAGTAAGTTTTAATGTAACAACAATCATAATCACTAAAAAAAGATAGGGCAATCACTTGTCCATCATCATCTCAGTGACTGTTGGAAGCATCTAGATCCTGTAAGAAACAAAAAAATCTTTATAAATTAAGAATATAGAAATTGTACAACTCATAAAATTTAAACAATTAAAATATACATAAAAATAATATAAAATATAGAAATTATACCTGATGCGGAGCAAAAATCCATAAAAAAGATGTAATCTTATCAACTTGGGTCGTTAATGATCCTATCTCTATTTGATAGCTCTATCTCAACTCTTCCATCCGTCCTTGATGTCTCTGACTCATCTCCTTCATCTGTATCTGATGTCTCTGACTCATCTCCTGCATATATGTCTCTAGCCTATGGACCTCTGCAATACTGCTACTTTATCTATACTCCCGAGTATATCTACTCATTATAGATAACCGAGTAGGGTTGACTCTAATTCTATAACTCCTCACTCAATCATAATGCTGTGGTCCAATAAGTTCAGTAAATACCTGAGCCTTGATATGACTGCAGTCTACAGATGATGAGGACTCACCGACATGCTTTGCAATAAGCATTGTTGTCCTATCCAATATATTAAAAAATAGATCCATATATTAATGATAAAAAAGTAATTATTTAACAAATAAATCAATAAATACATTAGATATCTAGACTCCTCCCGTACAAAGCTGCAATCTTGATAGATATGAGTCATCCTATAGAACTCAACCTCACTGGGCTCCCTCCCATGCTCTTCAATCTATATAATAAAAGTACATGTTACATGCACTTCAATGCTTAGCATTTGGGAGATGATTGACAAAGATTTTTGAAATTTTGAGTTTAGCTTAATATAAACTATTCCCAAGGCTTGGAGAGGTATCAATATTTTTTTTAAAAAATCTATTAAGTTTACGGAGCAGAAGAAACAGTATATAAAATGAAGAGATTTAAATAAGAATAAGTGAGAGTTATTCAGATTCAGTGAAAGATGGAGAGATGTGGGAATCAAGCAATTAAGGATAATTTTGATGGATCTTAGTGATCTTGATTAATTATCGATAAATAGCAACTGCTAAGAGAGCCAACGAATCTAGGAATTAAGAAGACGACATTCCAGTTGGGAGAGCATACTGTTGCTCCCGGAAGTGCAAGAGAATTTGATTAAATAAGTGTTGGAAATTCCGAAATAAGCTGGATGCTAGGGTCATTCTTCACTCCTTGGATGCTAGGGTCATTGTTCACTCCTTGTCTGCAAATGAACTGGGAAGGTATCTGATAGGGTATGTGATTTTATTGCAGCTGATAGGAAAAACATGCTCAAATCAAGTACCAGAAATTAGGTTTACTATTATATTAGTATTCGCAGTATATTTGTTTGAATTGTTTGTAATATAAGATGTTGAGCATGTTTCCCTATTTCAACTAAAAATAAAAATTAAAACTAAGAATCATCATTAAAGCATTCAAATATGTCTTCCCGGCGGCTGAATGCGAATGCCCATGCACAGTTCCATTATCTCCAATATGCATCACCATAGCATGGTTCCATGCTACAATTATGCACAAAGAAACATAAAACAATCTACAACATTGGAGTCTCGAAAAGAGACAATGTACAAACAACTGGCACATAAAAATTGATCATTAGTCATACTGATCAATGCAAAAGGAGCAATTTAGATGATATAATATGCACTTAATACCGCATTGATCCCCCAAGCGCAAGACCATGCCATAGCCCAGCGACCATTGCTATCTATCTAGATGTATGGTTCCACTCTACCAGCTTTTACGGTTTTAGATATCTAGAAACCTTTGCTTGATCTTTGACATCAAGCACCTGTTATTCGTCCAGTTGCTGTCTTTGGCATCAGATATACAAGATCTGACCTTAAGTAATCTATTTGCAAAATCTCTCTAGATAGCACCCAGAAATACCTTAAGTAGTCCATTTGAAAAATCCCGTTTTTGCTCCAATTTCTAGACAGCACCCATAAATACCTTAAGAAACCTGAAATTTTCATCAAATGGACTTTTGTATCCATATTTGCACAGCACTAACCTAGAGCAGCAATAGAAAGTAACCCATGGAGTAATTCCATAGCTATGAATAATTTATTTACAACCACAATGACAATTTACGTCCATTGACTTCTGCATTCTTGTAAACACAAAATCAATTCATAAATTCTAATGGTACATGATCAAATAGATAAGTTTAAAATATCAGGTAGTAGATCTTGAGGTTCTTTTTTGAGTAAAAGATCATATACGACAAATTTAAGAGGTCATAAGATTTGACCATATAAGATATTTTTTTTTTAATTCCGAAACATATGCACATGAAACATCCAACATACAGACATACCAGAAATGTCAGTACTTGCATTTTAATTACACATCTAAGTCCTCCCAAACCAATTCATAAATGTGACATGATAGCACATTAATTAATATAACAGTCTAAGATTTAGCAAATCATATTAAAGATTGAAAAATTAATTTATCAAAGAACATTTTGGAAGCTAAGAAACACCAATCATATTTAAGCATGACAACATAAGCAAAATATAAGAAAACATAATAGAAATTTTAATCTAAAGTATAATATATAAATTTAACTCTGTGCCTCACATAACTATTAGAACATGATGTATGAGGTATCAACTAAGATAATCGTGCAGCTCTGCCAATATTAGAGTATGTTTGCTATATAAAATATATAATGTGATATATCTTGCATAAATGTTTAGTCCATATTGATAATATATAGATAAAAAGTAAATTATAGATTATACATAATCTACCCTCTCCCAGAGAATTAGTAGTGTACAAGCTCGATCCACTGATGAGGATATACATTGGGAGGATAGGAACAACCAATCTCCTCCTCTATCATACCCTCCTAATAATTCTTTTCAGCTTGGCCTTATATTCTTTTCATTTATAATTCAAAAATTTTATTATCCAATCATGGCTCTTGGGAGGGATTACAAATTTAGTATGCAACAAAGTACAAAAAAAAATAATTATTATATTGAATCAAATAATTAAATCTTTAGCTACTTAGCATATAGTTTCAATCTATCTTTGTACCTCTATAACCCATAGCATCTTAACTTTATATGCAATAAGCATATCATTCCATCTAGAATAGTTAATCGGAAATAGTTGACAATCCCATGCAATTGATCCTAAGAACTAGATAATAAGCTTTCTGATCACTTGATGGGTTGTCCTAAATTGTTTCATGTTACTATGATTCTCTCACCCTCCTTGAGCTGCCACACATCCCTAGATCGTGTGGGTCCCCATCTCATCCTCACGTGTCTCTAGCCATCTACAAAAAATACAAGGAAAAAATAATCAAAAGTATAATATATGCATCATACAAAAAAATTAAATTTCAAATAAAATACTAAAATAAAATAAGCATAGAATTTGTACATTTAACTTATCTTGAATCTACAAGTCATCCATAATTGCCTCTTCATCTCGGTCATTAGTAGGAGGCTCATGCTGTGGCTCATCAAGCTACTGAGACTGCTGGGGCTCATCAGGCCGACTGAAAGATGTAGCCTGTGAATGCTGATACTCAATACCTCTGAAAGGTTTCCGAGGCATAATGTTCCTAACCAGCATATATTGGAACAAATTTATCAAATTTATAACTTGATAACTTGAACAATAAAGCATGTATGCAAATGGAATAATATCAAGTTTCAATTGTTGAATAACTTGAAATAAAAAATGCTTTACCATTGCACATGCATATTATTGATATATGACAAAAACCATAAGTGTTCTTCTCAATAAATCTTTAAATATTAGACTATCTAAAATTTGTTCACCTACTGTTTACATGTAAATTCTTGCTTTGCTCCATTTAACTTAATATCAAGTTTTTGAAACATTCAGTTTTGTGAATCTATATGTAAAAAAATATTAACTTGAAACAAATCTATAAACAAAGAGTAATCATACCTTTAGGAGAAATAAATTTCCTCTATAAAAAAATACATATCCCAAGGCAAGTTAGGAGAAATAAATTAATTGATCACACGATATGACTGTAGCCCTAAAAAAGAGTTCCATCCACATAAGCAAAACACAGTAAAAAATACATTTTGTGAATAGGCTGAAAAATGGAAATGATAACAACTCGCTCTATGGCGGTAACATATGAATGTAAGATACATTGTATTAAAAACATATGAATGTAGGATGAAAACATATGAATTTCGTAAAAAAGTCAATTAACATAATTGCATTTAAGATGTCATTTTTCATAGGGGTGGTATCTGCTCCCATATCCTCGACCAGCACCATACCACCATACATTCCATTACACCCAACTGGCCATCGTATGCAGTGCCGCTACCATATCCATCATTTCCATACATGAGTCAGCCATAACTAGAGCTGAAGCCTATACCAAAGCTGGGGACCGCACCATAGCTATAGCCTTTACTAATTGGTTGAAATAATTAGATCATCAATCAGCATAATATTTAAAGGCATACATTGAGTATAAGTCTCCTCATCTTCCAAAACTATTTTTTTTCCTATATCATACAAGTCTCTAGGTTTAGTTTTGATAACAACAACCTACTTCTTATCTTTTAAATCTTGTATGAAAAATACTTATTGTGCTTGAGATGAAAATATAAATGGATCATACTTTAACAAAATACTAGTATGTATTAATCATGAAAAATTTACCATTATATACCTATTTGTGTATTGCTTCAAATCTCTTGATGAGTTTTCATCAACCTAATCACATTGAAATAAAACTATCTTGAACTTTTGATAGTAATCCAACTCATAAATATCTATAAATGTGCCATAATAAATTTTTCTATCTACTTCCACCATAACTCTACTATTCTAAGTTTTTTCAAACTTTTCATGTTCTTTAGTATGGAATTTAAAACCATTGATGATGAAGCCACTGTATCTCTTGACAATATTATTAGGACTATAAGTAGTAGCTATCAACTCATCAGAATAATTGCTTTCCATCATTATTGGTACCTAAACAAATTACACAATGCATCATAACATTAATTGAAATTAACATAAATCTATACATATATATATATATATGTGTATCTAACATGTTTTAAAAGCCATTCAAGGAATATTTCAACCAACCATCTTTGCTCAACCCTCGAGTTCGATCGAATGTTATTATTGATTTATCATTGAGCAACTAAAAATTTATTGTATAAAAATTAAATCATTGGTTAAGACCATTATGCATGATAGAATAGTAAATTAAATCATATTATAACCATAATAACCTGCGATACTCAAATATTATGTCACTATGAAGTAAGATATAATGATGTGCTTGTGCCAATGATTTTTTGTCAAGAATAATACTTTCAATCTTTTCTAAAATTCTTCTACCAGATAAGAACTTATAATTTTTAGCATTTTCTATAATCTCATAATTTCTTCAAGATCGATTAAATTTTGTTTATACACCTTCAAGATATCTTGAACAAAATATCAAACACGCTTTAGCAATATATCCTTCTATAATTAAGCCTTCGAGATGAGCTCTATTACGTACATAATCTTTCAAGTGTCCAAGATACCTTCAGAAATCAAAAATATTATAAAACATTAATATCAGTATAACCTTTTTCAAAAAAAAAATTTAAATCATAATTATAGAGTTTATAGTAGCTTACCTCTCAATAGGATACATCCATCTATGGCATACCAGTCCACTAAACTTAACTTCCACAACTAAGTGAATGATTAGATGAACCATAATAGTGAAAAAACTTGGAGGAAAGATATTCTCTATTTGGCGTAGCGTATGTGCAACACCAGACTCCAATAGACCAAGTTTTCAAGGATCAAGAACTTTAGAACATAATAACTTAAAAAATGCTAACAATTGGGAAACAACTATAATAATTTATTTCAGCATTAATAATCTTAAAGCCAATAAAATTATATCTTGCATCAATATATAGCCATCATGACTTTTTACATTTCAAAGTTTTCATTCTTTCAGATTAACACATCATGAAATATTTGATGCATACCCATCAGAGATCTTAATATTTTTTAAAACTACTAGAAAAAGATCTTTTTCTTGAGTGGATATTATGTGATATGCAGGAGGTATATAAATTTTATCATGAGCAAGTATTTTGAGATGGAGTTCTTATTGAATGCCCATTTCCAACAAATCAAAATGCGCCTTCATGTTATCTTTAGTCTTCCCATCAATATTTAATAATGTTCCAATTAAATTATCACAAACATTTATTTCTATATGCATCACATCAAGATTATGCCAAAGAAGATTACACTCTCAATAAGATAAGTCAAAGAAGATGCATCCTTTTTTCCATAACTATTTAGTAGAACTAATTATAGATATTGCCATTGTTATATCATTATTTTCATATTCATTTATATTTTCATCATCTCCAAAGAAATTATCAACATCTTCGGACATCTCTACATCTACATTGCTAGTACTGACTTCCTTTGATAACTCTTCAAGCATTGAACTTCTAACATCCTTCCTTCCTCTTTTTTTTGAAGACTTAGATGTCTTACCATAAGTATAATTAATGTTACTCATTTGTCTAATAACATCAGATCCAAATGATGGAATAGGGGTGAATTCCAAACTCTATAGTTCCATTAAACAAATCTTTTTGAAACTAAAATAGATGATTTGCTTCCAACCACGGACGATATCCCATATAACAAAACTTTCTCCCATGTTTTAACCAATATGAATGGATTGAATCCCCACATGATGGGCATGCAACACGCCCTTTAGTACTCCAGCTAGATTAATTAGCATATATAGGAAAATCATTGAGAGTCCATATAAGAGCTACCTGTAATTTAAATATTCAATCGATAGAAGCATCAAGTGCGTCAATACCCTCCCATAATTGTTTCAATTCCTCTATTAAAGATTGCAAAAAAATATTAATATCATTCCTTAGACTCTTATCACCTAGGATAACCATTAACAGAATTAGTGAAGCATGTTTCATGCATATTCATGATGGTAAATTATAAGAAATCAAAATAACTGGCCAAGTACTGTAGGTAAAACTTAGAGTCCGAAATGGATAAAAATCATCAGTAGCTAAACCTAACCTAACACTACGAACATTAAAGACAAAATTAAGATGCCTATCATCAAATGCTTTTCATGCTAAATTATCTGATGGATATCTCAATAATCCATCCCTTGTGCATCCTTCATCATTCAATCTCATTGAAGAAGTTATTTTTGATGATGTATAGATTCCTTTTATTCTAGATATGAAAGAAAAGTAATGCAATACTTTGGCCAATTTTTTTTTATGCCGTAAAACAATTTTTTTTTATGTCGTATTGCATCCACATCATTTAAAAGATCACCCTCATCTTCTTATGTATTATCCATCATGAAGATCCACATATATGAAATGATTCTTTATCAGTATAATTATGAATCTTTTCATACCCAAGATCTAATTTCTTTACTAATTTTTTGGCTTCATAAGAGGAAGATGGTAAAGTAGTGCTTTTTGGAAATACATCATTTAATAATTCTAGTAACATGAAAAACTCTTACTAGACTATCCATTTAAATATTTTAAATGAAATAAATGAACAAGAAAAGAAGTCTTTGAAAAATTCTTGCAACCTAGATATAATTCTTGATTACGATTTTCCAACAAATGGTGATACCATGCTATCTTATTATTAGATGAATGTACAGCCTCCTCAACGTATATAGGATCGGTAGACAAAATCCCTTAGGCATCCCAACTATTTCTTATCCTCCATTGGAATCTCCTATATTTTTAACACTAAGCCTAAGAGCATCTTTGAGCAGACCACTCATATCATCTTCTTTTGCAAGACTTCTTTATAGGTTATCGGATCCCCGAGCAAATGTATGTTCTATATAGGAGGGTTGATTACACGAAGATGATAATTATTATGGAAAATCCTGATCTTTAACGTGGACCTGAAAAAATTTTTGACATTCTCTAAGGGCAGCATACCACTGATTCACCACCTAGATTTATGATGGGTGCCACCGATCCACCATCTGGATCTATGATGGGGTGCCTCTCTCCTAGAGCTTGAGGAAGGCGCCCTCCCTCTTTAGGACTTCTTTAAGGATCTGGGGCGGCAACACTAAAAAGAAGAGAGAAGAGAGATTGAGGGAGAAAAGATCTATACTCCATGTCTCTATTGAAACTATAATACAACTTATATATTTATACATAGCTATTAGGTTCGACCAAAAACTCTCCTAGCTAATCCAATACATAAAAGCACTTATCGAGTCCATATACACCCATTGCTCCCATGCTTTCATCCCCTGGATATAAACCTGATCTATATATGAGTTAGCCCGCTTAAGATCTTTCAAACTAGGCCTTAAGACCCCTAGAATCAACCTAGATCCTAGCCCCAAACAAACCTTCCACATGTCTCTGCCTGCACACTGAGTTGGCTTCGTCTCAATACTGAGTCGGCTAACCTAAGATTGGATCAGCTTAGTTGATCCAATTATGTACTGTGCCAGTAGTCCCAAACACACAGCTTTCTATTTAGCTTGTCCTCTGAGATATAGTCGACCTAGTTTCAGACTGAGCCGACTAAACTACAAAAACAACCCTTCTCTATAGTCTTTATCCCTTGGCTTTGGTTTCTTACTCTACCTTGTGTCCCAAGTCTCTGGAGCACCAACCAAGCCCCTTAAGATCCTCAATACCTAGACTTCAAACTCATGGAGGGCTACACACTGCCTCCATCCTAGAACAATTCTTATCCTAGCCCTAGGACTACAGCTATTCTAGTCTCCTAGAGTCAATACCATGATTCCTTTCATGACCCTCTAAGGCTTGGGAACACCACCAATTCTTACAATCTCCATCTTGGTGCTTTCAAGTCTTGACAAATCTCTGGCATTGCCCTCCTACATGATCCCGCTATCACTATGCACTTTGATAGCCTCTTGTACAAACATCACCTCTGCCAATCCTCTTCAGCTACTGTACATCTTTGGAGATCTTTGAGATGACCGCCTTCTTAGCTGAAGATCTTGGCTTGCTTCTTTGCACCATCCTAAAAATTATAGGATTCTTTCTGCTTGGTAGCTGCATTATTTTTTATGAATTTTTCTAAAAAATCTACAGCATTCCTATACAGGCACTCACTGCATATCCTAGCATGGTCTCCTTAGAACAATACCTGTCCTCCTACACACGCCGCTCCATCTGAAACTATGCATCTTCGATACTGCTGCTCGGATATCGCTCCTTTCTTTTCACCCCTCCATTCTAAACTTGTGTTACATCTCTCTCTATCGGTCAAGCCACCTCTGCCCAGTGCTCCACCTGAAACTGAAGTCCTCTTAATGCTGCAGAAGCTGACTCTATCACTGAGTCACCTGAGGCCAACCACCTACTGCTGCACCTTGAATACCATCATTGTTTCTTCTAACCCTCCATACTTTGTGGATCCTTTCGAAGCTATCTCAGATACACTGTACCCTGCAGGCTCCTTCGAAACTACCAAGAGCTCATCCAACTCTTCAAACCAATGATTGAACCACCAACCATCGCTTTAATTGCATCTAGAGGAACAACTGCTCAATCCTGTCCTAGGCTCAGATCCACTTATCTCATCCTAAGGTTCGATACCACCTCTCATAGGCATTTGAGTTCTCTTTTGTTGCATACAACCCATTCTCCACCTGAATCATAACTCTCCCTATTGCCTCTGTAGAAGAAACTTGATCCAAGATTAGCCATCTATCCTTGACATACTGGACCTCCACCTTCACTGCTTCAATCTTAGATACTCCACAACACTGCAGGCACCTCTGAAACCATTGAGGATCTTCACCTCCTCAGAACCTACAGCGACTCTTCATGGATCAACTATCTCCATCACCCCCAAGGCTTTGCAAATTCATGCTCTAGTTGAACTGCTGAAAATAACCTGACTATTTTCCCGCCTTCCTACAATCGAAGAATGTACAGTTATTTCTTTAGCCTCCCCTTGACCATTATCCCTTAAAATCTCTTCTCGATCATCCATTAAACAGCTCCACACTATCCATCTTCCTAGAAAACCTTGGCACCTAACTATCATACACCCAAACCTTTCCACCAAGACCGTCTTTAATCAAAGTTGGATCAGTAAATCATACACCTAGACCTTCTACCTTGAAATTTTTTTTTTTTGTCAATCCTCTCAACCTCCATCTTCAACCTGCTACTTTCGGTTGGCCAAATTATAGCAATAATAATGATAGATCTGAGACATACCATGGAATATTTGTGCAGATTTTTGATTTCATCTTGTATGACTTCTCCTTTACTTTCATGCACCATCAGGCTCTGATATCAATTTTTGTGAAAAACACTGATCTTTAGAATGGATTTAAAGAAAACTTTGATGTTCTCTAAGGATAGTATACTATCGATCCACCATCTAGATCTGTGATGGGATGCTTTCTTCCTAAGGCTTAAGGGAGGCACCCTCCCTCCCTAGGGCTTGTTTAAGGACCTGGGGTGGCAACATCAAAGAGAAAAAAGAAGAAAGATTGAGAAAGAAAAGATCCATATTCCATGTTTCTATTGAAAACCTAATATAACCTATGTATTTATATATAGCCATTAGGCCTGACCAAAAACTTTCCTAGCTAATCCAATATATGAAAGAACTCACCAAGCCTATGTACACCCATGTCTTCCATGCTCTCATCTCTTAGATCTAAATCCGATCCATATACAAGTTAGCCCCCTTAAGATCTTTCAAACTAGGTCTTAAGACCTCTAGAATCAATCTAGATCCTAGCCCCAAATAGACCTTCGGTGTATCTCTGCCCATGCATTGAGCCAGCTCAGTCTCAATATTGAGTCGGCTAACCTGAGACTGGGTTGGCTCAATCTATGACTGAGTCAACCCAATTGCATACCATGCTAACAGTTCCGAGCACACATCTTTCTATTTGGCTTGTCCTCTAAGATATAGTCAATCTAGTTTCAGATTGAGCCGACTAACCTATAGAAATAATCCTTCTCTATAGTCTTCATCTTTTGGCTCTAGCTTCTTGCTCTATTTTATATCTTAGGTCTTCAAAATACCAACCATGCCCCTCAAGATCCTCAACATCTAGACCTCAAGCTCATGGAGGGCTACACACCATCTCCATCCTAGGATAACTCCTATCCTAGCCCTAGGACTACACCTATTCTAGTCTCCTGGAGTCAACACATTGACTCCTCTCATGACACCCTAAGGCTAGGGAGCACCACCAATCTTTATAATAACATGGACTCTCCATGAAACACCCACTTAGTATAACCATTCAGAAAATTATTCTACACCAAATATTCTTTAATAGTATATGAATCAAGTGAAAAATAACTTACACATGTTTGGCATGAACATAGAATCTTTATATTCATACTAGATTTCTCAACAGCAAATTTGATAAAATCCTGAACTCCATCTAAATAATCTTCACTAGACCTTGGTTTATTTATCCAACTTTTATCTATTGTAAGAGAAATTGATTGAAATTATAATTTCACTAAACAATAAAAATATATAAATATTATTTTGAATTTAAATGAATAACAAGACTAAAAGTGTAAATCTGAATTGATAGTACTCAAACTAACTTTGTTGGTGATAAAATGCTCTCGTTGAAGTCAAACCGAAAGTCCGACCTCAGTATAGTGCCATTTAGAGTCATGATGATTAGATCTGAGCTTCACTCATGTCAACCTCCTAGTCTAGACAAATTTTTGAAGATCGACTTCAAATGAGATTATGTTCTGAGCCTTAATCAAGGGCAGTTCAACCTAAAAATAATGACTGCTCTCTTCAATGTTCGATTGTGTGTGGAGGCCGAACTCCTTTACTCCAATTCCCCAACCTCACCTTGATAGCTATAGATCATGCCGACATGTGAACTTTGGCTAGATGAACTTGAACAGTAAAAAAAGTTTGCCATTCAATTGATTTCGATCTCTAGCCTAGAGTAGGTGACAACCGTCCTATAAATATTATACTCTACTACTATCCGACCTCGACTAGTGGCCGACTTTGGGCGCTGGCCAAACTTCTCTATTTCATCTTGTGGATAGTAGATCTTGCAAATTCTACACCAAGGATCTTGACTGGATGAGCTTGAGTCAGCGAAAGGACCTCGCCACCAACTTGAGTTTTATCATCGATCTGGGATAAGTAGTAACCACTTCATAAGCATTGAATCTCCATACTCCTCCATCCTAACTTCAGGCCGATCTTGGATATTGACTGAATTTTCTCAAGATAGCTTGATCGCGGTCTTAATTGAAGAACCCACTATTCCTTCCTGATCTTAAGCCCTCTAGACTGGAGTACTTGTGCCCACCATCGGCCGACCTCGAATGCGACCAAGTTTCTAAAAGCTGTCAAGGTAGCTCTGCCTGTAGATGGTGTGATGCTCCCAAGCCTAGTTTGAGAGGTCTTAAGGAGGCTAACTCATACATAGGTTGGTTTAGATCCAGAAAATGAGAGCATGTGAGATATGGATGTACATGGGCTTGGTGAGTGCTTTCATATATTGGGTTGGACTAGGAAAGTTTTTGAGCTATGGTTTATTAGAGTTCATGTGAAAACCCTAGGATATATGTTAATGCAGAATCTGATCGATGCCAGATCAAGCTGTAGTTAAGGAAGAAGAGGTTGATGTCGATGACCTACAAAATAAAGTTCCATCCGAAGTCGGTGGTGGTAGCTCTGGTAGGATTCTCCGATGATCAAGTCAGCTCTTCTGACCAACAGAAATGGAGTGCTCAGGAAAGAGTTCAGTAGAGTTTTTTGAAAAGGAGAAGAGAGCTTCGAGAAAATATATCTAGAGAGTCCCTTTTATAGATGAAGCTCGGAGCTGATAGTGACAGCCGTAGCTGTCTGGTAGCTGACCGCTCGAGGCCGCATGAGAGGGGCACTACCTACAGCAGACTGATAGTGACAACCATAGCTATCTGATAGCTGATTGCTCGGGGTCATGTGAGAGGAGCGCCGCCTACAGCAGACTGATAGTGACAGCCATAGCTGTCCGATACTAAGTCGCTCGGAGATACATAGAGAGGTGCAGAGCTTTGACGTATGTCAATTCTAGAGGAGTTTGAAATCCTAAAGAAAATATGGCTAGAGGAGATCATCCGAGAGGAATGCTACTTAAAATTTGAAAGTAATCTGCTGGAGGAATCCAGATGGAGTTCGATTAATGGAGAAATCCAAAAGGAGTCCGACTAGTGAAGAAGTTTGGTTGAAAGAGTTCAACTAGTAAAAAAGTTTGACTGAAGGAGAAGTCTAGAAGAAGTTTGGCTCCTGAAGAAATTTGGCTGAAGAAGAAGTTCAGAAGGAGTTCGGCTCCTAAAGGAATTCGATTGAAGGAGAAGTCTAAAAGGAGTTCAGCTACTAGAGAAATCTGATTGAAGGAGAAGTCCAAAAGGAGTTGGGCTCCTGAAGAAATTTGACTGAAGGAGAAGTCTGGAATGAGTTGCCATCCTCTTCTCTCTCTTTCTTAGATCTTCTTCAGTTTGCTAGATTAACACCCAGGTTCACGCAAGAGATCACTTCTGCGACTGTGATCAGAGCAGTCATAGGTACAACACTACCGAGGTTCAAACTTGGAACATAACCTATATAAATCCATCACCCTAAACTTAAAGGCTAACCTTCAAGTTTAGTCCGACCGATCTTAAGTTCTAACAGTTTAATCTCAGCATGAATGGTGCACTACCGAGCTCAAAAGTCTCCGACCTTTTATCTAAACTTTAGCAAATAAAATTCAACCATTAGCAAGTCACGAAAAATGATAGCCCATTTCTCGTAACAAACTCTGAGTGATCTAAACGGCCTTCTGATATTCTATTATAGCTATCACTATCATTCTATTATAAGCTCTGTCTATAAAAGAAACCCTTCA
>QRFJ01000872.1:405913-423367 GCA_006176705.1 Cocos nucifera
TAGGAAAAGCTTGTCCCAAATTAGAAAGATCCATATGAAATAGAAGAGGTCGTCCAGTCCGAAACTTATCGTCTGAAGGAGCTCGGAAGAACAACATTCTCACGACCTTGAAACTCAAAGAATCTGAGAATGTACTGTCGGTAATTTTTCTTCAATAAAACTCCTCCATTTCAATATTATGGTTTCTTGGTGCAAAAACTATGTGATGATAGGAAAGAAGCAATCAATAGTGGCCATGTTAGGAATAAGAGGAGAATCTCATCCTAATATAAGCAAAGTCAAAGGTCTCGTTCATTTTAGACGAGATGAGAAGAGAGACCCTGACAACGATCCTTATACGCTCCTACAGTCTATTAGGGAACAGAAGAAGAACCTCATCGTAACGTGAGCAAAGTCGAAGGCTTCATTTATTTTTAGACGAGTTGAGGAAAGAGGCATTGACAACGGCCCTTATGTGCCCTTATAGCCCATTAGAAATAGGAGGAGAACCTAGTTTTAACGTGAGCAAAGTCGAAGGCCTTGTTCATTTTAGATGAGATAGGAGAGAGGCCCTAACAACGATCCTTATGTGCCCCTACAGCCCATTAGAAATAGGAGGAGAACTCGTCCTAACATACGCAAAGTCGAAGGCCTCGTTCCTTTTAGACAAGATGAGGGGAGAGGCCCTGATAATGGCCCTTATGTGCTCCTACAGTCCGTTAAGAATAGGAGGAGAACCTCATCCTAACGTGAGCAAAGTCGAAGGCCTCATTCATTTTAGACGAGACGAGGGAAGAGATCCTGACAACGGCTCTTATGCGCCCCTACAGTCCATTAGAAATAGAAGGAGAACCTCATCCTAACGTGAGTAAAGTCGAAGACCTCATTCATTTTAGACGAGATGAGGGAAGAAGTCCTGACAATGGCCCTTATGTGCTCCTATAGCCCAGGAGGAGAACCTCGTCCTAACGAAAGCAAAGCCGAAGGCCTTGTTCATTTTAGATGAGGTGAGGGGAGAGGCTCCGATAATGATCCTAAAGTGCCCCTATAGTCCATTAGAAATAGGAGGAGAACCTCATTCTAACGTGAGCAAAGTTGAAAGCCTCATTCATTTTAGATGAGGTGAGAGAAGAGATCCTAACAACGATCCTAATGTACCCCTACAGCCTGTTAGGAATAGGAGGAGAACCTCATCCTAACATGAGCAAAAGTCAGAACCTCATAGACCAAAGATGTGGAGAAGGAAGAAGCTCAGTGGAGAATCCTTACTCGAGTTTTTCCACTATAATCTGACTATGCTAAATGCGAAAAGTAGAACCTTATCCTTGTTTGCAAGAGAGGTCCTAGTCTGATATCCATAATGAGCTCGGCATCCGTAATAACCAACAAGCGTGGGAATCCAGGATAGAAGATAAGATCTCTCCTGAGCTTCAACCTGAATGGATGCAGAGTCCGAAAAAGGACTTCGGCAATCACTCTTTTTGTACTCTCTTTCTTCAAATTTCAAACTCAAGAGTGGGAGGACTATTGTTAGAGATAAACCTCACTCCCGTTAAAGTTTAGTCTGATGCTTAGCCTAATACAATCGGTAATCACAGAAGAGCTTCAATTGAAAATTCTGCTCCAACGGTCGGACCCCAGTCGAACCCCTCCAACAGTCGAACCTTAGCCAAACTCCTTCAGTCGGCCAAACTTCTCAGTGATCGAATCTTAGTCGAACTCCTCCAGTGATCGAAACCCAGCTGTACTCCTTCAGTGGTTGAGCCCTAGCCGAACTCCTTCAGCGGCTGAAATCCTCCAACGGTCGAACTCCTTCCAGATTTTTTCTTCAATCAAATTCCTCTAGGAGTCAAACTCCTTCAAAACTTCTCCTTCAGATAGATTCCTCCAGGAGCTGAACTCCTTCCAAGACTTCTTCTTCAGTCAGATTCCTCTAGGAGTCCAACTCCTTTCAGACTTCTTTAATCGAATTCCTCTAGGAGCCGAACTCCTTCAAGACTTCTCCTTCAGTCAGATTCCTCCAGGAGCCTAACTTATTCCAAACTTCTCCTTCAATCGGATTCCTCTAGGAGCCAAACTCCTTCCAGACTTCTTCTTTAGTCAAATTCCTTCAGGAGCCCAACTCCTTCCGAACTTCTCCTTCAATCGGATTCCTCTTGGAGCCGAACTCCTTTCAAACTTCTTCTTCAATCAAATTCCTCCAAGAGCTAATCTAAGATTTTAGTGTTGGAACTAGAGAGAAGAGAGAAGAGAGTTAGGAAGAAAAGCTCAATTGTATTCCATTTTTATTGTAAAAGTTACAATACCTGATTTATATATCCTAGGATTTTTACATAAACCATAATAAGCCCCAGCTCAAAAACTCTCCTAGGCTAGCCAAATACATGAAAGCACTCACCAAGCCCATGTACATTCATGTTTCATATGCTCTCATCTCCTGGATCTAAATCCAATCCATACATAAGTTAGCCGCCTTAAGACCTCCCAAATCAAGCTTGGGAGCACCACACCATTTATAATCTTCATCTTGGTGCCTCCAAGCCTTGGCACACTTGGCAACATCCACCTGCATGATACTGCTATCTCTGCATGTCCTAACAGCTTCTTGTGCTCACCTTACTATCACCATCCTTCTTCAGCTGTTGAGCTCCTTTTGAGGCCTTTGGGATGACCACCTCCACTGCTGATGACTTTGGTTTGCTTCTCTGCACCATCTTTGGAGTTATAGATATCCTTCTACTTGGCAGTCGCATTAGTTATCCTGAACTTTCTTGAAGATCATGCAGCATTCTTGTACCAGCACTCACTGCATACCCTGATGCTCCACCTAACACAGTCCTCTCAGAGCCATGCCTACCCTCCTGCACAATCTGCTCCACCTGGATCTGTACAGCCCCAGCACTAGTGCTGGAAAATATCTCCTTGCTTTGCACCTCTCCATTCTAAACTTGTGTCACTTCTCCCTCCATCTATGAAGCCACATCTGCCTGGTGCTCCACCTGGAACTGAAGTCCTCATGATGCTATAGAAGCTGACTCTATACCCGAGCCATCCGAAGTCAACCACCCAATGCTGCACTGCTGGGCCTACTGCTGCTCCTCGAACACCATCGCTGCTCCTTCGGACCCCTCCGAAGCCATCTTAGATATACTGTACCCTATAGGCTCCTTCGAGACCACCAAGAGCTCATCTGACTCTTTACTCTTAGGACTAAACTAATAGAATCTGACTTTTCTCCTCTCTTGCACTTCTTTCAAAGCAAATATTCTCACTTAAAGTGTCATGTTTCATTATATTTGAAGCATCTCTTGGATCCCTTGCTGCTCCTCTGCATGCTCTTCTTCTTTCCTTTCCTAGGCCTCTTTGAAACTCAAGACCCTCCTAGAAGACCTCTCTTTTCATCATCCATTCTCGCTACTCATTGGACCTTAGTACTGATATGATCTCCTTGTATACTAGTGTCTCCTTCCCACACAACAGTGTAGTCACCAATAGATCGAAGCTCCGGGATAGCAAACATAGCATTAATAAACTTTTATCCTCCTCTTCAAGATCCATCCCTATGTTGAGCAAGTTCATGCTCATCTGGTCGAACTACTGAATATGCCCTACAACATCCTCACCGTCCTATATCCGAAGGCTGTATAGTTATTTTTTTAGTATTAAGTTGTTGCACATATTCTTTTTCATATACAATTGATGTAACCTCTACCATAAATCCTTGGGTTTCTTCTCCTCTAACACTCTCAATCGAGCTCTAATTCTAGATGTTGTACCTATGGCTGCTCGAAACCACAGCCGTAGAAGCGATCTCTTGCATGAACTTAGGTGTTAATCCAGCAAACTAAAGAAGATCTAAGAAAAAAGAGAGAAGTCCAGCCTGATGCTTAGCCTAATGCAACTGAAAATCATGGAAGAGCTTCGATCAAGAATTCTCCTCCAGTGGTCAGACCCCAGCTGAACCCCTCCAACGGTCGAACCTTAGCCGAACACCTTCAGCCGACCGAACTCTTCCAACGGTTGAACCCCAATCGAACTCCTCCAGCGGTCGAACCCCAGTCAAACTCCTTCAGCGGTTGAGCCCTAGCTAAACCCCTTCAGCAACTGAACTTCTCCAGCGGCCGAACTCCTTCCAAATTTCTTCTTCGGTCAAATTTCTTCAGGAGCCGAACTCTTTCCAAATTTCTTCTTCAGTCAAATTTCTTCAGGAGCCGAACTCCTTCCAGACTTCTCCTTCAGATGGATTCCTCCGGGAGTCGAACTTCTTCCAGACTTCTTCTTCAATCAGATTCCTCCAGGAGCCAAACTCCTTTCAGAACTTCTCCTTTAGATGGATTCCTCTAGGAGCCGAACTTCTTCTAGGACTTCTTCTTCAGTCAGATTCCCCCAGGAGCCCAACTCCTTCCGAACTTCTCCTTCAATCGGATTTTCTCTAGGAGCCAAACTCCTTCCAAAACTTCTCCTTCAGTCGGAATCCTCTAGGAGCCCAACTTATTCTGGACTTCTCCTTCAATTGAATTCCTTCAGAAGCCAAAATTCTTCTGGACTTCTTCTTCAGTCGGATTCCTTCAGGAGTCCAACTACTTCTGAACTTCACCTTCAATCAGATTCCTTCTAGAGCCGAACTCCTTTCGAACTTTTTCTTCAGTCAGATTCCTCCAGGAGCCCAACTCCTTTCGGACTTCTCCTTTAATCGAATTCCTCCAGGAGCCCAAACTCCTTCCGGACTTCTCCTTCAATCGGATTCCTCTTGGAGCCAAACTTCTTTTGAACTTTTCTTCAGTCGGATTCCTCTAGGAGCCTAACTCCTTTCGAACTTCTTCTTCAATCGGATTCCTCCAATAGCCGAACTCCTTTCAAACTTCTTCTTCAATTAGATTCCTTCAGGAGTCGAACTTCTTCTAAAATTCTCCTTCAACTAAATTTCTCTAGGAGCCGAACTCCTTTCAAACTTCTCGTTCAGCCAAACTTCTCCATCAGTCGAACTTCTCTACCAGTCGGACTTCTTTTAGACTTTTCCATCAATCAAACTCCATCCAGATTCCTCTAGCAAATTACTTTCAGATTTTAAGTAGCATTCCTTTTGGATGATCCCCTCTAGCCGTATTCCTTTTAGGAGTCCAAACACCTCTAAAATTGACATACGTCAAAGCTCTTCACCCCTCCACATGGCCCCAAGTAGCTCAGTATCGGACAGCTATGGCTGTTACTATCAGTCTACTACAAGTGGTGCCCCTCTCATGCGGCTCCGAGCGACCAGTTATCAGACAGCTATGGCTATCACATTCAATCTACTGTAGGCGACACCCCTCTCACACAGCCAGCTACCAGACAACTATGGCTGTCACTATCATCTCCGGGCTCCATCTACAAAAGGGACCCTCTAGATACATTTTCTCAAAGCTCTCTTCTCCTTTCCAAAAAACTCTGTTGAACTCTTTCCTGCGCACTCCATTTTTGTTGGCCGAAAGAGCTGACTTGATCGTCGGAGGATCCTACCAGAGCCACCACCATCGACTCTGGAAGGAACTTTATTTTGCAGATCACCGACGGCGACCTCTTCTTCCTCAACTCCAGCTCGATCTGGCGTCAATCAGATTCTGCATCAATAGAATTGATGCTAGAAGATAGACCTTCTATTCCTAAGGTATCCTTATTCTTAAAGGAGTGCTCAGTCAATCCTATGGATCTTCTTCTTCAAGGTCCATCTTCATTCTCTCCCTCGATCCCAAGAAATGCCTCTAAAGAAGGCGACTATCTGGAGATCTACCACTTCTTTCGTCAGATCCAAACCAGATCCATCCGTTCTTGCTCCAACATCAGTGCTTCAACGTCCTCCTTCATCGACAGCCATGATAAATGCAGAGTGGTTTAACCTACTGATGCAGCAGATTCAGGGCCTCACCGGAATGATGCAGGCCATGCGGCAGCCT
The DNA here is from genome assembly GCA_006176705.1 of Cocos nucifera. Classification (NCBI taxonomy): domain Eukaryota; kingdom Viridiplantae; phylum Streptophyta; class Magnoliopsida; order Arecales; family Arecaceae; genus Cocos; species Cocos nucifera. The sequence goes on from QRFJ01000872.1 coordinate 411,826, forward strand.
CCGACGATAATTTTGTCAGAAAACCCACCATCGGAATGTTAGAAATCGATCTCAAGGAAGAGCACTTGGGCTAGCTGATCGGTGACCTTTGAAAGAGGGAAGCAGAGGGGTAGAGAACCCTTGCTTGAACCATGACTCAACCTAGGGGGAGAATTGCACCCATTCCATCAGAAAATCTTGAGGATCAACAATCGTGAAGATCTTCTGGATCAAAGGCTCCTAGAAATGAGCCAATGAATCGAAGAACTCAGCCATACTCCCTTCTCATACGATAATGATATTTGCACTGACCCTCCTTTTTTCTTTTTCTTAGAGAATTATGTAAGAGTCCATTCCGTCGAACTTCAAGCTTTCCTAATTTGAAAGCTACAATGGAACCTCTGATCCGATCAATCATCTGAAGGCCTTTCAGACCATGATACTACTCCATGACGCACCAAATGCCATCTTATGTCGAGCTTTTCTGTATACCTTAAAGGAAGCAGCAAGAAACTGATACTCGATATTGAAATCGGATACGATCTTCTTGTTTGATCAGAAGAGCCATCAGTTTATGGCTCACTTTGTCAGCAACCCACGTCCGCACCAAGGTTCAGATTCTCAGATGAATATCAAGCAGAAGGAGGGAGAACCTATCTGGGCATACATCACTCGATTTAATGCTACTGCATTGGAGGTCCGAAACCTAGACCAGTCTGTTGCAATGACCACACTTATGGACGACCTTCAGAAGAATAATTTGCTATTCTTCTTGGAGAAGAAGTACCTTAGAGACTTTATCGATCTGCTAGCTCGGGCTGAGGGATATGTTCGAGTGAAAAAAGTCTTCAGATTGAAGGATGAGAAAGCTGTAGGAGAGTGTCAGACAGGCGAGTCCAACAGACCCACCACTAGTAAAGGGCCAAATAAAGTTCGACCGCATTCACGAACTTCCTTCGAGCGCAAGCGAGCCCAAACTCCTCCTCGAGCTTGTCATCAAAGAAGCCCTGATAGAAGGGCACGAAGAAGTTCTTCCCTTAGAAGGTTTCACAACTATGTCCCCCCTTAATGCTCCTAAAACTCAAGTTTTGATGGAAATTAAGAATCAACTACCAAGATCAGAAGAATTATGATCTCTTTCGAACAAGCGCAATCGAAGCAAGTACTATTTATATCATCATAATCACGATCACGATACTGAAGAATGCATTCAACTCTAAGATGAGATCGAGGAGCTCATCAGGAGAGGCCGGTTGGGTCGATTCCCCAGACGTCGGTCTGAAGTAATAAAAGATCAGCCAAAGGCACTACCATAGCTAGAACCACCAATGAGGAAGAAATAATAAGTAGATTAGCCATCTTTCGACATCATCAACGCTATCTCTAGGGGGCTTAGTGTTGAAGGGAAATCCTGATTTCCCGAACTAGGTTCATTCAGATCTGATCAGATCAAGAGATATATTTTTAAAAAAATTTTCTTTTGATCTTGATTAGATCTAAGATGTTTTAGATCTAATTATTATTATTTTAGAAATAAAATAAAATCTAGATAAATTAAATCAAATTTAATTTACCTTGATATGGGTAATCCTATTATCCGTTGATGATCCTGTATGCAGCGGAAGGTTCTGGATCTAGCCACGCAAGTGCCTGGCCTCTACCGGTATCCACTAGGGCTGGATCTGGAGATCCTCTTCTTCTCTATCACGTCTCCAAAAATCAGATCTGGATCTGATCTGGAGGATCTTCAAAACTCCTTTTGAAGATCAGCAGTCGTCCTTTGCAGCAGTGCAGCCTTCTAGCTTTCAGTCGCCTTTCTTTGATCTGGATCGCACCAACCAAAAATCCAAAACTCCTTTTGGACGTGGAGAGGAAGGGGAGAAGGTGGTTTGGCATGGAGGAAGAGGGGAGAGGCAGCCTTGGGCATGGGGAGTTGTGATTCCTTTCAATCACTTCCTATCACAATCTGGGTTGGGCGCAGGGTCTTATTTATAGACTGTCTGTGATCCAACTTCTCTTCTTCCCAACCAATCACAACCCTTTGTGAAATCAGATCTAAATCTGATTGGTGGGAATAGAGTCCCCTGGATTCCTCCTTAGAGGGCACCTAAGACCAGTCAAAGTTGGTTCTTAGGAGAACTCTAATTGGAATCCAAAAAGGAGATGGAGTCCCTGTCCAACAGGGACTCCTAGGCGCCTCCAACTTGGGCACACGCCAAGGGTGGCGTGCGCCCTCTTCCTTGCCAGGTTCTGGCAGGGGGACAGGCCCCCACCAGCTCTCCAATAGGTGCATGACATGTGGTCAAAAGTCAAAGTGTCAATGGTCAACATTTGACCAGTCAAAGGTAGACTTTTGACCAAAGTCAAAGAACAAGAAATGGCAGGTGACCAAAAATGGCAGGTAATGTCTTACAAAATAAGACAACCTTTTCTGACTTGGACAACCTCCAGTCAGACCATATGAAGGCCTCTGATTGAGCACAAACTCCTTTGGCTCAGTCAGGACAACTTATTTATGATAGCAAAAGAAGAACGTTAGGTTCAATCGAGTGCTAGCATGATTTTCTTGAACCTAATTGAATCTCATTCAGATCAATTGAACTAGATCAGTTCAATTGATGATCACCAGATTCAAACCCTTGTTTGTGTGATCCAGTTAGGTTCAGTTCTGTATGGTAATGGGATATGTCATGATCTCTATCATCGACATCATCGAAACTCCTTTCGATGGATCAGAACTCTTCTGATTCGAACAGCTAGAATGATCGATCATCTAAATCATTCTAATTGCTCCCAAAATCCACCAGTGACACCTAGCAGTATATGGTGGCAACCCATCAGAGCTGAATGCGAACCTCTTGGTGCAGCTACCTGTGTGATTAAGTTCTTCTATCTTGAGCCCCGATCAGATTAGGGTTAAGGTGAACTCGTCAAACCCTAGTTTCTATCATATGATGTAATCATTCGATTCGAGTCCGATGTGAAAATCTAAATAGAAACTCTTTCTATTATTTCACTCTGCCATGGCCATGGACTTCTGGACTTGATTCTCATGATCATCATAGGGCTGCTCCTCTACCACCGAGGTAGATAGATTCCATCTTGATGCCATCCAGTTCCTACAATGAACATGCTATAGCCAACATACACCTCAGGGTTCCGAATGGCTAGGAGACCGAGTAATGGTGTAGTCAAACTATAACACCCTCAAGGTGAACTGCCGATGCACCTCAGGTCAAAGAACCAGACACACTACTGCAGCATCGAGTCAGTCATTGACGAGAAGGTAGACTCCCTAATGACTACTCGAGGTGGTCACGCTCAGTGCCCTCATTCTCTAACGAGTACCTGTACTCTCGCTCCGGTGTCTCCACACCATAGACTCAAGACTCATCTACTAAAGAGAAGCGATTGTACACCAACCTTCCGGATCAATCACCATCCTCGTGATGATCCTATGGTCGGGAGCATTTTATGAGTTAATAATGATTATTCATATCTTAAATTTTTAACTCTTAAAAATATGAATTATCATTACCATTAACTCAAAGGATGTATCACAGACATTAAATACACATATGTGATAGAAAATAATCCATTTTATTGATATTAGTCAAAATTATAATTTTACCCCTAGAAGTGTATTACAAGTGTCAGCCAATTCTGACTTCTAGGGCACATATATCTAACAATCCAGGCTTTGACTGACAAGTTCACCTTGCCCGAAATGGTGGACCCCTTGACCGGACATAGTTCATTTGGGACCTTCTTAGGATTTTTCTCTAGGTAATTTGCTTGCCACATTTCTTTTTCAATTTTTCTCTTCTTTCCTTTATCTTACTATAACTTGTCCATGGCATTCAGGCCGCCACATACTTGCCCATCTTAAGAGGGCAAATCGTCAGGAGGTAAAGGTGCTGAATGTCTGGGAGGATCTTCCAGTCAAGATCAGTCGTCTGTAGGGAAGGACTGCCGAGGCTGAGCACCTTGCGGTGGAAAATGAGAGCCTTCATAGCATGCTTCATAAAGAGGAGTTCATCTCGACTGGACTCAAGATCATGCTGGCTCTAGAGGAGGAAGAGAAGGAGGCCAGGCTCAAGATCGCCAAGATGGAGGCCCAAATGTTAAAGTCCATTTTGGAGGTAGCGGCCCGAGCTGTGGAGGAGTTCAAGATCTCCTCCAAAATGAAGGATCTGAACATCGCCTTTAGTCAGAAGGCATTCATAAAGGATTTTGAGCTCTGCAAAGGCAGGATAGCCTGAACGTTCCCCAAGCTCGATCTCGGCTTCTTGAAAGAGGAGGAGATCAATGAAGAAGCGGGACCATCCAGTACCGAGGTCGATCCTTCTTCTACCACTGCATCCCCCGAGGTTGAGGACCTCGAATAGTTGTACCATTTTCTTATTCTTTTTTATCTTGCTTTGTACCTAAAAGTTTCTTGTTAAATGAAAGCAAATTTATTTTTGTCCATACCTTTCTTCACATTGGTGCTATGCCATATGTTATCCAGAATCCTCCCCCTAATCAGGGTCATGACCCACCATCTCCAATCGATGCCGACCCCTCATCTCAAGGAGTTTCGTTGAAGTCCTTAATAAAAAGCTTGAAGAAAGAAGTCCACCATCTGAAGAAGTTGAAGAAGATAGAGGATGACCTTCAGGCTTCTCGAAAGAATGCTTCGGAGGCGACCAAAGAGGTCACTCACCTTAAAAATTTACACATGAAGGACTCCGCAGACTTTAGCATCCGAAAGGGCATTTTCAAGAGAGAGCTCGCCAAGCTCAATAAAAATGCTAGTTGCAAATCTTGGATGTTAACAGTGAAGATCAACTTCCTTGAAATCGAGCTTAAAGCGATGAAGGAGAAGATCCAATTACTGAAAGGGAGTTCACCATGGTCCTTTGGTAAAGCATGATATGAGTGGGACTGGTCGAAGAAGTTCTCCATGCTTCAAAAATAGTTGCACAATGCTGAGCTCATCTATGATATCTATCGATTAGGTTGGAGTGAGAGGATATCTAAACTCAAGCAAAAGCTTCATGCTGCAAATGGAGAAATAGCTTAGCTCCAAAGATAGCTGAATGACAGCTACCAAGCTGGCATAAGCAAGGAGTCGGAGGAGATTGCCTCTTTTGAGGGAGATTATTGGCAAGCTTTCAGAGTCGATCGAGGTAGAAAAGATCAAGGTGCAATGGCTGAAGCTTCAGCTAATCTATGAGCAGCAAGCTGTTAAGGATGTGGAGGCCGAGTCCGAGGTCTTGAGGAAGCAGCAGCGAGAGTTTGAAGGCAAGTTTCAACACGTTAATAGGATGTACATAGATGGTTTACTTAAAAAGAAAGAGCTTGAGGAAGAGATCTTAAGGTTGAAGCTATTGGAAAATGTATCTCAAAGTCAATCGTTGATAAGTGGTAAAAATATACTAATAAAAGTATTAAATTATAAAATAAATTGATATATTTTTTTAGAAATTAACATATTTATTAATCTTATATAGAAAAGAAGGCCACCAATATGAAGATCTTATTTATCTTGTTCAGATGAAATAAATTTCAAGCAAAACAGACTTCGAACGAGTCCGAAATTGAATTTCAAAAAAAAAAAGAGCTAATCCAGTTCAAATCGGTTCAGAAAAACCAGCTCAGTAGATCACCCGATTCGACCACACCCAGCAGAATGACCCGCTGATGCAATGCTGACGCTAGGCTGACGTCAGCATTTTTCGCAGTGCATGGTGGCCCATTTGGAGGGCATTTTGGGAATTTCACATGGAGAAGTGCACTCTGATTGGCTGAAGAATGCGGCGGTCCATGCAACATCAGGCTTGCGCATGGTCTACAGAGGGCAATTTGAGAATTTTATCTGATCTGACGGGCGCCTTTCACTGAGATTTGATCGGAGGGCCGAAATGCATGCACTGACAAACGGCATTCGCAGCTCCCGATCGAGATCCAATGGTTGAGATTCATCCCAACTTCAAACTAAAGATCAGAAGCTTTCCTGTGCATGATCTGATGGCCTAGATTTGATCTTCAAGGCTGATCTGACGGTCTAAATGAATTTCGACTTGATTTGGGATTTTAAAATAATTTTTGAGTGATTTTTGGACCATTTGATCAACATCCAACGGTTAGAATTGATCCAGGATTCTTTTTGAGTTATTTTGAGAGTTTTAAACCTAATTTTCAATAGGATTTTGGATGGAAAATCCACCTCTCAGCCTATAAAAAGGTCTATTGCCGAAGGAAAAAAAAAGGGAGGGGAGACAGTAAAAAAAAAAAAGAAAAAGAAGAGAAAGAGAGGAGAGAGGTAGAAAGAGAAGAGAGATTTTTGAGAGAAAAGGAAGGGATTTTAATTTTTTTTCTTTTCTTCTTCCGACAATCAGAACATTGATCAAGGAGCTTCTCTTTCTTCTTCACCAAGTTCTCCACACCAAGAGCGATGGACAATCAATTTCAGCAATCAAACAGTCTAATTTTTTTTTGCTTTTTATTTTATTTGCTATTTTTGAACTTGTTATCATGAACTAAATTTTCTTTTACTAAGGCTAAGGTGTAGCCACTCTTTTGATGCAATATTCAGTATGATTTATTTTTAATTTTAAATTTTATTCATGAGGAGTATATAAATCTGATCTTAATGCTTTTAGATTACTGGCCATCTTCTAATTGATCTGATGAACATAGATGTTACGGACCAAGTACATCTATGTTATTGCTTCTTGATTATATACCTTGTATTATGAATCAAATTAGAATTCATATGCATGCAGAAATTTTAGTGTGCTTTGGATGCAGCGTATTTTAATTAGAGAGTTTCACAAAACTTAATGCATTAATATTTATTTAAATTACACCTAGACCAAAGGATAATTAATAAATATTGATAGTTTTGCTATGCCTGGACCAAAGGATAGTGAATAAACTAGGAAACTCCACCATCACATGAAATAAAATTAATCTAGTAACCTGAATATTGTATTGACTGAGTTGGTGAACCTGATTGCCTTAGTAATACATTGCTCTTAAGTTTAAAACCCTAATAATTACACTCTCTCTATTTAATTAAAATTTTTAATTATTTCTTTATTTTGTTCTTTAATTTCTTATTCTCATAAATCGATCTTCTAAATAAAGCATAGGAAAGAGCTTTTCAGTACTTATTTTTCAATCCTCTAGGGATGATACTCTACTCATTTACTTTATTACTTGATCGACTGGTGCACTTGCCATAGCTATAGATTAGCACGCATCAAGTTTTTGGCACTGTTGTCAGAGATTGTGTCTAAAATAATATTAAAATTTTGATCCTAGCTTTACTTTAGAATTTTATTTTTAATTTTTATTATTTTTAAAAAAAATTTATTCAGTGCATGACACGTACTGGACATAGTAACTTACTACCTTTAGATCCAGAAATTGAAAGGACCATTAGAAGACTACAATAAGAAAGAAACATGGCAGCTGAAGATCCTAACGACATCAATCTAGGATTGGATATGGCGACCGAAGGACAGCATGAAGCTATTCGATCAGTACATCATCCATTAAATGATTACATCACACCATCTATAGCCGATGCAGCTTCGAGCATCAGGAGACCGCCAGTGCGAGCAAACAACTTCGAAATAAAACCGACGATGATCCAGATGATTCAATCAACTATCCAATTCAGTGGACACATGCATGATGATCCGAATGCCCATATTTCTAACTTTCTTAAACTTTGTGATACTTTTAAAATTAATGGGGTGTCGGATGATGCTATTAGATTAAGGTTATTTCCTTTCTCTTTATGGGACAAAGCTAAGAGTTGGCTTCATTCTCTTCCTGTAGGTTCTATCACAACTTGGGATGTCCTAGTCCAAAAATTCTTAGCCAAGTACTTTCCACCTTCCAAGACTGCCAAGATGCACAACGATATCACTTTCTTTATGCAGATGGACATGGAGACACTATATGAGGCTTGGGAGCATTTCAAGGAATTGCTGAGGAGATGTCCACATCATCAACTACCCGTATGGCTTTAGGTACAAACTTTCTATAATGGTTTATCTCCTACTAATTGTTCTATGATTGATGTAGCAGCAAGAGGAACAATTAATCAAAAAATGGAGGAAAGAAGCCTTCGATCTGATCGATGAGATGGCATCAAATAGCTATCAGTGGCAGATAGAATGCATGATGCCAAAAAGACTAGCAGCTGTGCAGGGAGTAGATTGCGTGCCAACCTTACTAGCTGAAATTGCAGCCCTTAGAGCCGAAGTCAACAACTTGAAGGGAATAGCTATGCATGTTCAGAGCATCACTTGTGACCTATGTGGAGGAGGACACGATACGAGCAATTGCCAGACAGGTAATCCTTTTGCTAAAGCAACTGATACAGCTAATTATGTTGGTAATTTTTTTAGGCCGCAACAAAACAATCCCTACTCCAACACATACAATCAAGGGTGGAGGCAGCACCCAAATTTCTCATGGAGTAATCAAAATGCAGCACAACAGCCACCCCCGGAGATTCCAAGTACCTGAAAAGAAGTCCAACATGGAAGAGCTGATGGTCAAATTTATGCAAAACCAAGAAGCAACTATAAAAAATTTAGAAGCCAAACTTAGATAGGACCAAGCAGCAGCAATTCGAAACTTGGAGATGCAAATAGGTCAAATGGCTAAGATAATCTTCGAGAGACCTCAGGGATCCTTGCCCAGCAACACGGAGACCAATCCAAGGGAGCAAGTCAATGCTATCACCCTAAGAAGTGGTACAAAGCTGGAGGAGCCACATCAGAAGAAAGAGACTGAAGAGCCAACTACAAATAAGGAACCATCAACTAAAATTCATCAGTCACCAAAATAACCAGTAGATGGATGGTCTCCAGGTATACAAGTTTGCTGATCCAAATGTGAAGCCCTACGTGCCACCACTACCATTCCCAGAGAGACAAATACAGCATCCAAGATAAGGAATTTTCTAACTTTTTCAAAATTTTAAAGAATTTACATATTAATATTCCTTTTGTAGATGCTATCACTCAAATGCCCAGGTATGCCAAGTTTCTCAAAGAAATCCTAACAAATAAGAAAAAGCTGAAGGAGCATGAGAGAATAAATTTGAATGAAGAATGCTCAGCAATACTTCAAAATAAATTACCACAGAAGCTAAAAGATCCAGGAAGTTTTACTATCCCTTGCATTATTGGTGATTGTAGTTTTGATAAAGTTTTATGTGATTTAGGAGCAAGTATTAATCTCATGCCTTTTTCTATTTTCAGAAAGCTGGGTCTAGGAGAACCGAAGCCTACCACTATTACTCTTCAATTAGCCGACAGATCCATCAAATATCCAAGAGGTATAGTGGAGGATGTCTTGGTAAAGGTAAACAAGTTTATTTTTTCCTATTGATTTTATTGTTCTTGATATGAAAGAAGATTATGATGTACCCCTTATTTTAGGGAGACCCTTTTTAGCTACTGGAAGGAGCTTTAATAGATGTTCAACAAGAAAAATTAATTCTTAGAATCCAAGACAAACAAGTTACTTTTAATGTTTTCAAAGATACTAAACATCCTGATGATAATCAAACTTATTTTCTAATTGATATTATTGACAATTCAGTATATGAGAATTCTATAGAAAATAGGTTTGAGACTATGAAAGCTAGCAATGTTCAATTGAAAGAGGGCTCGACCAAATATGAAAGTATTCCAATTGAAGTGGCACCAGATTGATTCAACTTCAGAACTCAAAGAAAGTTCAAGCTGAAGACTATAAATCAGAACTACTAGATAGGTTGTTTCTTTTCTTTTTAGTTTTAATCATTTTTCTTTTCTTTTATTTTTTAATAATTTGTTATTGCTCTTTTACTGCTTTGGTGTGTATTTTCAATTTTGCAGAGAAAAATTCAATGAGAGCTCAAGCAAAATTTCAAAGCTTCAAAGAACTAGACTGAACCAAATCAGGTGTATTCCTTCCTATCCTTTATTGCATCCTTTATTTTTCTTTCTCCTTTAAGACAATGTAGAATAAGTTAGGGGATAAAAAAAAATAAAAAAAAAATTTAACCATGTGTCAACCGGTACCGGAGCGATAAAAATCACTCAAAATTATTTTAAAACCCAAATCAAGTCAGAATTATTTGGGCCATCGGATCAAGCCTTGAAGATCAAATCTAGGCCATCAGATTATGCACAGGAAAGCTTCTGATCTTTAGTTTAAAGTTGGGATGAAATCTAAACCGCTGGATCATCGATTGGGAGCTACGGATGTTGTTCGTCAGCGCATGCATTTCGACCATCTGATCAAATCCCAATGAAAGGCGCCCATCGAATCAGACAAAATTTCTAAATACCTCTCTTGTAGACCATGCACGAGTTCTGGTGTTGCATGGACCGCGTATTCTTCAGCTAATCGGAGTGCGTCTCATGTACAATTCTCGAATGCCCTCAAATTCCAAGCTGTCATGCAACCAAATGTATGCAGCAGTCTGAGCATATCAGACAGATTTGTTACTAGGGGCGGTCGAAATTGGTGGTCAAATGAGCCATGTTCTATCCTGACATCCAGATCTATTTGAACTCGACCGCTAGCCTTAAGATCTTTCTTTTTTTTTTGAAATATCAATTAGGGCTCGTTTGAAGTCCATTTGGCTTGAATTTATTTCATCTGAACTAAAAAAATAAGATCTTCATATTGGTAGCCTTCTTTCCTCACATAAAATTAATAAAAAATATTAATTTCTAAAAAATAGATTAATTTATTTTATAATTTAATATTTTATTAGTAGTATTTATTAATTACACACCAATACTTATCATTGCTAGTCCCTTAGCAATATTTTATTTAATACCATGTTTCAATAAGATTATCCATCAAAAAGATAAATCTAGGACTAAAGGTCAAAAAGTTTAGAAAATAATGCTAATTAAGCATTGAGCTTTAGAAGCAAATTTTTCAGTCAATACAATTAAAAACTTTCTTAGAGTACATCAAAGATCTACAGCACTTTTGTTCGTGATGACTAACTTTAGAATTTTAGTATTAAATTAAAGGATAAAAGTATCCTCTCTTATCACCTATTTTGGTCAATTTTCTATACATTCTCAATTTTATACTCATGAATTAAGGTAGCTTTCACACTGCCTTCCCCCCCCATTTTTTTTTACTGTGCTGAGCATCCTGGCCTTTCCTTCATCATTTTACATAAATTTTCACACTTGACCTAGGTGCAGAGACCTAGTTACTAGGCTTTGGGGAATCTACATATACTCTGTCTTTTGCACTTTATTTTTAGGCTGGTAGCTCTTTCCTTAAATTTAAGTTTTTTTTGTTTAGAATATATATTAATTATCAATTTTTAGTGATAATTGAATCCTTAATTGACCTTATAATCAATACCTACTTTGTCTTGTTAGTGTACATGTGCAATTAGAAGTTCTAATAGTCTTTTAATGACCTGAGTAGGCTATTAAAAGTCGACCGACTAATCTACTTCTTTAACTCGTTACATTCATTAGCAAATAATTCTATCTTTTATCAACTTGTCTGTCTATCTTCAAGATTTTTCTTC